>OZ026819.1:9636740-10171841 GCA_964023185.1 Macaria liturata
TGGCTCGGTTCGCTGCCGGTTGTTACTTGCTCTGCACTTTGTTATCGTTATTTAACGGTAAACCGAACTTTGGCAGGTTGACACGGATTTCGTTTTGATCGAGCTCTTTTTAATGCGAGTGATTTTTGAGCGGCTGTTTTACGTGAATTGTATTATATTTATACAAAAACAACATTCCTGTTTTCAAGAATTGCTGCAGTCTAGGGTGTAACAAGTTCACCTTGAAGTAATCTAAAAAATTGAATTGAAGATCGATGGATTGTAGTTTTTGAACTTATTTTATACACATAGTTAGTACATACTTATTTCCATGGTATTTCTCTCCGCAAACCAGGAATTACAAAGGTATTTTAGAAAGCGGATTAATGTATACTGTTCTCTTACTTCAACGGTATGAAGTGAACCTAATAATTTCCGCTACTATTTTTAGCTAGTTAATTACAGCTCCCAGATCGAAAGTCGCTTGTATCAGAATTGAGATCCTGCCTTTTATGTCGTAGCTAATACCTAGTGTACATTCACCCCAGGCTTGCACCCAGTACCATGTACTAGCGGAAGTATAACCAGCTGTAGACATCTAGTAAGGCAGGCTCTACATTGAAGGTATCGACGTTGATGTAAACCTTACTTTGTTGTTTGCATTTCATTTGACAAAGATTACTTGTATTGTACCAGTGTACGTATGTTAATGCCTACAAAAAATATGTTATTAAATTTTACACTAATTTTCATTTTCTTCTCATTTAAATACAACTGGCAAATTTACCAAGTAAAGAGACTATGAAATTTTGGGACCCCTTACTGCAGTCCAAAATCCTAATATCCTAACTAAAATTTTTGTAAGTACATATAATTTTGTATATAACACTTTCATCCACCTTTAAGTTACGACATAATATACCTTTGTTGATAACACTATTCATCCAAAATGAAATAAGAACTAGTACAATGCACAATAGGTATGTACATGTACACCCTTCAATGTACGGCCTGCTTAACTTAGTCTGTAGTCTGTGGTTCAGTTCATTCAACCCCGCTTTCATATTGCAGAATGTGGCGGCACCAATCAGGAGAACCGAATTGTGGGCGGTCTTCCAGCCGGCATTAACCGCTACCCCTGGATGGCCAGGCTGGTGTACGACGGACAGTTCCACTGCGGAGCGTCCTTGCTTACCAAAGAGTATGTGCTCACAGCTGCTCATTGTGTTAGGAAGTAAGTATTGCAATCGTATCTCGTATCTGTGATGTGAAGAATCTGTAGTTTAATATGCTAAGGCAGATTAATTGACATGATTTTTGTGTAATTGTTGTCGTAAATTTGTTGTAAAATCAGTCGCATGAAATGTTTCGTTCTTTCTTTCGAATCACATTAATAGATGATGACTTATAAAAAACATTCTAGTCACTAGAATGCTTCTTATAAGTAAGGCATGACAGCTCTTTTAGTGAGTAGGTAGTTTTATACTGTACATGTTTTATATGGTATTATTAAAACTTTGTGCCATGATTTCTTATGGTAATGTTCCTTATTTTCGTCAGTACATCGTTATTGTGTAAACGTGATGTCACGTTAAACACTCGTAAATCTAGGAACTGAATACTTTGGAACTATACTCGTAAATAAAGTATTATAAATTACACATAAGTTGGACACACGTTGGAAGGTGCGTGTGCGTCGCTGTGATACGCCGGCGCACGCAATATTGCATTATATTACTGCCTGTTACTGTCATTACGCACATATATTGTATCGTATAATATGTAATGTACTTATATACATTTATTGCATAATACATACATATACTGCAATGATATCATATCATTCTCGAATGTATTGTTGTCTGAAGCAATCAAGTCTTGGACTAAAAAGTTAAATGTATTTTTACATGTTCTATCTCTTACTGTCTTACATGGGGTTCTGTTTATTCAAACCTTTTTTATGAGTGACCGTTGTATTTATAAATCTCAACCTGTGGTCTCAACTTCATGTAAGACCACAATTTTTAGGCTTATGCGATGTTATAAAAACTGATTCAAACTGTAGGTATTCGTCACAAAGTTCACTTTATACCTCGGCTAAAAAAATACTTCCTTAGCCGATATTGGAGTCTGTTATTAGTTCTATCATCTACATACTTATTACTTCCTAGTAAGCTGTTACACATTTAATTTCTATCTTTAAAGAATCTCGGAGAACGACTATGATACGAAGACTAAAAGAAAAATTATATTTTAAATTTCAGGCTGAAGCGTTCGAAGATCCGCGTCATTCTCGGCGACCACGACCAGACCATCACCACCGAGAGTACAGCCATCATGCGGGCAGTCACCTCCATCATCAGACATCGAGGCTTCGACGCTGACTCGTATAACAACGACATTGCTCTGCTGAAGCTGCGCAAACCTGTTAACTTTTCGAAGATCATCAAGCCAGTTTGCCTACCGCCATCCAGTAAGTAAAGTATCATATTAAAATGTAAAATATCTAGATTTGTGACAAAAGTGACGCTGACAAGACCCAGATGCGGCCACATCAGCAGAAAACGGATGGTCAAAATAGCGCGCCGGCGGCGTAAATCAACACTGGCGCGGCACGGCGGCGTGGCCGGCGCGGCGCACATGTCTAGTCCTGAGCAACATACTTACATTTTGACTTCAGCAAGAAACCTACCAAACTAAATGCCTCTGTTCTACCAATTTCAGACACGGAACCATCCGGCAAAGAGGGCGTCGTAGTAGGCTGGGGTCGGACATCTGAGGGAGGCCAGCTACCAGCAGTGGTGCAAGAAGTACGAGTGCCCATACTGTCGCTCACGCAGTGCCGCGGCATGAAGTACCGCGCTTCTAGGATCACCAGCAACATGGTGAGTATATAGTGGCAGGGAGGAGGCCCACCACCAGAAACATTGCAAGAAGTACGAGTGCTCATACTGTCACTCATCCGGTCACGTGCGAAACTAGCCGTCTAGGTGAAAACTGGAGGTAGGTGGTTGTGGTGCAGTTACGTTAAAAAAAACATTGATCGCAAATGTTTCGCTCAGATTCAGCTCTAGTGCAAAGACACATAAAGCTTCCAGTTCTTAGATTAATGGTTAATACTGTTTTGCTATCAAGAAAGAACCATTCTCAGATCTATCTGTTCTTACCATTAAATTTGAAAACTCAATCATGTCTAAAGGATGCTCGCGGCTTTGCTCGCATTAAAAAGTTAAAATTGTATCCCCTATTTCACCCACTTAAAAGTGGCATTAACAAAAATCATTTCTTAGCAGATGCCTACGTCATAACATGTACCCTGCATGTCAAATTTCAGCCCAACCCGTCCAGTGGTTTGGGCTGTGCGTTGTTAGATCTCTATGTCAGTCAGTCATTTTGAGTTATATATATTTAGATTTTGATGACCTACCGATCTTTTTAATTAAAGTGACCTAAACAAAAGATTACCATATATGTACATTGTTTAATTAATAATGTTTCAGTTGTGTGCCGGGCGAGCGTCCAAAGACTCGTGTCAAGGCGACAGCGGTGGCCCCTTGCTGATACAGCAGGGAGACAAGTACCAGATTGTAGGTGAGTAACGCCACAGTCACCGAAAAACATTATGACCATACATAAACTGTCAAGTTTGGCTATACTAGTATAATGTGGAAGAACCTTTCCGCCCAACACAATGTATCTGACCAAGAAAACTCCCCTAACGTATTAATGAAGTGAGGGAGTTACGACCCTTGGTAATGTGTCAGTAATTGGACTTAAAAGAGTGTGTCTTCAGGCCTACCAATTTTATAAATGCTGGAACGATTTTGAGTTTTTGGGATGTTGTGAGAATAATACTGTGGACCTTTTTTTGACCCGACCACAATGGGGTGCGGTCGAGTTATGTAGGATTTTTACCCACTAAAACCCCCCCGGTGGCCAGCCTCGTCTTGTGAAGAAGAGCTCCGGGTACTCCGGTGGGAACTCGCTGAAGCCCCTCTAACACGTTATGGTGTGTGTCGCCCGAATGTCTTGACATCTTGAACTAAGCAGTTCCACTCCTCCCACTTGACAGCTAAGACCACTTTAGCTGTCGACTATCCCGGGCTAATACTGTGGACCTATAGCTTATCCAATTTATAAATATTGAATACCTATCTTTTATTTCTGACGCCTCCTTTGTCTTCATTGTTCCTAATTTTCATTATTAAGGAACATCCGCAGAACTGATTTACTCGGGCAGTTCAATTAGGCAGATATGTTGTGGTAGAGGTGAAGCTGGTAAATGTACCAGCTCCAACGGATCTAATGAGATTCTGGCAATAAATAATTCACCATACTTTTTTCTCTTCCAGGCATAGTATCGTGGGGCGTGGGTTGCGGCAAACCAGGCTACCCGGGCGTGTACACCAGGATCACGCGCTACCTGCCCTGGCTCAGAGCTAACTTGCGAGATACATGTCTTTGCGATAACTGATACAAGTCACAACATTTCATCAATGTGCAGGAATTCACCGATTAATTTCATATTAGATGATTGTGGTTTCCAGACGATACGAATTATGTTTAAAACTTACAAGGAAACATTTCAAAAAGATTGACTTGTATGTGATTCTAAGAATTCAGTGATGAATCTGATACAAAATTTAAAGATTTTAATCGATATGAGCTTTGTTTCAAAACTTACATGTGAAAGTTTCTCAAAAAGATTGTAATTTTGATTCTGTTTACTCATGGTTTTTAGACTAAACGAAATTTTGTTCAAAACTATCGGTAAAAGTTCCGAAAAAACCTACCTAATTGATATATGAAAACATATCTATGTGTTACAAAATATTTCCAAGTATTTAAGGACTTGTTCCTACGTACTCACTATATTTGTGAAGTTATTTACGATTGCGGTTTAACTTTTTGAAGCACTTTAGACACAGATTTAAAATAATCAAATGCCATAATTAAATATTGTTGTTGCATGTGTAATTTTTATGTGACTATGGATGCATTCACTGCATGCATATTATAAAACTTTCTGATCACTTTATACATAGTCGATGTTTGTGGCTAATCATTATTTTTGGAACAATCCAAATCGTTGCAAAAGGTCTCAATAATTAATTAATGTAAGTTAAGAATTACTAATTTATTAACAAAACTAGAATTATTTCATGTAGTCATAGTTTCTTGAATAATATTTTCTTACTTTTCTTTTAAAGACGTTTACTATGAATGTAAAACTGTATATTACATATTCATTTCGTTATTATTTTCATACTTTTATATGCTAACAGCGCTTTTAATGACAAAATACTCATAAATTGTTAATAATTATGTTATGCATAGTTGAATGTATTTGTTATTGTTAAGTTTTAGCGTTTATTTAATGTAAGAGGCCGGTGGTGCAGATTACCAATAGACTAAGAAATTATGAGGATCTACCTGAGTGTTCACGTAATTTAGTGTAAATATTATAATTTGATTGTTTAAACAATCGTTACTTTATATTTTGTTAATTTTTTAAAAGTATTTTAATGTTAATCTTTAAATTTCATACATGTAACATATATTTATATTGTGATTGAATATTGTTGTCTATCACATATGATATGGGCACGAATAACGATAGATAATTGAATGAATAGGTTTCTTCTAGGCAAGCGTGCTACATCTTCGACTTCACCGTCGTTTCCCATCAGGCGTTGTGCAGTCAAACGCAAGCCCATATAAAGTAAAAAAAAAAGAATAAAATTATACCGACAATGCTTTACACAGATATTTTATTGCTACGACTACATAACATAAAAGATCAACTATAAATTAAAATACGTAACAATAAAGTGGTTAATACTGATTTTTCAAGAATTCAACAGAAGTAACGCAGTCGTAACATGTTAATTATGTTACTTTTGTTAAGATGTGTAAGATCTCTATTGTTATCAATACATCTATACATATGATAAAATAAAGCTGAAGAGGGACAAAAATCTGAACATAGAAGATAAAAAAAAAAGTTTGTGTATACTTTAAATCGATAATAAAATACGTTTCAGCAGTTTTTATAATTTTTGTCTGTTAATCTGTTTATTTAAACGCTTATCACACAGTAACGGCTTAACAGATCATCATGGTTTTCTGTATTTAATTTTTATTCAGAAATGATGCGAGCGAAGCCGCGGGTGTGCACTAGTAAGTCTAGTAACTAATAAATATCTTTTGTCCAATCTTTGATGCAACGCAGAACGAATCGTTTCATATTTCACCAATTTAAGTATGTTCGTGTTAGATTGTTCTTCTCATATCCAGATTTTTTTAAAGTTTACATAAAATTCTGTAATGTAGAATACTTAAGAATACTATAATACTATACTTAAGAAACTTTATTATAAGCTTAGTTTAATGCTTGAAGCTCTTTGGCTGTATCTGTGATCGTTGCCGCGATGAAATTGTTGTTTTATTGTAACTCTATTTAACGATTGTTGATTACTAATTTATTTACATAGATTAAGATGCTAGTAATAACTTTGTTATGGTTAATTTTGATAATCGTTATATTTGTAACAGTTGTTTATCTAATAGTTTGATCTATCGTTTTTACATGTTAGTGCTGTTGTGTATGTGTATGTCTATGTCTATCAATAGAATGTTTCCCAATTTTTTCAATCATACATAACTTTCAACCATAAAATGTAATGAAAGTAAATATAATCTACACATTAATTAATAATGACACACTCTCGTGTTTTAAGATAATTACATTTTACATTGTAATACGATTTGTTTTTTTTTTGTGTCAGAAATCCATAAAAAAAGTATTAAACAACTTTGACAAAATGTAACACACAATAAGCCATTTTTGCTCATTTCATTCTTTTATTTTGCCGATGTTGTTCGTTGAAGGTGCTAATATAAGTTGATTTTTGAACCAAGACGTTGACGGTTTCTGTTATTTTCCTGTTACAAAAATAAACTTTTGGAGGTTTTATTATTTGGTTTTATATTTACGAGGGACAGGCTGTTGATTGTAAGAATTGTCAGCAACAATGATGTTTGCATGAATTTTTTTTACAGTTTTACCTATATAAAAATAACTTATTGAAAACCAATTTTTCATATGTTTAACTGAAATTTAAAATTGTGTATAGGTTTCTTGACCTGACGTTAAGCAAATTTTAGCAGCGCAAAATTAGGCTCGCCTTTTGAGGAAAACCGCAAACTTTTGTTTATCGTGCAGAAATACTAAAAGCTTTGAGATTGACAGGTTAAACCCACGTCATTAAATTTTTTGCACATAAGAGAAAGTAGGTGATTGTCACAGAAATCAATATTTTGGTCAATAAATTGTCGAGTATCCAAAAACGGAACTGATTGCATTAATTCCAACTCTTTCGAAATTCAATTAGTTGAATATTGTATCGATAAAATTTGTACTTGTTCCTTATGCTTTTGATTAAGTACAAGTACTTATTTATAGACAATATAAAATATTATGTATTTTTGCTTTATGTATGATATTTACATTTCATTTAAACAGTAAGCAAATGAGAAGTTTTCTGTGGTTATCTTTTAGCTGTTCCCATTTTTTGGGGTCAGCTATAAACCTATATAAGTAAATATAATTTCCACAAGATTTCGTCAGGCATTGTCTAATCCCAAAGAGAATGGTTATAATAGCAAATTTTCAGCAGGTAAGACAAAATGAGTTTAAGTTTAATCTTTCACACTTACCTACTACTTACGTCCCAAAATTAGAGGACTGTTAAATATGGTCACAGCAGTCAGATGTACTGTTGAGAGACATGAAGATACTCGTATTATTAAAACTAAGTTTAGACTAACACCGATATAAATCTTTCAGCAAACATATACATAGGTAAGTAATTAAATATTGTAAACGGCAGCAACATGCAAAAAGACTAGCATTGTGTAGATTGGAAAGTGTCACTTTCGCCACGGAACCGGTCGACTGTGAGGCACTAGGTATGCTACTCATCTCCTTTAATTACACGCAGGCTATCGATTAGTCTCAGAGCTGCGATTTACGAGGTAGAGACAACTTTCCTAAGCTTTTTCTGATAATACTAGTGACCTTTTGCCGTGGTACCCAAGTCACTTGTGGGGATTTGCAATGCTCATAATTTCCTATACTTAATTCATGTAAATCATTTCACATAAAACAAACGTATTTATTATTATTATTTATTCCGTGGGTCGGATGACACGTTAAATTGTAGGTCCCGGCTGTTTGTCTAGTAAGGCAGACGTTAAGCCATGTCAGAGACCCTTAGGACGGCTTGATAAACTCTCGTCACCAGAGTTGGCCACTCTCATTCGATAAGAAGAAGAAGAACGTATATTTACATATATACATAATCAATATAAATAATACACAATATAAGATTATATGACATGCGTAATAATATGACAATTGAAAATGAATTAGACCATTTTGTATGCTATGCTACGAATTTCGTAGATAGGCCTACGAATATGAGCTACGTAATTAACCATAATTTATTTATATTATACTGAAAATATTACAGCGGCTAAGGCTTAACACTTCCACGGTTTTTAAAGCAACTTAAGTATTTTGTAAACCAAATTATCTCATTGTAAAGTCTGGTGAGGTTTTTGAATGACTACAACTGCTTCTATATTACTCAGCAATTGACGCGGACCGCTACGAGCACTTGTGTGGATATCAGAGTCACTGTTATTTCGAGATAAGAATACTAAGAAGTACCAAACATGGAAATTAATTTAAAAATGCAGATATATAGGCCTGCCATACAAGGGTATCCATTGAAAAAATATTTTTCACTATAAGAACAAATAAATAACTGCAAATATCTATTCATTTAGAAATCCTGGATATTTCGTTGCATGTGTAGTTGGGTACTCTAATTGATGCATAGGTTCTAAAATATTTAAATTAAAAGATATAAGTAGCCTCAATTCACACTACAAAAATACACTGGATCTTAAACTATTCTACAAAGGTTCTACAACAAAAGTTCAGCTAAACTTATGTTTGACCTACGCTTCTAATATTTACGACATAAGAAAGCAACTCTATTAATAAAGTACATGATAAAGTGATAGCTCGTGACACATTCACCCAAGGATCGTTTATTTGACGTCGTCATCAAGTGACAGGTGTGACAACTGTGACACGCCGGTTGAAGTCTTGGGTGCCAGGAGAAACATAGTGGGGTACCCTGCAAGAATATTTTACACACCACTGGTGGCAACACTTTCTCTATATATTGGCTGGTAAGATGAGAACTTTTTGGTACCAGTTGTGTCCGCACACAGAGTTATTTAGCACAGACTCTAGCAACTGTGGCTCACGTACCAGCCCGGCGCCTACAAGCTTGGCATCTCAGTGTGCTCTGCGAAGCCGCGCCATAACCTTCCGACACTAAACTATGCCCGCGAAAATCTGAATTCGATATTCGAACTGTTTGTTTTTTCTAAAACCAGCTTGCCGGAAACATGTGGAAGTGCGCGTTTATTTTGGTGATTGGAACTCTAACTTTCACTAGCACAGAGGTTGGTTTTCTTTGAGTTTTTATGCTGAAAACTTTTTGTTTTTTGCGGAGCTTTTTTAATTTTGATAATGTTGCAATAGGTATTTCTACTTTATAATTGTAAATTTTATTTCAATAGGCAATGCACAGGATAGCTTTTTTTATACAACTAAAGAAAGTTAGGCAAGTAATGGCATAACTTCTTGCAAGAGCAAATTTAACATCTTTTTAAGTCATAAAATATTTCTAATACAAAATCTCAGTCAATAGCATAGCTAACCATATATGAAGAATAATAGAAAGTCTGCAATAGGAAACCGTTATTTTTGACCAAAACAGATGCTTGACTAAGTTTAGATAATGAATGTAACTGTTAACATTTACAAGGCAAAATACGCACCATGAAATTAATTATATGGGACTACACTATTACTTCCTTTAAAATTTTTAATACTTATTTTCTAGTTGTAAACATAACAATAATACTAATCAATTATCACTATTAGTACAGGAATCCTGAATTTTAGTTTGATGTATCTGCAATAATCTGCATGCAATATGGATGCTTTGTAGGCTATTATATACTATAGGATTGCCAAGCAATGGAGTGATTCCTGGCATTTTCCCCATACATATATTCCAAAAATAAGCACAATACAATACAATAAGCATAAACCTTTGTCAAATTATTCCTGAATGAAACAGTTTGCAATGCAATGGATTCCTAAGAACACCAACATGTGTAATTATTACTATTAAGTATAATATGTAAGTACCTTCTATTTCTCTTTCCTATTTCAAAATATGTTGAATCCAGAGATGAATGTCAGAGTTTTCCATTGCGCATCCCTGTATATTTTCTAGTTATCTATCACCAACATTCAAATATTTTTAATCAACTATATCTACGGATATAGATAGATAGAAGACACTTTATTATAAACACTAACAAACAGGAATAAACACAATGAAAAATACAATTAAATTAGTGTCCTAATTGGCTACCTTATCGCTCAAAGCAACCTCTTTCAGGTAATCAATCTGGAGGAGGAGGTTCTAAAGTCTACAATTACATATAATTTTATCCTATTCCGTTCCTCAGGGCGATGCCGTGCGGGACACTCGCGGCGTGTTCACTAAGAATTTCTTCGGGGGTGTGTGGGGCAACCGACCTCCGCTGCTGGAAACCAACCAGCCCAGGACCACCTGCACTTGCAGTTAGTAATGTATATCATTTAATTGCTTAAGATTCTACCCAAGAGATTCATAAACCTGGATGAGATTGGCACCAGATTGAAAAGACTGGTGCCAAAGAGGCAAAATCGGCTGTGGGTGATGATGATGAAGTTGTCTATGTTATTGCAAGATATTATTTGTACATACATCTAGGCATTCAATTACTTACTAACGAGTACATCTAAACTAACATTCAAATCAGTACACCTCATGTTTAGCATTATTTTTAGCTTTGTTCAACAATTCTTGGCTTCAAAACTTTGTTTTGGTAAAACTAATAAGACAGTCATGTTTCTGAATTAGCTGCAGTAAACAAAGCAAGTGTTTTTGGGTAGAAATACATACATATAATATACAACAGCTTGTTACAAATTCATGCAATGCTGCATACATCAATTTTTCTATCATGCTTTATTGTTTTGCCCATTCTTGTACCACAATCATTTCGCCACGCGTGTCTGCTAACTGTACTAAAGAATTCCTCACTTCCCTGTATTCCAGAATGTGGCGAGCGGAACGAGGTGCCCCGCATAGTGGGCGGTGAGGAGGCGGGTCCCAGCGAGTTCCCCTGGATGGCGCGTCTGTCTTACTTCAAGCGGTTCTACTGCGGAGGCATGCTCATCAATGATAGATATGTCATGACAGCCGCGCATTGTGTTAAAGGGTAGGTTTCTTTATGAAAAATGCCAGGGCGAAGTATTATTAGGGTTTCTTATTATTATTCTAGTATTATGGTAAGGAGATGAGAAAGGAAGTAGACGGATTCAAATTTTTTCCCGTGCATGTGTAAGATTCTAATGCTGTGAGTTTTCGTTTCATTACAATATATTATTAAATTTATTTATGGGATATTCGACCAAAATCTATATTACTAGCATTTTGGTCAGAACGCTTTCATGAAACACGCTTAGATCAAGCACGCTTTGAAAGAAAGTCTTTAATAACAATCACAACCTTATTCACGTCTTCTTCAAGTTACTTATATTCTCTAGCATCATTCTACATAGTTATCTAACGTGTGTAAATATAGACTCAGCAAGTTTGTGAAGAAGTTAACAAGTGCTCCTGTATGTTTACTTTCTTGTACAAGCCGGTGAATGTTGCGGACGTAGTGCTAAAGTGTTTGAATACACTTCTTAGGCTGTTGACTTTCCATACAAATAACTACTATTTCCTCATAAATTCATAGTAAATTCATATTTATTAAATTTTAATTTGTTAAAATCGACAAAATATACAATTGATAAGAGTTCCGTATTCATGTATAATTTTCATTGAATTTCAATCCCGAATTACTCGTAGCTAATTAGTATACTGGTACATAATTATAATATGGGAAAGCCCGTCTGTAATTGCAATACCAATTTGAATCACAAATACACATATGACAAAACAAAGAGGTTCAATGTTAATCTAGATGGTCAAGGCAATTAAGGTAAATGACATCGGTATTTCTAAAACAAAAGAATCAATTACCTCGGCAATTGACACAATACATGCCCAATGTAGGTTAATGATAAACACAAAGTTTTGTAAACAATTTAAGGACAAATGACTGCAGATTATTTGGAAATATTGGACATATCAGATTGGATTTCTACAACCCTATATAATTTTACGACGTAAATTATTGATTATCACAATAAAGAAATACGAGCGTCTCCATAAAATTTTATTGGTTCTGTGACTAATTTGTAACAGAATAACTTTAGCAGACACATTTTAGTCCGGTTGAGATCGTTAATCATACAGGCACGGGTCCGGTGACCTACGAATTGGCAAACAAGTCCAAAATAAAATATCTGCTCGGATTTGTGGATTCCAATCAGTATCGACGTAGTGCGTTCACCTTCAAACCGGCCCAAGAACGAGCTCCAAACTGAGGTTCATTATCCTCGAGATATATCAACACTTTAGGCACTTTTGTGTGGCGCCTTTTGACATTTTGACTCACACTGCATGTAATCCTGTACGTAATGCGTATAAAATTTTAAAACGAACCACACACGTGACTCCTAGAAACTCGTAGATATTGTCATATCACTGAAAGCAAAACAAGGCTCACGTACGCAAATGCAAGCAGTGAAAGCGTAAATGAGGCATTAATAGTATTCATGAGCGTCGTCCAAAACATAGCGTCACTTTCGCTCAATGTCGGCGACACAAACTTGACTTTGTAACTGCCGAGGCAACTTGTAGCATTGTAAGCACCTATCACTTATGTACACCTAGCAATCACTAGATTTCTAATGGGGGCTTGTGTTTCTTTACATTTAATATTTCAGATCTAACTCCACCCTAGCGAATGTACCAAAAAATTTGTGCGATCAAATTTGGTAATGACATTTAGTAGACTTTAAGCTGCACTAGCGTCTCTTGCCATGACTTCCACGCGGTAGTCCCATTTCCCTGTAGATCAACGCAATCCAAAAAGCACTCAAAAATCAAAGGTTACCAATCCGATTAAAATTTCATTTTGTTTTTATCTGGACGAGTTCTAATTTATGTGGTTGTTTGTCCGAATTTAGAGTTAACGTGTGTCATTTCCATTTGCAGCTTTATGTGGTTCATGATAAAGGTGACATTCGGTGAGCACAACCGATGCAACGCAACGACTCGGCCCGAGACCCGGTTCGTTTTGCGCGCCATCGCCAACAAGTTCAGCCTGACCAACTTCGACAATGACATTGCCCTCTTGAGGCTCAACGAAAAAGTGCCCATCTCTGAAACTATCAAGCCTATTTGCTTACCTACCAACGATCGTAAGTTTTATTTAACTAACATTACCAAAAATCATCATTTTCAGGCCCTTTTATTTGGGAAGATTATCACCGCTAACCACTTAGTCCAACGTTATTGAACGAAGTTTTTAAATTTATTGCAAAGAAAATATTACCATTGTGATTTTTGGAAGAAATACGATATAAAATGTTGACAAAACAGAGAAAGTTACCGAAAGAACATGATCGACAGGTATACTTTCATCATTATTTTTACCAACATACGAGTATATATTTTTGCAAACATGCTCGTGAAATGATTTGGCAAATAAATTATCATCAACTGATAAATGTTTCATGTTTTTAAAGCACATCAAAGTGACATAAAGATAGTAAGGTCTTAATTTATTGCTACATCATTTTAGGATCTCTTGACACAACTCCCCAGAAATTACTTTATGTCCCGTCTTCTTATACAAAACACCGTTCTTATGAGTTTCTTTATACATTTCAGAGGAACTATACGTAGGTATGAAAGCCGTGGCCTCTGGTTGGGGAACCCTCACTGAAGAAGGGAAGGTGTCATGTCTCCTGCAGGAAGTCGAGGTCCCCGTGATGAGCAACCAGGACTGCAAGAACACCAAGTATACCTCCTCTATGATCACTAACAACATGCTGTGTGCTGGGTACCCGAAGACCGGCCAGAAGGATTCTTGTCAGGTGACTAAAAGTTTATATGTTTTTAAATTAATCTAGGGTTGCGGGTTCGATTCCCGCATGACACAAATAATTATGAATTTTAAAATCTATAATTACTTGCGTTGTGTCTGGTCGTTTCTATGAATATAAGTAAGTATTAACAAAAGAACTACTAAAAGGTACTAGATAACGGATTAAATACTTATATACTTACTTAAGTATTTAATCCGTTATCTAGTACCCACGACACACGGGTTTGCTTAGTGTGGGGATAGATGGCGCTGTGTAATGTTACGGAATATTTATTTATTTAAATGCTATCTTTGTACAAAACTGATATCATATTCGAATTCAAACTAATAAAAACATGTATATATGGAGTCATCAGTTTAATTAAGTAAGTTCCATTGTAGTAATTGAAACAAGATGTTCTATATGAAATTCTCTACTAATACCATATTTCTGTTCAATTTCCAGGGTGACAGCGGGGGCCCTCTCATCACCGAGAGAAAGCACGACAAACGATACGAACTTATAGGTGTGTATGTAGATGTACTCACATTCTGGACTGACTAAATGATCCTAACTATATTATTTGTAATCGAAATATGTAGTTCCCCGAGTTTAGTGCATTTATTTATGTTGTTTAAACACATATGTCTTTTAGTGAAGATCACTCGATTTAATAGACCCTAAAGTTAAAGAAATAGCTTGCGTGACAGACATATCACAAGTGCTCTTATGAAGCTTTTAGTAACTAAGTATGCAGAGACAAAGAAAAATATAAAAAAATAATGTTAATTGGCGTACCTATGTCAGGCTATAATAATTATGTTGTGGATTAGGCGGTGCTTATTCAGTGTTATAATCACAGGATGTTTTTTACTGGTTTACAGGAAATCCAATAAAGTAGCCAGTAGCCCCAAAAACTCACTTACTCGCTTAGCGGTGAAAAAAAAACACCGTGAGGAAACCGAGGTTTTTTGAGGACCACAATATCCGAGAACATGTGTCTTCCGAGAAAAGGACCTGGGCGCCCACCACGATGTATTTGCCCAAGAGGACTCCTCTAACGAATTAATTCTGCGGGGGAGTCATGACTTTCAGTCATGAGGAATTACAACTTAAAAGAGAGCCCCAAAAAACTTCGCGTATAAATACGTTAAATTTGTTTGTTTATATTTTCCAGGAGTGGTGTCGTGGGGTAACGGCTGTGCACGAGTGGGCTACCCGGGAGTGTACACCAGGGTTACCAACTACTTGGACTGGATCAAGGAGAATACGCAGGACGGGTGTTACTGTAGCGAATAGGAGGGAGGATTACATATGGGAGGAGTGGAAGTGTATCAAATATTGGAAGTGATTCGGAATAATTTCTGGATCATTTCTAATAATAACTTTTAAAAAAACAGGAGCAAAATTTAATTCAGGGAGAGATTAAACTAGAAGCTGAAAGGATGATAGATCCTGCTTTTAAAAAGCCTATGCCATTGTTACTGTTCAAGTTATGTAAATTGACGGGTTTGTAAGTTTCTATTAAAAGTTATGGAATTGTCAACAACTCAATTCTCACGATGAACTATTATCACTCATAAACGAAATAAAACACGTCATCTTAGGCGTCTTTGATTAGGGAGCCTTCGTTTTTTTAAATGATAGTTTTTCGCCCTAAGAATTGAATTACTGATATATGATGGATAGTATCTTCGAAATTGTGCTGGTAAAGCAAAATAAGAGCGATCTGAAGGTAGCCGCCTGAATAAATTAGAAAATTGACTGAGAAGAACAAAAGACAGACTTCAATGACGTCATACATTTAGAAGCATTCATTGTTATCATAAGTATATTCATAGTGAGGTGATTTTAGTACATCATTCATTATCATCATAATTAATTTTACAAAGAAGCACAGCAGAGTAAAATTACTACTTTTACATAAAAAAATAGGATTATTATAATCTGTAGAAGAACATCAAAAAGCAAACAGAAGTTACAGATCGTTCAAAATTGACTATTTTTGATCGAAGATTGTGCCAAAAAATAATTAACCTAAATTATTTTTCTTAGTTTTTAAGGATATTATAACGAACAGTCATTTCCATGTAATTGTAATGCCATAATAAAATTTACGGTTAGGTGCACCTAGTTTTAAATATTTAGTTTTAAATTTAGTTGTAATAACCGGCTAGCACTTACGTCAAAAATTTACGTCCTCCTGATGATGGAAACCTCAGATTTCCGAAACTTGTCGAGCTAATTTTTCGACGTAATTTTTGACGTAAGTGCTAGCCGGTTATTACAACTAAATTTAGTTTTAAATTTGAATAAAAATGACTTCTAAATTACATTGAGTTTTAACTTCATTTAATTCCTTTCCTCTCTCCTAATTCAACATTAGTTTAGTGAGCATAATTAAACAGAACACTACAGCAACGTTTTTATTGCTACTAAAATAAATTTAGATTTGTAATACAAATTTTGAATCATTTTTGACTAAACATGCAATTTTACTGTTAATAAATCGTATGTAATTTTTTTCGCACGACGACGCGGCGACGCTTTCTGTTACTTTTTGGAACTTTTTAAATCCGGAATGCCATGCCATAAATGGGTAGGCCCTTGGCTTTAATGTATCGGTCGTAAGAGTTATCAAACATTATGATTTGAAACAAAATGATTTTAAGACATATTCACTGTATAATACACCGCAGATTTTTCTTATTTTTTGAGTCGTGTTAATGCAATAGTTCGAATAGAGAAGTAACGCTAAGGACTCACGGAGCGGTTTGTTCCCGCGCCCGCCGCGGTGGCGGCACCGCAGCCTTTGTAGAATACAGATACGTATGTAACAAACTCAAGTACATTTCTCGACGCGCGGCTTACTCCCGCGGCGGTAGCGATTGTTCGCGGAACCCACGGGCGAGCGCCGCTCGCGACACCGCTGCCGCGGCGGTTTCCACCCGCGCGCTCTGCGATCAAAGGCCGGCGAATAATATATATCCGATAATCAACCGCCAGGTTTGCGGGCGATAATCGCTGTCGCGGCGGCAGCGGCGCCGCACAAAACTCCGGCTTCGTGAGTTTTGAAAATTAATCGCGGTGCCTCCGCCGCGGCCGGCGCGGGAAAAAACCGCTCTGTGAGTTCTTAGCGTAACTCAAGCTTCCCAAAAAGTTTTGAACGAAAAAAAGAAAAGTGACTACAAACTTACATGAAGTATAGTAACCCATTTTGATAAATTTGTTAGTTGTCTTCAGCTCTCAAGCATCAAAGCACCAGAAATATTAATATTTATACACACGGAAGAGATTGTGTCTCAGTGTTAAGTTTATGGGAGGCGCTACAAGTTGCTTTTTCATTATAAAAGAGCGCTAAGTTAACACACTTATTTTTTGAATGAGTAAAACATAGTCACTTATTTTTTTAAAGCTTATTTTAGATACCTCTTTTCTGTTACTCTCTCATATTATGTTAAAAACGTTTACAGGCGATTCAATAATTTGCTACAAGCAAATTCAAACGTTTTAAAAATAATATGAGAGAGTAACAAGAGACAGAGTAGAGGTATCTAATATATGCTTAAAAAATAAGTAACTATGTTTTTCTCTTTGAGGGATTTTCTTTATTACATAAAGCTAATAAACTCCTTGGCTCCCGCTGGAGTTTATTAGCCTTCCCAGTCTAACTTCCTTGGAGGTTTTTTTTGACAGAAACATTGTTGTCTTTCAACGGTTCTTTTTATCTAATTACTTATCTACACTTTGAAAGTTTTCTGACCTTTACGTTGTATTCCTAAAGTAGGTACGGTTAATTAACAAGGATCCACCTGATTTGATATATATACGAGTTTGTTTAATTTTATTTATAAAATCGACAAGACAAAGTACTGCTCACTACGGTTCTTCAAAACATTTCACGCTCCACTTTATAAAATTAACTGCTTAAAATTATTCCGAAATTCAAAATTAGTTGCAAAAAATCCTGTTTCTTTTAATTCTTGCTCTAAACTCCAAATTTAAGAAGAATTAAGCCCAATCACACGCTTACCGCCATAATTAATTGCTGATTAGCATTTTTACCTTATCCCGAATTTCATCGATGCAATTAAAAATCTGCGAATGTAAAGCCATAATGTACGTAACGTATAGGGTTCGTTTAATGAGCCACAGCAAAAAATATCATTAGAAGTTAGAAGTTTCGTTCGTAATTTCACCTTATGTATTAGGCATAAGATTCAATATTAAATAACATGTGGTGGTGCGGGAAGAAGCTTTATACGAAAGGTGAATGATCTGCGAGGTCAGTGCCAAATTCGGCGTAAAGCATCGCGGGCCGCTAAAGTGTCGCTTATCGTTTTGGCGTAATCATGCAGAGCGCATATGAAAACCGCGAGTTTCTTAATTGCTTTTGCAGAAGAATCGTCATTTCACTGACAGACCTTGAAACGAACAACTCGCCTCTTGGGAAAAGACAAAAAAAAATCGAATAAATTTCGATGTTAATTTTTTTTTATATAAAAAACGTTTTTACACTCCCATGCTACGTTTTAAAGGCCCGATACCCATAAAGTGCGTCGTCAAGCAAGACATGAGTTAGTGTATCAAAAACATTGAACCTTCAACGTATGAACTTTCTTTGCAGAGGTTATTTGGCCGCCAACTTTAATAAGCGCGCGTTGAAGTCTTTTACTTGAACAAAACGACAGTACATTTAAAATTAAATTAATTAGTCTTATTTAATTTTATTATTGTGTTATTATATTTAAAAATGATGTGGTATTTGTTATTGTGTGTTCTATGTGTCGCGTCTGCCGGGTTTGTGCCACACTCTCTGAATACGGTATGTATAACTGTTTATATTTTATTTATGTAAAACACGTTCTACTGGTGACCATTGTATTAATTATGTAATTTGTAGGTATAAACGTTTTAGTTTTTTAGGTTTTATGGTGTTAGTAAAGTGTATCAGATGGTGCGTGTTGGAACGTAATTATTATTATAGATACCTTTGGATTTCGTTTTTACTACCTAACTAAAGTTAGTAACCTTATTATAATTTCACTTTCTTGAAAATAAGATGGTACAAAAATACTATTAAACGACGTATGTTTTGATTAGCGATTTTGTTGTTTGGTAAAAACGCTTCGAATAATTAATTGATAGTTTTTTTTTAATGTTTGCGTGCACTTGATATTTAACAACATAGTTACACGTTTTTGTTATTCATCGCAATTTCAATTTTCAAATCCAATTCATTTTATTTTTCATTAGTGTTGGTCTCACAAAAGGGTTTGTTTACTATTATACAGATACGCCAATTTTTTTAGTCTAAACAAACTAAAAATTACAACTTTGAAAAAATAACAAAACCTCCAAGAACATCACTAAAAAATGTACAAAAATTGGAAATTTGTATATCACGAAGTAATTTTGCAGTTTGTATGCAAACACTACGAAAATGGGCACTCCTTTTGAATCTGTCCATCTACATTTCGAGGAGACCAGTCAATATTGTCTCAGCGTTTGTATTGATTTCTGTTATATTTTTTTAAGCTTCATTACCATTTGCAACGGTTTTTTGACCAGAATAGAGCTCCAAATGACTTATTGTGTTGATTTTAACAGACTGACACTTGTATTTCGCTATAGATGTCAACATTATTTGGTTTGGCTTTCTGTATTCTTGAAAACTAGGTTAGTGTTAAGCATATAAAAAATGAATGCTTTTCAAACAGATATCTAAATTTTCTCGTAACTTAATGGTTGTTTTTTCACTTTTTTGGATATATGCACTGATTTACCCTGATTAAAAGTCATTGTACCATAGCGTCAGACGAATAATGTTAGTTTCACCTAGATTCTATTTATTATCATATATTTAAACGGTTGCGATATAAAATGATCACAAGGTTTGAAATGGATTGATTGTCGAAGTAACAAACAAATACGATTTTTGACAGGATGGCAGTATTTACGAGGACCCTTATGTGTCTGCGATGGCATCACTACGATTTGCTGGAAATTTGCCAGCTTGCCAAGACTGCAGTAAGTAATCTTTATTTACTCGCATCTTTTATAGGAAGAAATGATTTCGTTCTTCTACGAGTATATATACATTTCCTATTAAGGTACGTTTCCATCATTGTAGTTTTTTTTGAGTCTTGCTAAATTTTTAATAGATTACTCATTTTATTTGTTGGTCACATACATGTTTCCTTTGTTTTATTATCTTGACTAATATTGTACTTAGAAACTTTACCTTACCATTAGCATTGGGCATCTAAGTAATTAAAAAAGGGATCTCTGGACTCGAATAACGTAGGACTGATTTATTGGGCACCAACGGAAGGACGTCTGTACCCGGCAGTGGATCGATATGGTGTTGATGACGATAGTGAAAAACCAATTGTTCTCAATTATATTACTTAATATATTATATTGTCTTCTGGTATAACCTGGATCTCTATTCATAATTACATTTCTTTATATATCTACAAAATATTTTTAACTTGATAGGTTGTGGAGAGCGCAATGAAAACCTGCGAGTAGTGGGTGGTATGGGATCCAAGATGAACGCATTCCCCTGGCTGGCCAGACTTATCTACCAGAAGGCATTCGGCTGTGGAGCTTCCCTCATCAATGATAGATATGTCGTCAGTGCAGCGCATTGTGTCAAGGGGTGAGTTTTACTATAGAAGTTTGATTGTTAATTTTATTTAATAAGCACACTTCAAAAATCATAATGAGTTACCTGAAACGTTGTATGTATATTAATTTTTTCATTGATATCTACTATTGATTCAAATAATTCATGTGTTACCATATATTTTTATATGTTAGCTGAATTGTAAAGGCTAAAAAGTTTATTTAGCCCCTATTACTCTCTCATCAACTTTATCCATCAGTTTGACGACATATATATTTTTTTTAATAAGAAGGAAAAATAAAAGATAAATTAGAAATATGATGTAGTATATAGTTACCTAATTTGAATACTAAATCTATATTATAGTTACTTATCCTTTGCTACAGTTTCATGTGGTTCTCATTCCGCGTGACATTCGGCGAGCACGACCGCTGCGACAAGTCCCAAGCTCCCGTCACTCGCTACGTGGTGAAGATGGTGGTTCACAACTTTAACCTCAGCATCCTTGCCAATGACATAGCACTGCTACAGCTGAATGAACCCGTGGAGTACTCACATGCTATCAGACCTGTGTGCTTACCCAAAGCTGAAGGTTAGTTTTTTGAATTATAGATCTCAATCTCATCAGATGTCAATTGAAAAATGAATAAGCACCTAAGGAACGATTTTGTCACGATTGGAATTGCTTTGGAGCTATTTTTTATATACCTAAATGTATATATATACATATATATAGGCGTACATATTGTTGGAGGTCACTAGGTATGAATATGAGTAATCATAAATAGTTGTTTTCTTCAACTTTGCCGTCATGGTTTTGCTGCTGAATTAATCCATTGGAGGGTTTTCTTGGACATATATATTATAATTAATACGACAGATTTTCAGATTCAAAGACTTGGAACTATCAATAATTGTATACTCGTAAATGTTAATTTTATCTGTAAGTCATTGGAGGGTTTTCTCGGACAGATATAAGTAATACGACAGATTTTCGGATTCGAAGACTTGAATTATTAATAATTATATAAATGTTAATTTTATCTGTAAGTTTTTAGTTTTTTTTTATCCTGGATAATTATTTATTGTAAGACACCTTATTGCGTGATTCATGCTAATCTCTCGCAGGTTCCATAAATTTAACGCAAGAATGTATAGGTATTTTACGGAGAAGGCTTTATTGCAGATATTTCGGGATTAATCGTCCTAAATCCTTTTACTCGTCTGTTTGTTGTTGTTAAATCACATAATCTCCTTTTAAGGAACAAGTTTTATACCTTTATTTTATCCGTCCCTAAAAGATTTTTTGTATTTAAATCGCAGTAAAATTGATATCGACTGAACTCGTAAAATATTTCGATTTCTTCATAAGGCTGACTTTTACATCAGTATAAGCTAAGGCAATGCAAATACCTTCACTTCACAAAATGTTTCTTAGTATCAGGCTAAGAAGTTATGCGTTCAGATTGTAAGAAGGAAAATTTTAAAAATTGCTTTGAGTGATTTGACGACTGTCTTTATACATGAGTCAAACATTGACTCCTTATACTCCTTATACATCCCATTTTACCCCTTTAAAAGTGAAATTTCCAAAAATCCTTTCTAAGCAGATGTCTACGTCATAACATCTACTTTCATTCCAAATTTCAGTCCGATCCGTCCAGTGGTTTGGGCTGTGCGTTAATAGATCACTATATCAGTCAGTCAGTCAGGCTATCACCTTTGAGTTTTATATATTTAGATTGGCAAGCAATTGATTACCTCAGCATTGTTTTCTTTTCTCTTCTCACTTTACTAAATACGAAAAGAAAATAGATAGGTGAGTTTAAAGCAGTGTTTTGTAAATACATACTCTCAATTATTTCCAGATGTCTTATACGTGGGCACAACCGCCACAGTGGCTGGCTGGGGAGCTACCAGCGAGACTGGCAAGTGGTCGTGCTCAGTGCTGGAGGCAGACCTGCCAGTGCTCAGCAACCAGGCGTGCCAGGACACCAGCTACAACGCCACCAAGATCAAGGACGTCATGATGTGTGCGGGCTTCCCTGCTACGGCGCATAAAGATGCTTGCACGGTAAGTTACCTATACATATAATAAAGCTGAACACGGTCAAAAGTCTGAACATAGAAGATATTGGAAAAAAATGTTTGGTTACACTTTAAATCGATAATGAAAAACGTTACACCAGTTTTTATAAGTTTGTCTGTTTATTTAAACGCTCATCACGCAAAAACGGATGAACAGATCATCATGATTTTTGGTATGTAGGTAGTATAAAGTGTTAGAAGTGTCATGGGCTATTTGTTATCCTGAAATAATGCGAGCTAAGCCGCGGGCGTCCACTAGTTAAGTAATATTTTCACGTTTACATAGTTAGTTCGTATGAGAGTGGCTAACTGAGGTGTCAGAGTTATCAATCCGCCCTACGGGCCTCTGACAATGCTTAACGATAGCCGTACTATGACAAATAGCCGGAAACTACAATTTAACGTGTCGTCGGATCTGTAGAAGCGCAAAATGGAATGCCTCTTTTTAGTCACCTATCGAAGGACTGACCGCGTCATCATTTGCTTATCATTGGTAATCGCAGGCGATTGATCGCTTATAGAAGCAGTATAGTATTGCAGAAAAATTTGCCACTTGACCTCCAAACTTCATTATGGAAATGGTACCTCAAGAGGACGGTATGTCGGTTTAACCGACACAGTGGATAATTTTCACGATGTTGGAAGTCAATTTACTATTTGAAATTTCCTCGGTTCAGCAACCTTATACTATATGAGCTAAATGCTTCTAAAATTAAACAAAGTCGTCATGCGGTGTTAAATAAAGTTATTTTATGTTAACAAAACGTAATGTTTTGAGGTAATTAAGTTGCAACTAACGAACTGCTTTTGGCTTATCATATTATACCTGTATTTAAATAGTGTAATTAAAATAAGGTGCCGTACAATAATACTTAGTTCTTAGGTTAAATGTTTTGCTAATTAAAATAAATAAATAAAATAAATGTTCCGGGACATTGCACACAGCGCCATCTACCCCCACACTAAGTAAACGCTTGAATTAACCAAGATCTTTAATATTTGTTTCACAGGGTGACAGTGGAGGTCCATTGGTTACGGAAAATGCGGATAAAGCATATGACTTAATAGGTGAGTAAATCAATATAATATAAACTGTACCTCATCTAAACAGATTTTAAATAATTTTGCAATTATTAATCTACGTTGTTAAAAAAGTTCACAACATACCGCATCGATATTTTTTTACTTATTATAAAACAAACGGCAATTTAAATACAAATAAGGAAAACGACTTAAAAAATTGCAGTAAATCTTTTCCTCCAATATATTTTATTAAATCTTAGTCACATTAATATACTGCAATAAAAATACGTGATTTTTATACAAATGCATCATTCCGAGTCAAATGGTCAAAATATTTTCTAATCTTATTTCAGTTATTTCATCTTTAACTGTAAAAAAAGACCAGGAAAAAAGCACTATAGTATTTTTCATCATCATCTACCTATTATCGCCCACTGCTGAGCATAGGCCTCTTCAATGTGCTTTTGTTTTTCAGGAATTGTATCCTGGGGCTACGGATGTGCCAGAAAGGGCTACCCTGGAGTGTACACCAGGGTGACGAAATACTTGGATTGGATCCGAGACAACACCGCCGATGGCTGCTACTGCAAATATTAATTTTAATGTCATTAGCTTATTTGATATATGCTTTGATTAAACCTCGCCTAATAAAATGACATTGATGGTTTTACTTATTTCTTTCCCTTTACTAAATATAATAATAAAATTGCACATTTTTTTATAAAAAAAGTCTTGGATAAAGTTTAAAAGCTTTTTGAAAAAGTTGAGTTATCTTAATTGTTATTTTTTTGTGTATAAAAGGAACTATATTGATCATCGATTCATTAAGGCTAGTTCAGGTAAACTAATTATATCTAGGCTTTATTAATCAGTCTCATCTGCTGTGATTACTAATAATTTATTCAAATCCACTTACCCACACTTGAATAGACAGGTCCCTTTACATCAGAGCCTAGTTTGAACCGTTCAATGGGACAACACTAACTATACAATTATGCATAGCTATAGGATGCTTGTACTTAGGAGCAATGTCCTCATTCCTGTTTGAAGCCTCTTCTAACGGGAGGTGGTTGTCCGCAGGTTTACTTACTAAATACAAAGTTTTAGATATTTTTATTTAGTTTTACAATGAAAAAGTGTTACATTTACGTGTTTTTGGTCGGAGCTTTGGCCGGTTGTGTTGTAAGTACAGTGTATTCATTGTTTCAAATGACAATGTTCAAAAAAACTTTTATGCATAGGAATTATGACGACAAATTACCTTTTTGTGTATATTTGGCATTGATTTCTAATGGTTTCGTTCAAGGTGGGAACAGAAAATGATACAGTTTCGGAATTAAAAGACGATGTTCGAGGAGAATATGGAGCGAAGTGTAATTGTCGTAAGTACAATTTTTTATTATTTCTCCTTACTCGGGGTATTGATTTTTTCACAAGTTAATTGAAATAAAAATAAACTATCAGTTACGAAAACAACTCGTATTTAAGCGGAAATCCCAAACATTACCGATCGCTACTAAGCCAAAAATTATATCTAAATTGAATTAAACTAAAATACATACATGCATATATAATGCTCAAGATATTTTTTTCTTGTTTTTATGCTAATAAAATAAGTATGGATTATCAAAACCAGAATCTGGGCATTTATTGCGAAACCAAATTAAGGTTTTAGGGTTTTATGGGCTCAAGCAAAATGAAGCAATTAGAGAGTGTCGAAACATTTCAAAACCAAAGAATTTTTATTTAGGTTTTTTTAATTTTATTTCAAAAAGAAAATTGTATACTTAAAAATTATATATACTGCTCGCCTGATATCTGGAGTTTAGAGTCTAAGTTTTCCTAGATTTTTTCTCTCACCTATTTTATCTTAGGTAACAGTTTAGTTTATATTGAGATATTTTTCAAATGATATGTACCGTGAACATCACGTCCTTTCTAGAAATATCTTAGTAAGAAGCTTTAAAGTTTGAAATCTGTTTTTAAGAGTTATTTATTGCCCGATTGCGTTTCTATACAAACTGTCGTATGACATTGTAGCTAAATTCTACTTGAAATAATATGTTTCACTGCAGGTTGTGGTGAAAGAAACGAGGCTTCGCGTATTATCGGCGGCGTGGAGACAGCCGTGAACGAGTTCCCCTGGGTGGCGCGCCTGTCGCTCTTTAACAAGTTCTACTGCGGAGCTACTCTTATCAACGACAGATTTGTTCTCACTGCCGCGCATTGTGTTAAAGGGTTAGTTAACATCAATTATTATTGTTATTTTATTACCAAAATACATTTATTTACAAGTCTTAAACATAATATTAAACCATAAATATCTACAAATATACAATACACCTGAAATGAATGAATTAATTAGGAATTCATTTTACAGGGTTATGATAAACAAACTAAATGGGAATATATTAAATTTAAACTACAAAAAAAAAAAATTGTTTGAAGAATGTTTTTTTAACACAAAATAGGCTTACGTTTGGCTATAACCTGCCTGATGTTAAGCACCACTGTAGTCTAAGATGTAGCCCGCTTGCCTAGAAGAAACCTATGTTATAAAGAATGTTACTTACTATAGATTCCTTTCAATTTCAGCTTCATGTGGTTCATGATAAAGGTGACTCTGGGCGAGCACGACCGCTGCAACGCCACGCAGCGCCCTCTGACCAGATACGTGGTACTGAGACTAGCACACAACTTCACATACACCACGTTCAGAGATGATGTCGCCGTGCTGAAGATGAACGAGCGAGTCGCTATCACGGACACCGTCAAACCTGTCTGTCTGCCGCATGACGATGGTCAGTTTACTATCAAACTGATATTTTTAAGACGTATGTAAGTTAGGTGTTATTAAATGACGTGCTTAAGTGTGACTATCGTAGTTCTAAAAAAAATAACAATTTTGATATGGATTTCTTTTTTTGAAACTGAATTAATTGAGAATGTTCTAATCTACGTTAACTTGTTAATATATACTATTTAATCTACGTTTTATAAAATTCGGTTTAGCCGTTTTAAAGTTATCAGTTTGATTCTGGATTTACTATAGATTTACAATTATAATCGTAGGTAACATTTTATTCCGAGTTAATGGGGACCATTTTTGTTTGCCACTACACTTAATACACAGTCCACACAAATATGTAATTTATCCACAGAAAACACCTACGTAGGTGTAAAAGCAATAGCGGCGGGATGGGGCTCTATCTCCGAACAGAAGAACCACTCCTGCAAGCTGCAGGAGGTGGAGTTGCCAGTCCTGAGCAATGATAAGTGCAAGAGTACTAAATATGAAGCCGCCATGATTGGTGACGGCATGCTCTGCGCTGGATACCCAGAGACCGGCCAGAAAGATACTTGCCAGGTTTGTGGACTTTTTTGTAGCCCTAGTGTTGATGTTTTCATTGAAACTAGTGTCTAGTAAATTCAATCAATTTTACTAACATAAACTAAAAAACCGGCCAAGTGCGAGTCGGACTCGCGCACGAAGGGTTCCGGACTATTATCTATTTTATGTATTAGTTTAGGTATTTATTTTATAGTAAATATATTTCGAAATATTTACTTACTTTCTTTTACTAAATATTCAAGTTTCTACCTGTTTATTAAGATCGAGTAAAAATTGCTTAAAATTACGTTTGTTGTATGGGAGCCCATCTTTAATATTAATTTTATTGTTATTTAATTATTTATTTTGAAAGGTAATATACAAGTATTCTGTGAAAATTTTAAGCGTCTACCTGTTACCGTTTTAATAGTGAGCAAAAAAATTAAAAAACACGTTTATTGTATGGGGACCACATTTTAATTTTTTTTTTGATTTTTTTTTGTTGTACCAACAACGGAAATACATCATTTGTGTAAATTTCAGCTTTCTAGCTATCACGGTTTATGAGATACAGCCTGGAGACATACAGACAGACAGACAGCGGAGGCTTAGTAATAGGGTCTCGTTTAACCCTTTGGGTACGGAACCAAATAATGATTTCAAAACTTTACTTAAGTCATAATATGTATATTGTACAAGTTTAAACTAACACTATAAAGTTGAAAATAAATATACTCATAAACCTACATTTTGTCGATATCAAGCACGGATTTGTTAAAAAAAAGAGTCATTTGAATCTGGTATATGTACTTGTAAATAGCCGAAGTCGGCTAAATATAATTTTAGATTTAGTCATTGTGATGTAGAAGTTCTTAAAGTTAAATAAAAAGTAGGTTACAGCATTCTTTACCTTCTGAATATAAAAAAAATTAATCCACTTTTAGACGTTAAGTACTGGACTGGCCTGTTAGCTTAGTTAGTAGTGACTCTGCCTTCCAACCTTGGATTGTGGGTTCGATTTCCGCATGACACAATTAATTATGAATTTTAAATTGTACTGAGTCTTGTCGGTACTATGTATAATAAGTATATATTTACGAAAAGGGAGGTATATATAAGTCCGTTATTTAGTACCCACGCCGCTAAAGTAATGTGGGGCTAGATAGCGCTGTGTGTAATGTCCCGAATAATAATACAGCAACGGATCAATTGACGGATCAACGGACAGACCAATAAAGCATTCATTCATTCATTCATTCATTCATTCATTCATTCATTCATTCAATTCTCTATAAAGAAACTCAATCCACATAGTAAAAATGTTCCTGAATATGCTAAGTAGAGTAAAATTGATGTCTGTATGCGAAATCCCATTTTCATTTAAGGTGAGTGTTGTTATTACAGTCAGTGATACGTAAGTAATCACTAATATTGCTGCTATCGATGCGTAAATCAAATCCCGCGCCACACTAGTGCTATGTGTTACCCATGTACAATATGTACACACACACCATAGAGTCACTGAAATAAAAAAAGAAACAAAGAATGAGACAAAAAAGCCTACAAAATTAAAATTTTCGTATGCAATTTGATGAGAGCACAAAATACAGAGTATAATAGTCACAAGCCCATTCGTGTGATAATTCTCAGATCATTTCACAGCAGACATGAGACATATGTTAGATTTTATGATGCTCAAACATGTCGGTTTCCTCACGATGTTTTCTTTTACCGTAAAACGAGTGCTAATCCACACATAACTTGAAAATCAAATTAATTGGTATAGGGTCGGATTCAAACTGGGGTGCGTTACAATTATAAGCAGACACTTCCTCCACCAAGCCACACTTGCTCAACAATTTGTTTGTAATTCTTTTTTTTAACTAAAACGGGTTTGCGCTTGGCCATAGATTTCCTGATGGTGAGCAAAAGCTGTGACCTAAGATGGAGCGTGCTTATCCGATAAGAACCGATTGTCTCGAAGTCAAGTCTTTGAAAATTTCTGAATTACTTATATATAGCACTTTATGATTGAGCTAAGATTATACAGAGACACAATCTCAAACTAAAAAGCGCAGGAAAATGTCCGAGCGCTAACATCGTCAGCGAGCGCAAACAAAAAAACTGCTCTTTCGCTCTTACATATTTTAAGAACGTGCAAAAGAGATAGGTAATCCAAAAGTCTGCTCAACGAGTAGCGTGGGCAGAGTTTTGGCTCGGACATTTTTTTCGAGCGTTTGTGTCTCTGTATAATCCTAGCTCGATGGAACTTTATTTATAAGAATGACAAAACATAGTACATAGTTTCACTCACATGATAGTGTCGGTACGATGACCATGCACAGGATGATGCTCCAGAAACATTCAGTTGCAAACACAGCCATGGACAGACTGACACAGGCTGTGAGAGCAGCTGCCTCCGGTGGCTGGAAATATACATTTAAAAAAGTGAATTTTGAGTTATTTTTCCATCTCGCTCTCTCTCTCTCTCGCTCTCTCTCTCTCTATTGAGTTGAATTTCCTCATTACTGAGGGTCGTGACCCCCGCAGAATTAGTTCGTTAGCAGAGCTCTCTTTGGGCAGATATATACAACGTGGTGGGCGCCCAGGTCCTTCCACGGAAGATCTATGTCCTCGGATATTGTAGTACTGAAATATGTCGGTTTCCTCACGATGTTTTTTGTAATTTTTGTCACGATTTTTCTATAGTAGATACGTAAATCTCTAAAGTTTATTGTAAATATAATGTGGTAGTGGTATATAGTAGATTCAGGATCAAAGATTGCCCAGGGGTAAAATCACTATGACCCGTTGCTCCTTTGTAACCTGAAGGAGGCAACAAACTCATTTATGATTTTTAAATAGTGCGTAAAACACACACTTATTAATCAGTGGGTATCTACTGGACAGTAATAGTACATTTGTTCACCGAGAGGAGAAAGTGACCGATTACCGTCGAGGGTGTCGCTTTAAAACACCCGAGATCGGGAATCGCACTTTCTCTCGAGTGATACATAGTGCTTTATGCTACACCTACGATGAAAATAAAAAACTAAATCTTTTTTATTTTACTTTCTACGAAAACTAAATCCTCAAACAACACACAAATTGAAAATGGCGCCAATGGCGTCTGCAATTTTCACATATTCTTTTTTCAAATTGTTTGACACCATCCAACACACAGCTAATGGCCAGTGTCATTTTGCGAACTTGGAGATAAAAACTCACTGTAAAAACTTTTTGGCTTTTGATATTTAGATTACCGGCGCATAGTCTTACCCAAAATTTAAAAAAAAAACCACGTAAGAAATGGATTTTCATACACTTTTCTCTCCCGCTCAGATGCGTTTCCTCCCCGCATATTTCGATATGCAATGAAGTACTTTCTACCGTAAATTTGATAAAGTATCAAGGTACTTTCCGAGCAGGTGTAGTATAAAATATTATTCTTTATTATATTAAACTTAACTTACTTTCATTTCAATTCCATTCATCTCAAATATATCTCTATTGCACACCAAAATAAATAAACAATATCAAAAGGACTTAAAATATAAATATATGTACAAGTGGGCGGCTTTATCACCTTAAGTGATCTCTTCCAGGCAACCTTAGTAAGTTAGCTAAAAATTGCTTAAAATTACGTTTGTTGTATGGGAGCCCACCTTTAATATTAATTTTATTGTTATTTAATTATTTATTTTGAAAGGTAATATACAAGTATTCTGTGAAAATTTTAAGCGTCTACCTGTTACCGTTTTAATAATGAGCAAAAAAATTAAAAAACACTTTTATTGTATGGGGACCACATTTTTTTTTTGTTTTTTTTTTTTGTTGTAGCAGCAACGGAAATACATCATTTGTGTAAATTTCAGCTTTCTAGCTATCACGGTTTATAAGATACAGCCTGGAGACATACAGACAGACAGACAGACAGCGGAGGCTTAGTAATAGGGTCCCGTTTTACCCTTTGGGTACGGAACCAAATAATGATTTCAAAACTTTACTTAAGTCATAATATGTATATTGTACAAATTTAAACTAACACTAAAAAGTTTAAAATAAATATACTCATAAACCTACATTTTGTCGATATCAAGCACGGATTTGTTAAAAAAAGAGTCATTTGAGTCTGGTATATGTACTCGTATATAGCCGAAGTCAGCCAAATATAATTTTTGATTTAGTCATTGATATGTAGAAATTCTGACGTACTCTCTACCGTAAATTTGATAAAGTATCAAGGTACTTTCCGAGCAGGTGTAGTATAAAATATTATTCTTTCTTACATTAAACTTAACTTACTTTCATTTCAATTCCATTCATCTCAAATATATCTCTATTGCACACCAAAATAAATAAACAATATCAAAAGGACTTAAAATATAAATATATGTACAAGTGGGCGGCTTTATCACCTTAAGTGATCTCTTCCAGGCAACCTTAGTAAGTTAGCGTAGTAAGCTTTTTTATATTAATTAGTACTTACCCAATCACTTTTATAATAATAACTAATAAAAGTGCCAAGCATGGAAAATCCCAGCGAAACACAGATAACAGCTACCGTGTTCAGATAAGGGATTTCTCGCGTTTTATGAATAAATATCAGCGCACCCATTATTAAGATGACTCCTACAGTCACCAAACTGAAATAAAGAGAAAATCATAGTGAAATTACCAACACAAATAAACTTCATTATACTGAGTGACCTAAAAACACTAGCAACATCATATATATATATATATATTTTATAAGAAATGGGTTTGCACTTGACCGTAATTCGCCTGATGGTAAGCAATCATTACGGTCTAGGATGGAACGTGCTTACCCAGTAAGAACCGATTCACTCTCGCTTTGAAAATCGATATCATCATCATAGAGGTTTTTTGTACGACTTTAAGGAACTTTTAAATAAAATATTATATTATTTCCCTGTGTTTTGTAAGTTGTTTTGAATATAAAAAAAAAAAAACTATATTTATAGATCATTCAGATATTGTAGAAAAGATCTTAGAGTTTTAGTTTGTTTAGTTTCTTTTTTTTGTAGTTTTTAGTTATAGTAACTGGCTAAAAAAATAAATAATAAAATATAACCCTGAATGTAAACATGACTATCTGTTTTACTTATTAGTTGCTCTTGATGCAGAGCAACTAAACACGAAACTTAGTAAAGCAATTTCCTTAGTTGATCACTGGCTTTTTTATTGATCATTTATCCAAATAAGTTTTAAATGTACCTGATTTTCAAGTCTATGCTATTCATCCAAAGAATTGATAATATTTTGATAAAACTAAATATGAACCCCATTTGACAGGTTAGAAGGCCGTAAACCTGTAACAAAAAGTAAAATGTGTGAGTATATAACATACAAGAACAAAAGCCAATTTCTTATAACGTGTGACGAGTAGAGAAGATAATGGCCATTGATATTTAAAATTATATGATACCAGCCACTGTGCCAGCGACTTCGTCCGCGTGGAATAGTTATTATCATAAAAACGGTTCTAGTGAGTTAATCTCAAAAGATAGACATATACTGTTGCTGACATTTTGTTAGGTCATTTCAAGAGGAATAATTCTTTCATACATATTTTTTTGATATCTTGAACCGTTTTCGCATCGCACGCAACGGAAGCCCTCAAAGATGAATAATTTTCCCCGTTTTTTCCACATTTTCCATTGTTTCTTCGCTCCTAGTAGTTGCAGCGTGATGTTATATAGCTCAAAGCCTTCCTCGATAAATGGTATATTCAACACAAAAAGATTTTTTCAATTCGCACCAGTTGTTCCTGAGATTAGCGCGTTCAAACAAACAAACAAACTCTTCAGCTTTATAATATTAATATTAGTATAGATTTAATTTTTTATTTTATTTATTATGATATTGATTCTGGATTTGAGTATGGATTAGGGATTGAGTAAAAATTCTTTCAGACTAATTTTATCAATACTTTACATATAGTAATAAGAAAACACACGATGTTTGCCCTTATTCTCATTACTACTGTAGGTAACTTTAAGTAAAAGAAACAAACCTGTCGTAGATGTGTTTTTCGGATGAAATAATCTCTGAACTCAACGTCATACTTAGCATTATTATAAATGCTATTCTCTTGAAGTTCTAACTGTCTAGGACTGTTTTGTTCTGATATTGAACATGTTAAGTTTAGTGGTTGATGGTGACTTTGATATTCTTCTGCATCACAGGATACAGCTTCTGCGTAACTTGGAGGTGGTTCACGGTAAATAGGATGTCCTTGTATTAACAGAACTGGTCTTGGGTTGAGATTCTCATAAGGAGTGGTTGATGATTGATAAATAGCTGGCCTGTGCTCTGGTGACAAGGTATATGGAGGTGGCATCAACTGCTGGTGGGAACCTGTCATAGTGCTGGGCTAGAATGAAAGCTCTATTATATTAAATTGAATGAATGACTGGCCTGATAGCTTAGTTGGTAGTGGATCTGCCTTCTAATCTAGAGGTCGCGGGTTCGATTCCCGCATGACACAAGTATTTATGTACTTTAAAAATTTATAATTACTTGTGTTGAGTCTGGTCGTTTGTATGTATAATAAGTATGTATTTACAAAAGAAAAGTATATAAGTATTATATCCGTTATCTAGTACCCATGACACAAGCGTTTGCTTAGTGTGGGGCTAGATGGCGCTGTGCGCAATGTCCCAAAAAAAAAAATTAATTACCTATTTATTCATAACATTTTTCTGTTGCGAAATACTACTTACGACAAATACCAACTCTATAACCAAATGTTAAATAAAATTATAAAATTTTTTGGTTCGTAATGGAAAATAACTTTGTATGAAGCGCCTGTAGCTAAGCAAGCGGAGCCAATCGCATGCGATTACCAATGTTAAGCAAAGGTTGATGCGGTCAGCCCTTGGATGGGTGACCGAAAAGTGGCATTCCATTTTGGGTGCTCCCGTGGGTCGGATGACACGTTAAATTTTAGGTCCCGGCTGTTTGTTTCGTACGGCAGTCGTTAAGTAAGTATCTTTGTTTCCATACACAGTCCATAGATTGCATAATAATGTTCGGTTAGCGTTTTAAAGAGGTAATGGTAGCTTACCTTTGGTATACAAGTATGAAGAATATATCACTTGAAGCTGAATTTCGATACTACTCTATAATTTAAATTTGGATTAAATGGCACTTCATATATTGGCAAGAACGGGTACACATCTAGTAGTACAACTGAGCCTATATAATATTTTTCATTAATTGTTTCCTTGTTTCACATAAATATAATGTATAAAATTATTAATATGATATAATTTTCCTCAAACTGTAGTACTGATAACCACTAAGGTCGATTGGGATTTATCTAAACGTAATTTCCTTTGGTCGAACTACCTACAGTTGCTAAGACAGGGCGACATTAACAAGTATGTGCTTTTAAGATCTAAAATCTGCGCGATTATCTCGCATCATAAAAAATGTAAACCTCTTAAAACCAGAGTTCATTACAGACGTTCTGTTACATCGTTGTCTCGTTTTAATAACAAAGTCAAAAAGCAGTAATGTATTAATATTAACATTTAGTAATTAAAAAATACTTTATGTTTGTTTCAGGGAGATAGCGGAGGACCTCTTTCAGCCGAGAGAGGTGATAAGCGGTATGAACTTTTAGGTAAAGCAAAGTTTGTTAAACATCTACAAGTCTCTAAGTAGGAGTGATTATCATCATCATCCACAACCGCTTTTTTTCCAACAGCTGGGTATAGGCCTCTCTCTTGTTATGCCAACAGTCTCGGTCCTGTGCCTAAACATACGTCCATACGATCATAAAGAAACGCAGCCAGAACGCAGATTTCGGTCAAATGCATGAGATTGAGACTTAAACGCAGCTAGATATCGGTTTCTAAGACATTAAAAAAATTACACTAAAATTACATAAAAAATTAAGGTCTAGAGCCATTAATAAGAAACAAAGAAAAAATCTATCTCTCAGAAGTTGTTATATTACCGAAGAGCTAAAACAAGTCTACTCTACTAGATATATGTACTGGTTCAATCCCACTACCAAAAAGAAAGCGTGTCCAACATTGTTTGGCCTCATTACCACGTATTTAAGAAAGTAGGCACACCATATTGCAAAAAAATAAATAAAGAGCTATTAAAAAGCCTTTGGTAATGTGTTTATGTGTAAAAACTGTTTGTTGCAGGCATCGTATCGTGGGGCATAGGTTGCGGGCGGGTCGGCTACCCGGGCGTGTACACCCGGGTGTCCAAGTACCTGTACTGGGTGAGACACAACTCCAGACCCGGCTGTTTCTGTATGGATTAACTCACTCTCAAACTTCACATCCGGCTCTTGAACTCACCCGGGTGAAAATGTACACTACTAAATCTTGCCTAACAAGACACAAAATCAAGGTTATAATGTTATAGATACTTGTAGCATTTTAACATGTTTTGTAGATTTTAATATTTAAAATAAAATGTATGTATTCAATCCTATTTCATTGCCTATGTAGTGAGCGTAACCAAAAGTAAAAAATAGTTACAATTATACAGTTTAAACAATAGACCAAATAAGACAAGGAAAAATATAATTTGAGCGAATTTATTAATATAGAATTATACGAATAAATATGTACAATTGTACACATTTGCAGTAGGTAATTATCACATTTTAGTTACAATATTATTTAATTGAAACCTTATCAATAACAATCGATTACTTTAAATTCTCTATAAAAGAATACGATGTAAGTAATTATAATAACTTGTAGTACGAGTGGCGTATCAGCAGAGAAGCGTATGCTCAGAAGTGGGCGATAACAGGCTAACGATGATGATTCACAAAGGATTTCGATACTATATTTACAGTTTAGTAAAAAGTATCATCTTTATGTTCTATCCAGCACTGCTCAATCTTTTGTCTGCATCTACATTCAAGATATCTTTCTCGTGGAAGAGTGGCAGGCCGTGGCGCGCGAGCTCTGCTGTGGGCGCGTGCAGCGTACTGTAGGACGGGTTGAGAGGGTGCATCCACCCCACAGCACTCACCGCCACACGAGCTTCCTCGGAACCCAGCTTATAGTGAGTGCCGTCGCCAGCGCGCAGGATGCGGTTCCTCACCTGTAACATGTTACAGTTAATGGCAAGAGTAGAACCAGACCTAAAGTTAGCCCCCAGACCCCCACCACCCATTAAATAAACAATTTGTAGTTTCTTACACCGCGCATCGTCGAGATATGCAACCAAATGGAGATACTGAAGCGCCAGCAAAAGAGTACCAAATTTTAAGCGGCTTAAAAATAAGGGTTCACTGAAAGTTTTTGTTTGAAGTGTATTTGTCACAGTACGCTGTTCAGTTTTCACGGATATATTTTAAAACGTACGTTACGTCGATAAATGCGATTCATATACATACCATTTCCGGAGAAGCTGACTTCAAATCCCAAGCCAGTCCAATATATTCACAGAAATGTATAAAATCAGCTGAATAGTTGAGGAAGGTCGTTAGTTCAGCTGCCTTGTAGTCCCACGGGAATGCATGGTGGTAGTTGTGCCAGCCTTCACCAGCAGTCATCATCGAAACAAACCACGACTCTACAGGCTGGAGATTTCTGGAAATTATGAAAAACTTAACTAAAATTGACCACATAATGGATATGATTTTACGATCTGACGAGGCACTGTGGCCAAAATGTGGAGCATACATAGACTTAAATGGTACTAGCTTTTAAACAAGGCTGTTGGAATTCACTGATAGACGCTTGACTACACATTGACATGCAGTACTTAGATAAGGATAAATACATTTCAAGTACAAAATTAAGTACAAAGATTATAAAAGTTTACTTACTTATCATAAGGTCTTGTGCCATAAAGATGAGCCGCGCTATTGACAAGCCATGTAGCATTCAACATAAAGACATAGCGGCCAAAGTAACATATGTATATGGCGTTGGTCCATGACTCTCCAAAGCAATACACTGGCACCAGTACAGGGATCAAAATTGCGAAAACAACGTATAAATAGTAGTAATACCTGCAAATAAAAAAGATATCTACGTACATGTTTAGCTCAAAGTATTTCGACACAGCTGAATTGATTGAGATGTGTTCGGATAAAAGATACCAATCTAGTATGTAAGAAAAAACCTTTCCCATCCTGCTTATTATTAGACCACCAATAATATTTATTCATATTATGATTATGCTTGCCGTTCTTTTGATTGCGGTTATATCATTTACATAAAAAAATTAAGCTTACTTTTTCTGGAACATGACCATCCAGTCAGCCTGCAGGTCTGCGAGGTCGATCTGCCTGCCGAGCTGGGCGACCAGGGGATGCTTCCTGGTCATGAGCCAGCCGATGTGGCTGAAGAAGAAGCCACGCTTGGCGTTGTGAGGATCAGCGTCGGTGTCGGAGTAGCGGTGGTGCAGCCGGTGGTCGCGACACCAGGTGAACATTGAATTCTGAAACGTTTTATACGCTATATTTTTGGAGCTGAAGTCCGGAATACGCTAAGTTTCACAATCAATCAGTCTTGCAGATAGATTCCACCATTAGCAATAACGGATTAGACCATGAGCAGACTATAATTTCGAAAAAGTCTTATATTATTTATAAATTTACGTACCTGGCCAGCTATGGTGTGTGCAATCAATAATAATGCTCGAAGAAGTGGTTTAGCTTTGAAGCATTTGTGGGTAAAATGTCGATGCGCTCCAACTGTTACTCCCATTTCTCCAATTAAGGTAAGCATTACCACTGGAAAAAACATTTTCAATAAAATCATGATTAGTTACAAGTATGTACTGTAATTTTTTTTTTAGGTTCAGTACAAAAAAGAAGGAAAATATATTTTTAAAAGAGCAAAGACAACTGGGTACAAAATTGTTAGATGCTAAAATTAGAAGCGCCAAAATTTTGTTTCACCTCTGCTCCAACCTACGATTGTACAGAGCTGGCAGTTATCAGTTAAACCTAACCTAATCTAATAACTTCTGATAAATAAAAACAGAAACTTACCCCAAACAAAAGTTTGTAACGTAAAAGATAGCGTGATGAATAAGAAAACTCCATATACTCCGAGTATGTGTAGTAGGAGGAACCCAATAGCATTAGGCCAAACTATTTTGTGCTTGTAGTTATAGTCTGTTCCTATGGTGTTCTTAAATATTAAACTTGTCGTTTCATTTTTGTGTTTTTCTCCATCTTTTTCTGTCTTCTGAGCTGTGTATGGGTTCTCCTCTTTATAAGCTTTAGGAATTAAATCGGTTTCAGCCATTTTGTTATAAAGATTATTTTTTAACGTTGTATATTGGACGCTCCACTAAAACTGCCTTCTGTTTTGACTGAATTCGAGTTTTTATATGAGTGTTTTTAACAAACAAAGCTTTACGAGTAGACAATATGCACTGTTAGGCAATTTGGTGAACTTGACCTATGAAACACGATAGTTAATTCTTATTGTCTAAATAAGTACAAAGAGTTGTAGAACCGTCAATTGAAGTTATTTCACTGTTTTTGTTTTGCAGGTAACAAAAAGTATATTAAATATTAACGACGATTAATCATTTCTGCACAACACTAGGACCGAGTAACGATTAGTGTTAACAATAATTTGTATTTATTCATTCTATTTAGTAAAATATTTTTTTGAATAAGAAATGTATTCCATTTTGGTTAAATTTAATTCTTAAGTAGCTTGATTTGTTTTATGTTTAAAAATGAAAACAATAAAGTAATGATCATCTACTGTTCGAATAAAATTTATTAAATTCCGTGAAAGTCGGCTGTAAATTGCTAATCAAATATGAATTATTGCAGAAATATTAGGTGAGTACTTTATATACCTACTTGGAGTCATAAAAACATATGATGCCGACTGCTTCAGCATCTATATTTGATGTAAATATAAAGTAGTGTACACAAGAAAAATGTAAAAACAACTGTGAAAAAATAAGTGTTACACATTATTTTGTAAACATTAAAAACCTGTGTAATTATTATAACTTGAACTTGTATTATAGGTTATGGTGTAATTGTATTGTTAATTTGTACTTGAGTTAGCATATTGCAATGTCTTTCTTTACAACAATGATGAATTCGTTATACCTTTTCATTAACAATTGCAATGATGATACATATACATATAAATAACTGCGATGCGATTTATGAGTACAACCTGTCAGAAAACAGAATTAAATGTTTTATAGATTAACAAAATGTAAGTAGGTATCATGGATATGGAAAAAAGACATTTTATAGCTGTGTGGTCCTAAATTCACATCATTTTCAAACCAATTGATTAACACTGTCATTCTTTGATTTAAAATCCAACGCCGCTAATCAGTTGAGAGATCATTTTATGAGACAATTAACTGATTGTCTTTCTATAAACTGGATGTATATAAATCTAAATTGTATTGTATTATAAGATTTTATATAAATATTAGAAGCCCTTAAAATGTATGCAAGTATGTAACGCTCAATGATATATAATTAAATACGTTGCACATATCACCACTAATTAGAAACAGTATAATGAATTAGTCATGGAAATTTGTCATACGTAATCCATAAAATGTTAGTTCTGTGTTTCTACCTATTTTAAGCAGATATTAGAAATTCAATTATGTACTATCACAAAAACAGCGGGATGATACTGTTTTTTATAGGAGGAGGAAGGAGGAAGAAGTAACAAAAACACGAAATTTATACCTTCACACTACCAAAGTAAGGACAACAAAACTTTGAAATTCTCTACCGGACTGGAGTCTGATCCTGGATTTCTAAGTATTACCAGTATTACAGGTATTTCAAATAGTGAGCCTATAAATCCTGAATAAATTGAATAGATCTTTGCAAACATGCTACAAGAATACAGTGGTGCTCATCATCAAGCGGGCTATAGTCAAACGTAGGCCTAAGCGTTAAAAATGTTTTCGTCATATCATGTTCAAAGAAAAATTGACGCAGCAAAACATTCCGAGAAATGCTTGGCTAAACAATTAGAAACGATACAAGTACACATGATTTAAGAATTTAAAATCCAAATACATAATCATTAAGTCAATAAGTAAGTACAACTAAAAATAGGTTGAAATAGGAAACCACAATTAACGTATCTTTATATTTATAACATTTGTACTGGATTGAAAAAAATATATACATTCGTAATGTGTATGATGACCTATTTCGTCATAGTTCATGCATAGTTATATGGTATATAGTTTTGCATGCAGTGCAAAGGTGCTCATCACGCTTGATGCGTTGCTGCGTCGAGTGGAAACGGACAAAATAATTATGTACATAAATAATGAGTCATCCAAAACAATCAAACCCGAAATATCATTGAGTAAACGACCTATTTCGATCTTATTCTTTGGCCTTCATGCTTCAAACGATTCTTTACAGCATGCAGATAATAATTAAGAGACTCCAGCAGAGCGTTTTATAAATTCGGAATGTTTTTACTCGAATAAGAAAATCCAATCCAATGGAACTTTTAGGATTGGTCTATCTATCTACGATATTCAATTTTGACATCTTTTTCATGTCGTTTCAGAGTGAAAACTTTCCCAATTTTTTAAACATTCTGCAGGGAAGGGTATTAGGGCATCTTCTTAGTAATGGAACCACATCATTAGAAACGCACAGTACTCTTAGTACACCAGAAATCGTATGCTCTATGAACCACCGAGATACAGGCCCTGGCCTAGTTCGGGGTTCACAAGAAACACACATTAACATTGTATAAGTACATTAATCTAGTAATAAGTTATGTTAAGTAGTACCAGTGTTTTGTCAATTAAATATCTTTATTATTATTACTTAAATCAGTGGCTCAAACACAACTGATCAGCAAACTATGCTGCGCGCATTATACTGTCGACGCGGTCAGTCCTTGGATGGGTGACCGAAAAGTGGTATTCCATTTTAGGCGCTTCCATGGTCGGATGACACGTTAAATTGTAGGTCTCGGCTGTTTGTCTAGTACGGCAGTCGTTAAGCCATGTCAGAGGCCCTTAGGGCGGTTTGAAAACTCTCGACACCAGAGTTGGCCATTCTCATTCGATAAGAAGATTAAAAAAACAGATCAGTAGCTATATTTGTATTCACGAAACAGTCGCAACACTAGTACTCATCAAAAACTTTTCTTGTTCTGTATGTTATTGACATCCAAGATATCTTTCTCGTGGAAGAGTGGCAGGCCGTGGCGCGCGAGCTCTGCTGCGGGCGCGTGCAGCGTGCTGTAGGACGGGTTGAGAGGGTGCACCCACCCCACAGCACTCACCGCCGCACGAGCTTCCTCGGAACCCAGCTTATAGTGAGTGCCGTCACCTGTACGCAGGATACGCTTCTCTACCTGCAAAAGTCAAGCAATATTGGATCGGATCTTCTAAAGCCCTTACTGACTGATAAGAAGATATACATTTGTTTATTTTTAGTTTATTTATTTATATTTTGGGCAGTTATAATAATTATTGTCGTGTGTGCTTAGTATTTAGTTTTTGATATTACAAACGTTGAGTATGTTTGTAAACATGTTATGTACATATATATATATATATTTTAGGTATTAGATTGTTAGTTTTTACATGCATGTTAGGTTTACATCTAGAAGAAAATGTACATTTATTAGTTTATTCATAGTAGTATTCTTCATAGTATTTTTTAGATTAGTTTGAGTATCTATATTTTCAGTTGCGTAAACTTTTATGAATAAATAAATAAAAAACATCGATGCTGAGGATTTATGTTTGACAGTAGGTATAGCAATTGATGACTTGTTCTGAATAACGAATCTTGTTGAATTGAATCATTAAAACTTATTTTACATTGATTGCAAATAGGTGTCAGAAAAACATGTATTTATTTATTTATTTCCAAATAAATATTGTAATACTGATCAAACTCTTACTAGTTCTGAAGAGGCAGATTTCAAGTCCCATACGAGCCCCATGGTCTCCAAAAATCTGATAATATCTGCTGAGAAGTTGAAGTGCATTGTAAGCTCAGCTGCCTTGTAGTCCCAAGGGAAGGCATGATGGTAGTTGTGCCAGCCTTCACCGAGGCTGATGAAGGATATAAACCATGACTCCACAGGTTGAAGATTTCTGAAAGTATTGTGATATCACTGCAAAGCAAAGATAATAGAACATGTCTATTTAAAAATTTTAAAACCTTGTATTTATTACATATCATAACACAACACACAAATATTATAAACGTGAAAATGTGTTTTGATGACATTTAGCATGAAGATAATATTAGATCCTGGATTAACTGATAGACGTTTTAATCGCGGTTAATGCGAGTAAAACATCGAAGCACAACTTTTTAAATATAATATTAATTGAACACATACTGGTCATAGGGCCGGGTGCCATAGAGATGAGCAGCGCTGTTCACAAGCCATGTTAAGTTCAGATGGATGACGTAGCGTAAGACGAAGGCAGATAAAAAGGAATTCATCCATGTCTCCTCTAGGAAGTAAACTGGCACTGATATAGGAATTAAGATGGCGAAGATACCGAACATAGGGTAGAAATATCTGAAACAATCAATATGCCAGTATAATAAATCAAGATATTAAATCAGATAACATATTCTAGTCATAGCATAGAGTACAGAAGTACAAGTAAACTTGATCAAAACGTATTATTATTTCTTTAAATATTAAAGTGAAATATTTTGTAAGTATATTAGGTAGCTTTTATTTTATTTTATATTATATTAGGTATGTAGCTGCAATAAATAATAATGGGTTGAATTATATTTAAAGCGGTAAATCACTTCAAGTCAATGTTACACGTTTCAAGGCCAATAATAATATATTTGGCTAAAAACCGACCTCACATGCTTGTAATTAAAAAAATGTGAAGTGATCATAACGCCGTAGTTAATATTGTGTTGCTTGTCTGCTGTACCGTTTTTTCTGTAGGCGCAACGTTTTATAGGTTTTTGTTTATCGGAAAAAACGTAATCATTTCTATTAAAATGAATATGGGCCTATATCTGAAACATGACCTACCAAACATAAAAATCAGGTATCAATCAGTCAGGTAACACACAATAAATCACGCAGTCAAATTAAGAATCTCCTCTTTTTTGACATCGGTAATTACTGATGCTGCAGGTATACTGTAAAGAACGAACCTCTAGAAATTGAATATGGATAGGTACAATAATATAATGTAAACAACTTACTTTTTCTGGAACATGACCATCCAGTCAGCCTGCAGATCTGCGAGGTCGATCTGCCTGCCGAGCTGGGCGACCAGGGGGTGCTTCCTGGTCATGAGCCAGCCGATGTGGCTGAAGAAGAAGCCACGCTTGGCGTTGTGAGGGTCGGCGTCGGTGTCGGAGTAGCGGTGGTGCAGCCGGTGATCACGTACCCACATGAAAATGGAGCTCTAAAGTTTGAATTATCCTTTAGTGATGGCAATGTGTGACCAGCTTAACGCTTAATTGTATATTGCGGCTGTTTCTTATATTTACATAGCTGATCTTAGGTTTGCAATTTTTTGATATTTCACTTCAAAGTGTGTCTGTGGTATTATTCATAATTATGTAGGTATGTTACCTACCTGCCCAGACATACTCTGCAAGATTACGAATATTGCTCTTAAAATTGGCTTGGCTTTGAATGACTTATGCGTATAAAAACGATGTGTTCCAATAGTAACGCCCTCCGAAGAACATAATGCTACGAATATTCCTAAAATAACATACATAATATATTAGTTTTTTTCATGTTTTTATAGAAAATAGGTACAAATTTGTAAGCTTTTGCTGATGAAGGAAACAGTGAGAGAAAAACATATATCGAGAATCACAAGAACCGAAAACATGTGTTAACATGTTTGTCATCAGTAAAATTATCTAGGTTAAGAGGGTGAAAGGATCTCTCTTCTACAACAAAAACAAATAATGAAGAAGATATAAATAAGTATATGAACTTACCCCAAAGAAAAGTCCAAAATGATATAACTCCTATAATTTGTAATATGAGAGTGTATAACGCTATGATATGTATAACTAACATCGCGAGACAATATTGCCAGATAATTTCGTGTTTGTAGTTGGAATCTGTGCCTATAACATTTTTATGTGTGTTATATAAAATGTCACACTTCTTATCATTGATTTCTGCTTCAATACCCATATCTGGACTATCCTTTTTGTGAATCTTTATTTTGTGCAGTGCTTTCGCTCTTGCTCTTACTATAATTTCTTTTAAATTGTAGGATCACGTAGGTACACTTCGAACACAGATTATACTATTATACAAATATATGTAGGTACTCGTAAATCTAGCAGAAATGCGATTAAATAATATTACAGTTTGTAAAATAAAATATATTTTTATTTCTCTATTTTATAATAAAACTTTACTACCAAAGCGATATGTACTAAAGTTACTGAGCTTGTTATTGCAATGATCATAAAAGTTTTTCATACACATCATTATACCTATTCTCTGTAGTAGGTATGGTATTGGTCATTTTATTCAAGTTGTCGGTGTTCAAGATATCTTTCTCGTGGAAGAGTGGCAGGCCGTGGTGCGCGAGCTCTGCTACGGGCGCGTGCAGCGTGCTGTAGGACGGGTTGAGAGGGTGCACCCACCCCACAGCATTCACCGCCGCACGAGCTTCCTCAGAACCCAGCTTATAGTGAGTGCCGTCACCTGTACGCTGAATTCGTTTCTTCACCTGCAATAACCACTTCATTACGTCCATTTTCCTTATGTCACTTCGTCAACATTATCTCGGATGTCAATTAAAGTCCCATTCCAACTGTATTTTGCTTTGATCTCATTACTGACTTCTTAAAGCTATTATTTATAATTGATGGCTACAGAAGTGAAAATAATAAAATCAATGTAGAAATTGAGAAGCGATACTTCTATGAACGAAGTTTTTATCTGTTAGGCACTTGATACCACTCGTGAGAAAAATCTATATAACGCCGAGTATATCAATGGTACGATGAAATTTTAGATCGGCCTAATAATTATAAGCGTTGAATTTTTTTGGGTTTACGAACTACATGACTCTTTTATTTTAAAACTCAAATTGCTTTGACTGATAAAGATCATACCAGTTCTGGAGAAGCAGTTTTCAAGTCCCATGCAAGACCAACTTTCTCAAAAAATCTGATAATATCTGCTGAGAAGTTGAAGTGCATTGTAAGTTCAGCTGCCTTGTAGTCCCAAGGGAACGCATGATGGTAGTTGTGCCAGCCTTCGCCGAGGCTGATGAAAGAAACGAACCACGACTCCACAGGCTGAAGTGCCCTGGAAGTATTGGTTGTATAGCTTGTCACGGTCATTATTACTGGTTAATACAATGTTGCCAATCAGGAAGTATAAAATATAAAACAAAAGAAAAAAGTAAAATTGTCACATACTCGTCATAGGGCCGGGTACCATACAGATGAGCAGCGCTGTTCACAAGCCATGTTCCGTTAAGATGGATGACGTAGCGTAAGATAAAGGCAGAAAGGAAAGCATTCATCCATGTTTCTTCTAAGAAATAAATTGGCACAGATATAGGAATTAAGATGGCGAAGATAATGTACAAGTAGTAGTAATATCTGAAACGAATTATGTCGGTTAGTAAGACAATAATTTATTATGTTATTTGACATCTTTTACTTTACACATTACATAAATTATACAGAAAACCATTATTAAATATGCTCTATAGACAAAACCCTAGATAGATACTGAACATTAGGTATTTACACGACTTACTTTTTCTGGCACATGACCATCCAGTCAGCCTGCAGATCTGCGAGGTCGACCTGCCTGCCGAGCTGGACGACCAGGGGGTGCTTCCTGGTCATGAGCCAGCCGATGTGGCTGAAGAAGAAGCCACGCTTGGCGTTGTGAGGGTCGGCGTCGGTGTCGGAGTAGCGGTGGTGCAGTCGGTGGTCGCGGCACCAGATAAACATTGAATTCTGAAAATGTATATAGCGTTAGCTGTGAACTGTACTTAAACAAGATGGACGCTATAATTTGTAAGTCCCAGTTATTTAACTTAAAGATTTTATTTTCGAACTTTTCAAGTCGTAAATTAAAATAAACATCCTATTTTATTCTAATGGTGTATTCGTTGTAAAATAATAAGTGACTAACCTGCCCAGCCATAGTCTGTAAGATTACAAATATTGCCCTCAAAATTGGTTTGGCTTTAAAAGACTTATGGGTATAGTACCGATGCGCTCCAATGGTAACTCCTTCTGATGAAACTACTCCTACGAAACATCCTGAAAATACATTTCTTTTATATGTGCCATTTTATTGTTATTGAAACAAGTCAAGACTATGTTTCGAAGGTCATAACGATCAAGAACATGTGTCATCAGTGGCAGGATCTTTGTACGCAAATTGTACTACTGGCCCAACAATCTAGGAAGAGGGGAATAATAAGACGCGTTAAGGGATTTCCCTTATCAATTTAGATATTGAAATTGTTTTTCAAAATTGTAACTTCTAAGCCAAAATAATTTTTAATACTTGTTTAATTTAATTAAGTTACTAGAATTAATTACTTATTTTTATGTCAAGCTAAACGGGAAGAAGCCATCGGCAACCGAAACACAGTTATAAACTAGTTCGGATGCCTTTGGATTTTCATACAATGTTATGCCATAAGTATAATGCAAAATAAACAAATTTCATTTCATTCATTTCATTTCATTTTATAAATAAATCGCAAAGAAAATCAAAGGTTCACTATGATACAATAGGAATAGATGTATATGTGGACTTACCCCAAATAAATGTCCATGGCGATATGACTCCAAGTAGATGTAATACAATTGCACACAGCGCTGCGACGTGTAAAACCAAGTATCCGACCAAATTTGGCCAGACAATTTCATGTTTGTAATTGAGATCTGTGCCTATAGAATTTTTATCTGTAACTCGTAGATTGGCGTGCTTCTTATGATCGATTTCTGCATAAATTGCAATGTTTGAACCGTCGCTATTAATCATTTTAATATTTTTGTTTACAAATCTACCACAAAACTGCAGTACTCTTGTTTTGAATTGTATTGATATACCACCTAATTGATAATTGAAAATCGATGCAATATCAATATTACATCACTCGAAAACAGAATAAAATAGGTGGAGCAAGATCGTGGCAGGGCTCACAACCCTCAGTAATGATAACAATAACTTGGGGAACTTGTTCACGTTAAGGACGACGAGGATATAATGTGATGATGAGATGTGTGAAGTTAATCTGATAATGATTGTGAGCTTGAACCAATAAAATGCACAAACTACTACAGTTATTTGATTGTGTTCCGATATTTATATTACTGTAGCAAGAGTAATTAAGTTATAAAAAACGTATTGATTTAACCTTCATTAAAACAGCAGCCAACTAAAAAGAGCAGAGTAACAAAATTCATTTTAGGGTATCTCTTAAATTGAGTATATCATCTTGTAGCACACAGAGTTAAGCAATAAAGATTTAGATTTTGAATTTGGTTAAAAAGCTGAACTTTTAATTTTTATGTGCGTTTTTTTAATCATTAGCAGGGCCGGCGATGTTTCTCCTATTTAAACTCAGTTAAAAAGTACTTTACGTGACAAACCGTGGTGCAATCATCCATAAAAAACCTTGCAAAGCTTTTTAGTTTTTTTTTTGATCGTGAAGAAGTCATTTTTTTAATAACCTATACTGTCCAATTCTTGTGTAAAGCTTTCTCCAACTTCCTTTTATATAAATTTTATTTTATTTTATTAGTAGGATAGGATTTTGGACGACTAAATCTAAAGCTTTAAATTTTAGAGACTGATGGTAAAGATTTTTTTCTTATTGATAAAACAAAACCAGCTAAATATTTAGCTAAAGAAAATAGCAATATCAAACTATCATTTTAATAGGTACTGAACCCATCGTATGCTAGTCCAACTCGCACCGTATTATTAATTCAATTACTAATTTACTGTCCTAATAACTCATATTAATTATTGTATTATAATAGAGGCAATCGCATGCGATTACCAATGTTAAGCATAGGTCGACGCGGTCAGTTCTTGGATGGGTGACCGAAAAGTGGCATTCCATTTTGGGCGCTACCGTGAGTCAGATGATACGTTAAATTGTAGGTCCCGACTAAACAGTCGGGACCTACAATATACTATGTATAGTACTACAATATAATATGTATAGTACAGCATTCGTTAAGCCATATCACAGGCCCAGAGGGCCTTGGCGGCCAGGCGGCTTGATAAATTCTCGACACCAGAGTTGGCCACTCTCATTCGATAACAAGAAGATAATAGAATAAAATAGTTGTTGTTTTAACTTTTTTTTTAGGTTCATTATAATATATTAATAGCAAAGTATATATTGTAAAACATCTAAGTAATGTTCCACTGGAAGACCTTGCCTTCTGCAACACAGTTGTTAACTAAAGCAGAAGGCAGAGCCTTAATTTCTATGTACAATGTAAAGTTTTTGCAATAAATATGTTTATGTTTTGTGTTTAGTTTACTTGTGTCTATAATGTTATTTGAAAATGTAGTTTCTGTATACAAACAAAGTGGATTTATATTTACTTTCTTAGTTTCTTAAGAATTTTTTCAAGTCTAAATAATGGCATAATCGTCCTAGATTTTGCGGACTCAGTAGAAAATGGTTTGTTTATCTAGTGTGTGGGATCTTGTTGAATTAAAAACATGTAAAATTTAGTGTCTCAATTTTTTTTATCATAATTCATACTTCATTTTAATTACCTTGTATCTTATTTTATTTTCACAGTAATCCAGCTGTTGTGTAATTTAAGATGAACTAATTTATAAAACTTTGACAAATCTAATTATCTTTAAAATGTATTTTTGTATGTTTACTCGAAGTAAGTTCTATCGCTTCTCAGTTAACATATTAAGTTCTATCACCAATGTAACCTAGGTTTACAAGCTTCATAAATTCATATTCATTTACAATACAATACTTTATTAATAATATTTCAAAAACTGCGTATATACTTCTAATTACCTACATTGTAATGCTACTATTTAGAAATTACTTCAATTTAATTTTCAACTAGTGGATGCTCGCGGTTTCACTCGCATTAAGAAGTAAAACTTGCGTCTCCTATAATATCACCCCTTTAAAAGTGGCATTTCCAAAAATCCTTTCTTTGCGGATGCCTACGTCATTACATCTACCTTCATTCCAAATTTCAGCCCAATCCATCCAGTGGTTTGGGCTGTGCGTTGATAGATCACTATATCAGTCAGTCAGTCACCTTTGAGTTTTATATATTTAGATGGTTTTAATACCGACTATGACTATATCACAGATAGCCTGATGCTTAACCAGTACTACTCATTCTCTTCAAGTTGTCATTGTTAAGAACATCTTTCTCGTGGAAGAGTGGCAGGCCGTGGCGCGCGAGCTCTGCTGCGGGCGCGTGCAGCGTGCTGTAGGACGGGTTGAGAGGGTGCACCCACCCCACAGCACTCACCGCCGCACGAGCTTCCTCGGAACCCAGCTTATAGTGAGTGCCGTCACCTGTACGTTGAATTCGTTTCTCCACCTGTTAAAGAAAGTTCTTGTTATGAGCACTCTCTCTTTGTATCGTTGTAATTATTAGATATATTATCGTATTTACATAGTATTTCATTATTTCGCTTAGACCACTTCAGCGACTTCATAACACTGTTTGTAACTAATGGCTTCACAAAAGAAAGTGTTAAAATCATTGTATCAATGTGTAATTAATTTGAGACAACACAGATTTATATGTTAAAAGTCTTGTATACGAAGTGTGATCGGGTCTTAAAAAGACAAAGGCCGCCAAATGAAATCACATATCTGGAAACCACAACTAGGGTCACAATAATTATTATTACGCAAGAGCTATAGTCATACAATGGTCAGATTTCTGATTTGGACTACTATCCATGAAAGACCATTTTAAGTTTTCAAAATAAATTTGAATTAATATATCGTACCAGTTCTGGAGAAGCAGTTTTCAAGTCCCAGGCAAGACCAACTTTCTCAAAAAATCGTATGATATCTGCTGAGAAGTTGAAATGCATTGTAAGCTCAGCTGCCTTGTAGTCCCAAGGGAAGGCATGGTGGTAGTTGTGCCAGCCTTCGCCGAAGCTGATGAAGGAAACAAACCACGACTCCACAGGCTGAAGATTTCTGTAAAATATGCATTGAATACTTTTAGTAACATTTTTAATAAGGAAGGTGCAGCGTCTCAATGTATTTTTTTTCCGACTGAGATCTTTCACTCCAGCTGGATTTTTCTCTAACGTATAAGCATACGTTAGAGAAACCAACCCTCCTCTCTCCAGGCCTTTTATTGTTATCAGGGTATACCTTCCTCCTTGCTTCGTATTCCCCATTACAGAGGATGGTGACCTCCTCCTTGGTTCATTCTCGAATGTACAATATTTTACTACATGACTGAACCGATTGGATGAATCGATTGGATTTTATTCTCATTATATTTAACATTATAAATAAATCTTTGCACTTACTGATCATAAGGTCTAGTTCCGTAAAGATGAGCAGCGCTATTCACGAGCCATGTTCCATTTAGTTGTAACACGTAGCGAAGAACATAGCATAAAAGAAAAGAGTTCATCCATGTTTCGTCTAAGAAATATACTGGTACTGACACAGGAATAAGGATCGCGAAAACAACATACAAATAGTAGTAATATCTGAAACAAAATTATAGATAAATACAAGTCTAACTATATTTTTGAAATGTCTAAAAGTTTCAACTTGTTTAGGTATATCAGTATGCTAAGAAAGTTGAAGTGAAGTTTCGTTCTTGCGGCTTGTACTAAAATTCTACTGGTACAATAACTTACTTCTTCTGGAACATGACCATCCAGTCAGCCTGCAGATCTGCGAGGTCGATCTGCCTGCCGAGCTGGGCTACCAGGGGGTGCTTCCTGGTCATGAGCCAGCCGATGTGGCTGAAGAAGAAGCCACGCTTGGCGTTGTGAGGGTCGGCGTCGGTGTCGGAGTAGCGGTGGTGCAGCCGGTGGTCGCGGCACCAGATAAACATTGAGTTCTGGATTAGGACGGAAAAAGGTTACTCCAAATTTCAAATTTTAATATAATGGTTATTGAATAAGGAGATGTAAACACCTTATTTGACGTTAAATAATGTTACGGTCTATGCAGAGGAAGAGCATACATGGAAGAAGGAAAATTTCTAAAACACATTTGGATATTCGATACAAATAGTAAATAGGTTACCTGTCCTGCTATTGTTTGGAAAATAACAAAAATAGCTCTCAGAAGAGGTTTCGCTTTGAAGGCTTTATGTGTATAATATCGATGAGCCCCAATGGTAACACCTTCTGTTGCAAGAAAAGCTACAAAAAATCCTGAAAAATCAAGAAACATATTCAGTCATATAGAAATCTATCAGAAACTAACATTTTTTATGCAATCCAGATATTTGTGAAGTTAGTTTCAAAAAAGTATGTTGATAAGTTGAAATAAAAATCCAATACAAACTTACCCCAAAGAATAGTCTTAAACTTAAATGTTCCTGTCAGTGCTAAGACAAATGCGTATCCTGCAATGATATGCAGTATCAGGAAACCAATCGCGTTTTTCCAAACTACTTCATGCTTGAAACCATAATCGGTTCCAATACGATCCTTATACATGGATTGTGGAGTTTCAGTCTTTTTCAGGTCGTTACTTTCATCTCCTGTTTTGAGATTTCTAGTGGAATATGAATTAATATCTTCGTGTGTTGCTGAGATAAAATCGGTGTCAGTCATTTTGTAAGTAATATTTGGTTCACTCAATTATTTTGTACTTCTTATAATAAGTCCTAAGACGTTTTGCTTCCATCGTATCATAGCCTACGTTTTTATACAAATTTTAAGATCTATTGTTTAAATTAAAATGAACTAATTTTACGCCCTTTGATTAGGAAATGTGTTCTTCAAGCTTGAACTTAGATTTTTATCCATTGTATGATAATTATTTAAATACGTAAATACAAGTACATAGGTACTACACTGCTATTAAGAGTTGGTAATTCATAATATGTAAAGCATGGCCAATTCTGGCTATACACATCATTATAATGTTAGTCAGGTTTTTGTCAATCGACGTTGTTGTTTTATTGCTGTAATCATATCAATGAAATGTACAAATAAGCAGTAGTAGTGTAGTAACAAAAAAAGTAGTAGTGTACGTTTTACGTTAGTGTCCCTTTGGTGAAATAAAATATTATTAAGTCATATACATATCATATTATTTTACAAAAACACATAAAAGTCGTATAGGAAGTAGGTACGTAAAACTTACTAGACATACATAGAGTGAAATTTGTTTATAACTTAAAAAAATACTGATTGCTTGCTTTACATTGCTGACACCTCGTCCAAATTTCACTTATTCAATCAATCTGGACCGTTACTTCGATTCGTATCACAATTCAAGACATCTGTTTCGTGGAACAGAGGCAGTCCTTCTGGTTTCAGACCTGATGCAGAAATATTCCTAATCGTTGTGTAGGAAGGATTGAGAGGATGGACGATACCAATAGCTGTAACCTTAGTCTTGTCCTTGGAACCGAATTTGTAGTGAGTGCCGTCACCAGTCCTAAAAATCCGCTTCTCTACCTGAAAAATAGGTATAATTAATATCAATTAATCAAAATAGTCTGATAGTCTATTTTAATATTCTGTTTAGCCAAAAAATCTAAGAAAGTTTGTGAGTGCATTAAAAGAAAAAATAAATATTTCAGGACATATCACACAACGCCATCTAGCCCCGTACTAAGCTTACGCTTGTATCATGGGTACTAAGTAACGGATATAATACATGTATACTTTTCTTTCGTAAATACATACTTATTATACATAGAAACGACCACACTCAACACAACACATTAGTGAGTAGGTTTGTTCTATTTTGATTCTGGAAAGACTCAAGAGAATTTTGTTACAGAGAGATAACACCCAGAAAATAAGTGTGTTGCTACGTTGGACTGGTATACAATGTGTTTGTCTACCCGTGTCGGAGCCTGAAATGGCCAAATATATGATTAATTTCATCGACAAATCAAGCTCTAAAATTTTTTTTTTCCTCCTCCTGGTGGAATGGCAGCCATTTTGTTATTTTTGACACCAACCCTTGGGCGCTTGTATTAATTTAGTCATAACTTATTATGTAAAGGGCATATTGATTTAAAAAAAATATCATTTGATAGCTGAGTGTATGGGCAATAAAACGAGGTTAAACATTTGCAATATTTTATTCAATAAAGAAAAGAAAATAAATCAAAACAAAAAAAAATATAACTTAGTTCAGAGAAAAAATCTTAAAAGTAAAGTTTTCTACGAAAAAACATGGGAGTAAGTTTTAAATTTGTTTCTTCCATAATGTAGTAAAGGATGTAAGCTTTCTAAAAGATTCAAACAGTATTGATGTGACTAACATACTTTAGTAGATATGGTTGGTTGAATAGGACCCTAGTTTACTAGTCATGTTGAAATAAAACAAGATGAAATTAAAAGCCACTTCATTTATTTGTGCAAAAATGTTCAATTATTCTCTTAACATACTTATTACAGCCACTGCTCAAAATGACCACCCTGGTGCTGCAAACAGGCAGTTGCCCTAATACCAACATGTTGTGTTGCGCGCCGGATCATATCTTTATCCTCGCGCAACTCATTTCCGACATGCAGTATTTTTTCTAACAACTCTTCCCGAGTATTCGGAACGTCTTTATAAACCCTCTGTTTCATCGTACCCCACAAAAAAAAATCAAGTGGGGTAAGGTCGGGTGAACGCGGTGGCCAAGCGATTGTCCCACCGCGTCCAATCCAGGGCGAATAGCGTTCGTTGAGATTGTTTCTCACGTTTGTTGCAAAGTGCGCTGGTGCTCCGTCCAACTGCAGCATCATACCGATACGATAAGTCAGCGGTGACTCCAGCAAAGCGTCATGAAATGTTGTCTCCAGGAACTCCAAAAATCTTGGTCCGTTCATTGTAGCGGGCAAAACAATTGGCCCAACAAGGACGTTATCGATCATTCCGGCCCAAACATTTATTGAAAATTGATGCTGGAATGAACTGGGCCGAACAGCATGAGGATTATCGTTTAGCCACAAATGTTCATTTCGGTGGTTTATGTATCCAGTCCGAGTGAAAGTGGCCTCGTCGGTCCACATAATTTTCTTCAAAAAATTTGGCTCTTGCCGATTTCTTCTCAAAATCCAAGAACAAAAAACTGATCTTCTTGGATAGTCAAGGTCAACAATTTCTTGTACTCGTCGTAGGTGATAGGGATGTAATCCTTCATTCTTCAGAACTTTCCACACTGTCCATTCGGATAAACCAAGCATGTTTGCTATCCTTCTGATACTTAGTGTAGGATCTTCAGTAATCAGCTGCAGTATTTCTTGTTCCTCGAGCGGTGTTAAACAACGAGAGCGTTCATTTGCTGTCCTTCTTATCCCATTTTCAGCCAGTTGCATGTGAATTCTTATAAAAGTGCAAGCATTCGGCGTTGGTCGGTTAGGGAATCTTCTGGCATATTCTCTAACGGCACTATTGGCGTTGCCGTTGCAATATCCATAAACAAAATGGATGTCGGCAACATGTTGGCTAGAATAAGCCATCTCCCACTTCAGTCGGTCAAAACCGTCCAAAATAACAATAAAACAAATCAATAACAAAACAAAAACACAACAAAAGTTCCAATAATAACAACGTCCGGAAGGGGAAAAAAAATGTAATCACAACGCAGAGCGAGGGATGACTGAACTGACCTGGCTATCTACGCTTCTTATCTGGATTTCTGTCTTACTCCCACCTAGAAACATACCTAATTACCGGCATTTTTTAAGAATGGGTTTCTTGGAAACCCGTTGCCAGAATTCGGCGAATTCTATTAGTTAGCTAGTCTATTCCATGATAAGCAAACAAAGCACTTGCAAAGAGACAAATTCCAACGGTTATAACTTCTAAATTATGTTAGTTACATCAAAACTGTGTGATTATTTTAGAAAGCTTACATCCTGTACTACATTGTGGAAGAAACAAATTTAGAACTTACTCCCATGTTTTTTCGTAAAAAGCTTACTTTTAAGATTTTTTCTCTGAAAAAAGTTATATTTTTTTTTATTCTGATTTTTTTTCTTACCTTTATTTAATAAAATATTGCAAATGTTTAACCTCGTTTTATTGCCCATACATTCAGCTATCAAATGATATTTTTTTAAATCAATATGCCCTTTACATAATAAGTTATGACTAAATTAATACAAGCGCCCAAGGGTTGGTGTAAAAAATAACAAAATGGCTGCCATTCCACCATGAGGTGGAAAAAAAAAATTTTAGAGCTTGATTTGTCGATAAAATTAATCATATATTTTGCCATTTCAGGCTCCGACACGGGTAGACAAACACATTGTATATGACGAAAAATTTATATTGCCCTGATGTTTAATATGACCAATATTACTGGTAGTACTTACCATTTCTGGAGAAGCAGTCTTCAAATTCCAAGCAAGGCCGACATATTCCAGGAATTTGATGACGTCAGCAGACATGTTGAAATGCATAGAGAGCTCCGCTGCCTTGTAGTCCCATGGGAAGGCATGGTGGTAGTTATGCCAGCCTTCCCCCAGGCTTATTAGAGACACAAACCATGACTCTACTGATTGCAGATTTCTGTAAATTAATAAAACATAAAAAAAACAGTCAAAGAAATAAACAAACGACAGCGATTAATTACGAGTATTTCTTTACATGTAACAGAGCGATTTTTCAGTACCAAGTTAATTTATTTAATTATTTAATTTATTTTAGTAACAAATATTGCTAAGATATGTCTCTACCCAAGCACACCAGATTTTAGCTTCTCATGCACAAAACATTCACTGATTTGTTTACTGCTAGCGGTACCTAGTGTGCTTGTACTGTCCCCTTTTTTTAAATTAGAGATCTAAAAATCTCTCTTTCTAAAAGGTTTCCAAGTTCAAAATAAATAAATAAATTAGAATAAAATTAAAACAGCCTGTTTCAGCGCAGTCATATTAAGCTACATATACCTATATCTTGAATACAATATACATAATTAGTGTTAATACTAGTACGTCATCTGTTATCTATGCATATAATGTAAAAAAGGCGGTTGAAAGTCTATTTTTAGAAGATTTTTTTTAAATGATACTTAAAATTGATATCAAGGTTACGTTCAACAGATTTGAGACATTTGTGCTAGTTTAAATGCATTAAAATTAGTGGCAGATGGGTTTTGTGGTCCTTGATCATTATTGAACCATAAAAACATGATTGAAACCGTAGGGAAAAACTAGCACATGTACTTAAACAACATTATCGTAATACACCTAAAGGCAAGCAGTTCAAGACTCCCAGGTCATCACAAACCGCATTCAACCACATTCAACTGCCGTAGTACCTAACATAAACACCGCTGTGTGATTGAGCAATGTTCGTGGTTTCTAGATCGTTCAATACTTACTATGTTGTAGTGGTCTTTATATTTATGGTAGTTTCTTATGACGTTGGAATATTTTGCGCCTAAAATGTTAAAATTTGTATTTTTTTTTGGTATGGCTTCTACGATAGTAAATTGGGTCAAATTGCTACATGCAGTGTATTGCGCAGCATTTAATTTATTAACTTGTGAATCTCCATCTCCGAAAATAAAATATAGTTAAAAGTCAATGTAACGTATGATAAGATGGTAATTTTAAAATATTCGCCAAGTTACTTGTTGTTTTCAACTAACTGCTTATGTATATGTTAACATCAACATTTATCTTAAACAGATTTTTATATTTAAAATAACTTACTCATCATAAGGCCGTGTCCCGTAGAGATGAGCAGCACTATTTACCAGCCAGGTTCCGTTCAACAAAAGAGCGTAACGTAGGAAATAACAAACTAATATAGACATGATCCATGACTCGTCAAATAAATAGACTGGAACTGCTACTGGACCCAGAAACGCAAACATAAAGTATAGTGGATAGTAATATCTGAAATTGAAGGAAAAACTATATAACATAACATCTTATCTTTGGCCCTTACACGATACAGCAGTGCAAGTGCGGAAGTTTTATCGTGTCGCTAAATTCGATAATACTCGATTTTGTCGAATATTATCGACGCTGTTTTTTCTAATCTACACCATCTATGTTTCGGTAACTATGATAAATTTACCGTCAAAGACCGAATGAAATCGATACACTGACATTTGAAGTTGTTTAAATCGGTTAATTTTATCAGGTTTCAAATTGACGACGATAGGCCTCGATAACCACAATGTTTGGTTTTCTTAGATAATAAACATTCTTGCTGTTTATATAATAAATAATGGATTTTGTGATTGTGATGGCGCTAAAGGAGGAAGAAGATAATAATAATAGTTTAGTTTTATTTTACTTACCTCGGAGATTCCGTCTTTTTATACAGATAAACTAATGGCTTCTGCGGTATTGCCGCAATTTTGCCAGTGTAGTGGGAAAATATTTGACATTGATATAAGCAATTTCGTGTTTTTGACATTGACTTATCAAATAATTTTGAAATATGAATTTACCAGAGTGAACGACTCCAATCTTTTTTTATTATCTGTACTAAGCTTACCGAGGCTTATCAATCAATTTTTCTACCTCTAAACATACTTTGGCACTTGCAAAATATAGATAAAGTTATCGAATTAAACTAATCGACGTCGATAGGATAAAACTTCCGCACTTGCACCGCAGATTATGAGTTCTTTTGTTTATGGTTGTTGCAATGTTGATACACAAATCAAGGCAAGTTTGAAAGCAACTCGAAAGTTATGATCAAGTTTCCGATTCTCGAAATATTATAGTAAATATAAATATTAAAGGGTGCCTAAGTTTTATTTTGGTATGGTCACCATTCCTTCTTAACCAATTGTGATCAACTTATAACAGATCTCTTGTGCGTTTTAGCATGATTCATCCATATTCTGGTTTTGCCATCAAGACATGCTAATGCTGCTTAGTTTGAAATAAAGTTTGGAAATTGACTAGCTAATTAGTTTCTTCAAAGAATTGGAGCTGCAGCATTACCAATAGACTTACTTTTTTTGGAACATGATCATCCAGTCAGCCTGCAGGTCTGCGAGGTCGATCTGCCTGCCGAGCTGGGCGACCAGGGGGTGCTTCCTGGTCATGAGCCAGCCGATGTGGCTGAAGAAGAAGCCACGCTTGGCGTTGTGAGGGTCAGCGTCGGTGTCCGAGTAGCGGTGGTGCAGTCGGTGGTCGCGGCACCAGATAAACATTGAGTTCTGGAACACACCATTTTACTGTGCCATAGTATAGTATTCTATGATTATAAGATTCTTTATCTTTATCATAAAAAATATAACAGAATTAAAAAGGATTAAAAAGTATGCGCATTGTTATGAGTACCAAGATGATGTTCAAATTTCTAAAGATATGTTTGCCCAGGATGGAGCTTCGAGTACCTAGATCTAAATCAGATAAAGACGCTTAGCTTGGTTGATTTGTCATTTGTCGGTATTAAAAATTACCAACAAACCAATTAATAGCAGGCAATTAATTATTTCCGACGGATTGTGAGCTAACGTGGGTAATATCAATCCGCGTAGGTAAGTATTTACAGAAAACATATTAATTATTACTAAGATTTGAATTAGCAAAGTTAATTAAATCGATCGTCCGATTAATTAATAATTTAATAATTATAATTTAATAAAATAAAACAACATCTTGTTACATTCAATTATCTAATCTTTTAGGCAGACCTTTTAAAATAAATACATGATTCTAATATACCTGCCCAGCAAACGTGTGGATGATTAGAAATATTGCCCTCAATATTGGCTTTGCTTCGAAACATCTGTGAGTGTAATACCGATGTGCCCCTACTGTTACACCCACTGTCCCTGTAGTAGTCAATAACAATCCTGCAGAGAAATAACATAATTAATGAATTTACTTTTCTTCTTCTTCTTATCGAATGAGATTGGCCAACTCAGGTGTCGAGAGTTTTCAAACCGCCCTAAGAGCCTCTGACATGGCTCAACGACTGATCTACTAGACAAACAGCCGGGAACTTCAATTTAACGTTTCATACGACCCTCGGAAGCGCCCAAAATCGAATGCCACTTTTCGGTCACCCATCCAAGTACTGATTGCATCGACCTTTGCTTAACATTGGTACACGCATGCGATTGCCTCCGCTAGCCGAGCTACAGGCGCTTCTTTATTTTAATTAACTTTTTTTATTTACTTTTGAATATCATTGACACAACAAAAATTGTAGAAAAACGGTTTGATGATTAAATCACTTACCCCATACACAAGTCAATAACTTTGTTTGTCCTAAAATAACAAGCAACAATCCTAATACAGCTAAAACATGCAAAGCCAAAAATGCCAGCACGTTCAACCACACTATTTGGTGCTTGTAATTATAGTCTGTGCCTATGAAATTCTTATTGACAAATGACCTTTGTTCATCCGTTTTGTCTATTTTATTCTTGCACTCAATTTCCTTCATAGCACCAAAATTATTACCAATCATTTTGATTTTAATAACGAGCTATTTAGGACTCCATTTGGTTTCTATTTAATAGTTGTCAGTATTTAACCACGATTACTGTCCAGAATTTAATTATACATTTTTGATGGATCAAAGAACATTAATCGATATGCATGTTTACGTTTATGTAGAGTCTTCAGATACACTAAAAATATCAAAAACTGTATGAAGTAGTGTCTAGGAACCACTTGCACTTAAGCTTAGCAATAGTCTAAGTTCAGTCGGTGAATCGCTGCATTTTATACGCAGACCGAATAATTGTCGCATCCTAAGGCCACGAAGATACTCCGTAGTCCATCCGCTAAAACAATGAGTCTGATAGCTACAAATACAATAAAAAAGACAACAATATGATATGACTACTTTTGCAGCAGATTTCAATACAAAATTGAAATCACCGTGGGTGTATTAACAGACACGCATTATTCTTTTGTTCTTATATGGTGTTTAAGAGGAAATGCATATATAAATTTTCTCTCAAATTATTTATAGTGATTTCTTATAACTTGCTTAGATTTGTAGTTGCAATAACTGAAATTTCGATGTACGAAAATTACACAATTTACACTCCGAATACTTCTGGTGTTTCGGATTTTTACTTACTCATGGTGACTATTTATTAGTATGTAAATTGCGAGTATCTAAAAAGTTCGATGTGAGAATTTAAGAGCGTATTGTTTGTTAATTTAAGTATCGTGTGTATAATAACTGACCTTGAAATTGTCAGAATAAATGTTTTTTTGACTCTAATAAGTTTTTGCAAAAATATTTGAATATGCATTATTTAAAATATAAGCTAGAAGCTAGCTGAAGTAGAGGAAGGCCAAAATAGAAGGTATCAAGGAAACGAAAAGGTACAAGTCATGATGTACCAGGAGGTTAAAGAAATAACTAAAGATATAGAATACCGGCGGCGGCTCCACCGAGTGCATTCCTCATAAATTGAAGACGAAGAACTGAAATAATCCATTGTCTTAAATACCTTATTCCTAGTGAATTTTAAATTCTTTCTTTCTTTGTTTTTCTTCTGTAGTCGTGTTCCTTATTAGTGATGGTCAAGACTATATGAGTCATGATTAGGTTTTAGGAACACTTTACTTAAAATATTAAAATAAAATAAGTCGGTAGTTTTAATAACTAACTAATAATAACTTACCAATCATTGAAGCTATAAGGTAGAGTTATAGAATGTCTAACATACGATTATATAACTTACTAGCTGGTGCGCGCGACTTCGTCCGCGTGGAATAGTTATTACCATAAAAACGGTTCTAGTGAGTTAATCATAAAGATAGACATATACTGTTGCGGACATTTTATTAGATCATTTTAAGAGGAATAATTCTTTCATACATATTTTTTTGATATCTTGAACCGTTTTCGCAGCGCACGCAACGGAAGCCCTCAAAGATGAATAATTTTCCCCGATTTTTCCACATTTTCCATTGTTTCTTCGCTCCTTTTAGTTGCAGCGTGATGTTATATAGCCTAAAACCTTCCTCGATAAATGGTCTATTCACCACAAAAAGATTTTTTCAATTCGCACCAGTAGTTCCTGAGATTAGCGCGTTCAAACAAACAAACAAACAAACCAACTCTTCAGCTTTATTATATTAGTATAGATTACATAGTTTACTATTAAGCCACATATGGGAATTTCAATAACTATCTAATCTAAGTAATGTAATTCAGCGATTACATAGGTATGTAGGTACTCGGAACATAAAAAAATGCTTGTAAGATTTTTTTTTATTACCTACATACTCGTATGTTATAGGTAGTATGATTAGATAATTTACTAGTGGCTGCCGACGGCGTCACCTGCATGTTAATTTTGGAATGCTATATTACCACTATACCTAGTAATAACTAGTATGATCCGTCGCCGCACCACGTACTCGTATGTGTACTTCTGTAATATTGAAGGAATCATAGACATTAACAAAATAATAAACACGTCGTTGCTTTTATAGAAATTAATGGTTTACAAATAAGTACAGAATATACGAATACCATTGAATAATTGATACCACAATATTATTTCGCAGTGTCTTTTATTGTACAAATTGTTGGTTAGTTTTCTACTTAATTTGCATATTAAACAAAAATATGCCAGATTTAGTTGTTAAATTTACTTTGAATTAGATAAATAAAAATATTACATGCATTAAATTTGGAAAGGAAATCGTAAATTTTTATAATTTTAGCTCGTTGAGCCGTTCCATTGATTAACGACAAGTGAAAACAAATTGTCGCGTGGATTGAATTCGATAAACACGGGAACTTTTAATTAAATTCTCGCTGAAAACTATTTTATTGCCAAATACGGCGTTCATGCGAAAGATGACGGAATTTTCTCTTCTCGCCGCGCGATCAAGTGCGCCCATGAGATGAAAGTAATATGTATCGTACTATGTTTGCTCATTACCTTGGTGAGTTCTCAATCATTTCCTTGTAATGATTATGGTGATGAATATATCCTTGACGTTCCTGTCAACAGCAAGTCTAGTTGATTTTGGAATTATTGATGAGCAAATGTGAACAGAGGCATATCTGAATTTTATCCTGAAAGTCCTGTTTCTTACAAATAATACCAATTAATTGAATTTTATCTTTTTTTTTATTTATTATAATTTTTATTATTTTTAATATTATAAATTATTATATTATAAATAATAAAATTTCATAACACTGAAGTAACAAACAATGTAGAGGTTTTACATATAAAACATTTGTCGACCATTTCTGGACAATTGTGTGCATAACAGTTTCTGATTTTATTTGTTTTTCAGACGCAAGGACAAAAATATAACAAATCATGCGGTAAGTAAAAGGCTTAAACAATAAATAAATAAATAAAATAAATAAATATTTCAGGACATATCACACAGCGCCATCTAGCCCCATACTAAGCTAACCTAATATTTTCAATTGCACAGCTGTTGATGTAGTTTATTCTAATCCAGTATGGAAGCTATACATTGAATATATATGAAGCAGGCATGATTCCAAATTGCGTTGTACTGAGAAGAAATACGATATATAAATTTTCAGAATAAATTAATAATAACAACAAAATATGTTAATTTACGGTACTTTTACGAAAACAAACTGAGCTGAAATATCATAGCCACAATGCCGATATGGCAAGCAATAAGGTTGTATATGTTTGTATAACTTTCTAATGTAGCATACACATTATTAGCACAGTTTAAAAATAAGTACATGCGTGTAAAGTATAAAGTTTTATACATTGAAATTTATGTACACCAGGCAAGTGCATTCTATTTCAGGAATAATACTGTAAGGTAAAAAACATAAAAATACAAGTGGTTGCTTGTTGGTAGGTATGTGCAATTGCTATGCATTTTTCATGTTGTAACGGATCAACGGATCATTGTGATTTTCGTTATGGTGCTAGTTTATGATCTTGATAGTGAAATTAGCTACATTTTATTCCAAAATAAAACGAGCGAAGGAATTGTCGTTAATTTTCAAAAGTCCCAGGGCACATGTTGATTCTTTTGACGTACTAAAGCTTAGTAGTTAGTAACCAGTACCTCTGTAGAACCTGTACCCTATATATATATATATATATATATATATATATATGTAGACTGGCCTGTTAGCTTAGTTGGTAGTGGCTGTGCCTTCTAATCTAGAGGTTGCGGGTTCGATTCCCGCATGACACAAGTATCTATGAACTTTAAAATTTGTAATTATTTGTGTTGAGTCTGGTTGTTTGTAAATAATAAGTACTTATTTACAAAAGAAAAGTATATAAGTATTATATCCGTAATTCAGTACCCACGACACAAGCGTTAGCTTAGTGTGGGGCTATATGGCGCTGTGTGCAATGTCCCGGAATATTTATTTATATTTTTCTACATTGTTTTAGAATGTGGCATAGAAGGCAACAACCGCCGCATAGTGGGTGGTACCACGGTGCAGCCTCACCAGTACCCCTGGCTGGTGGCGCTCATGCTGGGCCCCAAGCTCCACTGCGGCGGGGCCATTATCAGCGATCTGCACGTGCTCACCGCTGGACATTGCATCACTTTTGGGTATAACCACGGAATACATGATGTATAACACAATATTTTGGAAAAGTTCGCTACCCATTGGCGGAAAATTTTACGATTATAATTTAGGTTTTTATTTATTGGGCTTGGCTTTTAAGTTAATTTTAAGTTTCCGTTTAAAATGTTCTATGACTTTTAAGGTTATGTAAAAAAATGCGTCACGACTCTTCTGCTGATTTGGGGAGACCTCCCTCGTGTACTCTGGTTTGCACACATTACTTTTAAAAACGAATCGACTGAAAAGTAAAATACTGATCGACTTATACATGAAACGGTTTACATTAATGGAACTAACTACTACTAACTATAACTAATATTAATTTCCACGGAAGAACCCTGGCTACTGTAACACAGGAATTCCTACAGCAGTAGTCAGGACACACAATGTTAATATTCTGTGCAGCCTAAATTAAATTGTATTAATGTAAATTGTTAATAGCAACATTGTATGACATACTGTAACTTAATTAGAATACTGTGTTCATGAAATGTGTTTTTAAATAAATGATTATTATTATAACTGTATGAATCAAAGTATGGATTAATTAACGGATATTCAAGTAAAGATATCGCCGCAGTTACACTTGCTTAGAAACTTAAAAAGTTTGAATAAAAGTCAAAATCCAGTGTCATAGTTTCACAAAACCTAGTTGTAAATATCCAAATAATTAACTAAGCTCACACTCATCATTATTTTTTACAGAGTGAGTTTCCATGACTTGAGTGTATTCGTAGGCATGCACGATCGCTTGGACAACAACTACGTGACATATCGTCTCAAAAGTGGCGTGAAACATCCAGACTTCACCTCAAACGCTGTGAGGGATATCAACGATATTGCAGTACTGACTCTGGATAGGAAACTTAAGTTCTCAGATAAAGTGCGGCCGATCTGCTTGCCACCTAATGAAGTTGGTTAGTACATTTTTTTTTTCGAAATATGTCCTCTTGTTCTGTTATAATTTTAAAACCGAGAAACGTGGCGACAACTCTACCGACCGAAAGCGTAGCTTGTAATTCTGTATTCTGTGGCATAGCTCATACACGGAGAGAGTTCAGTTATATTTTGTTTTAAGAAATTCTTTTTTACACAAAAAAAGTCCAAAGTAGGATTTTCACATTTTTTTTTCTTACAAAAGTATTGGAATAAGTACATTGGTAAGTAATTTAAATCTACATAGAAATCTGTAGATTAATTTTTTGTTCAACCGTGATTTATCCTAATGTATTTTTTAATTTGTGTTACATCAGTGATTTTTATTTCATTTTTCAGACTTGGATTTCAACAAACTATCCCTCACCGTAGCTGGGTGGGGCAAGACCAGACAGGGCGCTCTGACGTCATCAAGATATCTCCTCGAAACCAAAGTGCAGATAGTAGATCCCATGAAGTGTCGCAAGTCCTCCATATATAGGGACAACTTGGTCATGGACACCATGATGTGTGCTTATAATCATGGCAAAGATGCTTGTCAGGTAATTAACTTGATTTCCGTATTATATTTTTTGGTAAGATATAAGATAATGATGTCATAGTGTATACTGTATATAAGTTACCTCCCTGCCTGACTCTCTGTTCCCCTTAAACTATAAATCTACCAATCTACAAAACGAAAGTGACACGGTTTAATCACTCAGAACAAATTAAGATAAACTGCACGAATTTCGTGTTTTCAGGGAGATAGTGGTGGACCATTATTTTCGACACATCCAAAAACTAAAAATAAGAAATGGTACCAAGTTGGTAAGTTAAATTATGCCATATACATATATATATTATGTATTAATGATATATGAATGTTGTTTATTACTAAGCACGCCACTATTTTTAGGTATCGTTTCTTGGGGAATAGATTGTGCGATGCCAGACTATCCGGGTGAGTAATTTAATCATACTTTGTTTAGCCAGAAAACTTAGACTAATCAGAACATAGTAATCGTTTTTCCGAAAAATAGACCATATAAAGCCTGCTTGATGTCAAGTACTTTTGTTAGGTTAGAAGTGTGTAAAGTATGTAATTAAAACATCCAATGAAATCATAGGAAAACATACAACATACTTGCTGTTTAAGAAATAATGGGCAAATATGTACGTAAATTTGTTCTCGGTAAATGCCAACACGGGTAAAAGTTTATAAGCCAGACTACCAGAAAAAGATAGCATAAAAAGTTTTTTACGGTTATTAAAGTCAGTACAAGTTAATTATCAACATTTATTTTATATTTTTTCACAGGTGTTTATACAGTTGTATCAAAATACATACCATGGATCAGAGAACAGTCGAAAACCGGCACGTATTGCACTTAGAGTAAATAAATAATGCTTTAGGTACTTTTATAACTATTTTCCAATTTATTTCATCAACCTTTCTAATCTACAGTATATTATTAACTTGTGAATAATCTTGAAGAAATTATATTGGTAAGCAAAAGAAAATAATGAATATAAACAAACTTTTCTCACAAAATTTAGGTAAGTAAAACCTGGTATAATCAAAATATGCGCATATTTTCTTAGAAAATGTAGGTTACCTAACGCTGTTACCATAGAAGCATTATATTTGATATGTTTCATTCTCTCAAACCATTTATTTATCGATAAGAAATTCAATAACAATAAACCATAAAAAAATTGAATTGTTTTTTTGTCGTTTATTTATTTTCCTTCCATACGTTCCACCTCAGTACTTACATGTTTGCGTAGTTTTATTTAAATAAAATACCTTTGCTTAAATACCACAAATGGCAGGTTAGGAAATAGCATTCATATCGGCACTTATAAATGACACTTGAAAATTATTGTTGGCAAACGAATAAATCATGTGCGACACGTAAAATTTACAAGAAAATTATCGCGTGGAAAATTAAATAATTCCTGCGTTGGAAGGCTGCGTGGAGCGTGAATACCTTAACAATCTAGGCTACCTGCAGTGCATTACTAGTGCCAAGGAAGTGCAGTGTTATCAAGAACTCCAGCAACATGTTTCTGTTGGAGCTGGCCTGCTTCTATCTGACCATCAATCAGGTATCAGTGACTTCAACATCACATGTGATCGTGATTGCCGTTTGTTGGTAATGGAAAACGTTGTTTGTGTTTTAGGTCGTGTTCTCGGCTTTAGGACTAGACTGCCGTAAGTATTTTAATTAACTTCAGCGATAAGCGAACCTTGTTTATGTATTTACATCTTATTTATAACTACAGATGGATAAAGATTTATTGTCATGAAATTTAAAGGATTTTGGATTGGACACAATACAACCATAAAAATATGTACAAATATTTATTTCTTTGCTATTAAGTACTTTCTTCTTTTCTTTCCCTGTTTAGAAAAGTTTGTATGATAATGTTGGCGCCATATGTAGTACCCTTTCAGTTATTTAGTAATTTTCATAAAGCCTAAATTTCAGTTACTATATAGACGTTACCCAAAGCACTTAAGTAATGTTATTAGTAGTAGAGTAAAATTAGCTATACAACATCTCCTAACTTTACTTGCAATACATACAATACTCATAATACATCTCTGTCAATGTGAGATTTGTTACTAAAAGTTGTATAGAAACTGGAGGAGTGGGTCCTGCGGTCTCGAGATGGCTCGACGACATCGCCAAAGTCGAGTCTAACATGGATAAGGTCATGAATGGCACATACACAGGGAGGCCTATACCCAGCAGTGGGATCCCAAGGGCTAGGGATGATGATGATGTATTTAAACTGTATAACAGAACAATCTAACCAACCCGGTTTTGAACGTCAGAATACATAGTACTTTCTAGTTTAAAGTAAATTATGTATGCATGATATAATTATACCTATGTTAGAATAACAATCTGACAGCGAGTATCAAAACAGTTCTGAAATAAACACTTTGAATACGCCTGGTTATGAAAATATTAAAATAAGAATTAACTACCTAGGTTTGTGTTTATTTTAGTAAATTGCATACTTATATTAATAAGAAACGCAAATTGTTTACCCTGAGATTGGCATTCAAATTGCCTTCTTTAGGTACATTATTTAACTAAGTAGTTGGAACATTACTCACGCGTTAGGCATTTCAATATAATTGATTAGTGGTCAGTCGGTATAAATAGGCAATGGGGTACATTTTCTCCGGTCTTGTGTATTCCGAGAGCAACGATGATTAAGTCCTCGAGAATACTAATTACGAGTATCTAGAGTTGCGGAAAAGGTTTTTACAATGTAAGTTTGGATGAGAATGGCTTGCCATTCTGCAACTATGTCATGTGGTGACATGCTTTAATTTATTTATTTATAATGGTACACAAAACAGAATGTGTTCCCAAATAAGCTAAGTATACATTCAAAACTGGTTTAATGATGATTTTAATGATTGTTGTACTATAAAGAATTACCAAACTGTTCATGTTATTCGACTTATGAAAGCGCTTCGATGTAGGTAAATGTCATTTTCTTGTTCTTTTTATATGATTATCTATACTTATATCGAAGAGCAGCTCATTAGTCTGATATTCGCGAACAAGGTATTCTGCCACGAGCGCATGCCAGTGGCAGTATTACAATTTGATCAAGGGTAAGAAAAGACAAACAACCAGCCAATAAACTTACTTACTTTCTTCAGTGTTTGATGGTGTATATGATTATTTTGTATTCTACAGCGCTCATTGCTCTGTATACTGCTGTAAGCATACGTGGTTGCCAAAGTTCAGCCACCGCCGCTGCTGTCAGTCCTTGGATGGGTGACCTCTGCAAGAACATAAAGTGGCAAACCTATATGAGTGTTTCCGTGCGTCAGAAACCCATTGAATGGGCGAATACTGTTGATACTTGTAGCTCTCGTTCTTCAATCGCTAAGCCATATCAGACACCCTTCGGGTGGCTTGAGAATTTTCGTAACCAGAGGTGGCCAGCCTCATTAAAACTTACCTACTTACTTACCTATATTTTGTTTTCCTTTATCACCTGCACTAAGAATGCGGTATCCAGTCGGCCCAAGTCCTGGCAATGCGCATCGTGGGCGGCAGACGGGCGGAGCCGCACTCCTTCCCCTGGACGGTGGCCATCTTGAAGAATGAACGCATGCACTGCGGGGGTGCTGTCATCACCACGCGGCATGTGCTGAGCGCCGGGCACTGCTTCAAGTGGTAAGCTAGTACGTATGAATATAAGCATAGGCGGGAGATACCTTATAGGTTTAAGATTTTTTTGAAATTTCGTGCTACTTTGTTCAAAGTAAGGTATCAAATCAAACGCTAGTATACTCTATAGATACAACGTTAATAACATCTGGTAATGTGATCATCACCATACCAGCTGATAAAAAATGTCTCATTTTATTTCGTACAATTATAGTGCGTGCTTTTCATTTCAATTGTTTTTTACGACGCCTATAAGTAATACATTTTATGCTTTCAGATGAAAGCTATGGTAGGGTTGAAAATTATCAAGTGTAGGAGAAGAAGTCCTCTAAAGAATCACTGAAGCCTACGAGGAAGTCACGGCTCTTAGTAATGAGGAAATATGACTCAAGGAGAAAGTGGTTAGATATAGGTTATATCTAACTTACATGAACTCAATCTAAATATATAAAACTCAAAGGTGACTGACTGACTAACTGACATAGAGATCTATCAACGTACAGTCCACTGGACGGATCGGGCTGATATTTGGCATGCAGGTAGATGTTATGACATAGGCATCCGCTAAGATAGGATTTTTGGAAATGCCACTCTTAAAGGGGTGAAATAAAATGCAAGTTTTACTACTTAATGCGCGCGAAGCCGCGAGCACTTACTACCTAGTAAATAATATCACTATTCCAGGGACAACATAAACTACATGACGGTGCTGATCGGTCTGGACAACATGTCCGAGTTATCCGACGTGGAAGAGCGCAACATATCCTCCGTGATCATCCACGAGGGATTCAAGTCGACTGCCGTGAGGGATGAGAACGATATCGCTATAGCCACTCTCAGCGACCCAGTGCAGTTCTCTGATACGATTGTGCCTGTTTGTTTACCGGAGCCAAGTAAGTTAAAGCACAGAATACATAATGTTAAAGTAAATAGTCCCTTCAGCTAAAACCAGGGGACATATTTTTATGATTCTATAAATGTGTGGCTCGGCCTGGCGGTGGAGATCGTAATTGTGTTACACTTAAATCAAGTACTTATATATATTTTCAAACTAGAAGTCTTATACATTAGAAAAAGAGAGTATAAATTATAATTATAAGTATAAATTATAATTACCTATTTGGTAAGTTGATGCATGGACGGATTGCATGGAGATCTGATATGATTGAAATTGTAATCGTTTCTTGGACAATACCGACAATAGTAGGGAATGTATTTTAAGCCCATGAGTCTCAATTTTATATCTCTTCTAGTAAGAACTTACAAAAAGCTCATTAGTAGTTAGCTAACTTCGATAATTGCCTAACATGTAATAACCTTAGAGTCTGTTTACTCCTTTCAATTTTACAGATGAACAATTCGCCGAAAGAATCGGGACAATAGTCGGCTGGGGTCGCGTGGGCGTTGACAAGTCGTCATCCAAGGTGTTACTGAAAGCAAGCATAAGGATTCAATCAGATGACGAATGCCTAAAGTCGCAATTGGCCGAGCATGTCAAGATTGACACCATGATGTGTGCGTTTACTAAAGGACGAGACGGTTGCCAGGTACCTACCGCAATAGTATTGCCAATTAATGAATAGGTACTAATAACTTGTACTGACCACATATGAAAGTAAAAAAAAAACAAATGACGTGCCAAGACTACATTCTTACTGTGTAACGTGTAGTGTAGCGTAACAAGCTATAATATTATTTATATAGCAAAGCAGACAGAGCAGATTGCTATAAATATTTGGTAGGCGTTTTAAGTTTTCAATGTATGTAAATTTTGATAGGCATTATTAGAATAAGCTGCGGTAGTTCTGAAGGAAAATAATGAAGTCTTAATACCAGTTTTGTTCCTGCAGGGTGATAGTGGTGGGCCACTGCTAGTGTTCCAAACAACAGGAAAATACGTCCAAGCTGGTAATTAATAAATAAATGTGTTCGCAATGGATTTATCAATTTAATAGGCAGCATTCATATTAAGTTAATGTGGAATTTTATTTTTTCAGGAATTGTGTCGTGGGGATTCGGATGTGCTGATCCAAGATATCCAGGTAGGCCTTTAGACACGCTAACACGTTAAAAAACTTCGATTACCTGAGGTTTATGACTCTATGTAGGTATAAGTAATTATTATTATAATGGTTAACGGGGATTATAAAATATAGAAGTTTGTTTTTTCCCATTTTCAGGTATTTACACTAGAGTCAGCAAATACATCGATTGGATACAGAAGAACTCTGCTGATGGAGACACGTGTAATAACTGATACATGGATACGTAATATTATGTGTATAGAAAAATTTAAAATTGTAGATAGGCATCATCCAATTATTTGTATGTATTAAACATTCTTAATGGTATATTTTTTTTCATTTCAAATTAATGAATTGCTTAGTATACATGGCTTTAACAGATATAGCTTAGCCAAACTTTTTTTAAGTAACTTGACAATCCGTATGTCAATGTCAGAATTGACATATACATCTGTCGTCTCGGTCGTCGACTCGACAAGTCGACTATTGTAAAGCGATAGGTGTTCTTTTGTTTTTCATTTACTTTTGTATCCTGTAATTTGACCTGCATTTGTTTTATTTAATTCCAAATGTAACGTTAGCATTTATTCAGCTTTATTTAATTGACATGGTTAGATGATAATTACTGAAAATGCCTGGAATCAGGAAGTATCGACGTGACACAAGCGAAGTCAGCTGTTGTCTCAAATATGTGATTTTCGGAGTAAATGTTTTGTTCTGGGTAAGTTTATGCATTCTAATTAGTTTAATTCCTATCTACATTGTGTATTTCCATAACTATGAGCAATAATGATTTTTGTGTTTGCATCGTTTTTATGTTTGTATTTATAAATACCTACCATTATATCCACTTCTTTTTGAAAGTTTCTCACGAATTCAAGGTAACGCTGTGTTTAATTGTATACTTATGTGTGACAAATATAATTAAGAAGTAATTGAAATTGTATAGACGCATACCATAAAATATTCAAGTATTTAAATATATCCATAGGATGTATGACTTATGCTTGTCAGTCTATTGAGGTCATCTCATTTATAATTTGCTAACTGTACTTTTGCTGGCCCAAACCAAGTGACTGATCATATTCATGTTTATGAATCATTTACTAATTCAATTAAGTAGTGCAAGAAAATAACAAGAAATATTTATTAGAAAAGTTGGAATCAAGCCTTAGGTATTATCATGACCTTAAATTGTTAGATTTGAAAATGATTCTGTAGCTACTCCTGTTTGAATAATATTTGTCATCCCTGGGATGACCAACAAAAATGCATTGATAACTTATCAAGTTGTAATTAGATTTTCTTCAGTTTCTGCTGATACTTAGTCAGTTTTTGTCTTTTCTCTCCTCATCAATCTTTTTTTATTTGAGTCATAATCACCTCAGTAGGTATACTAAAATGTGATAACTGTAGAATCTTTGCTTTTTTATATTTTTTTAACACGAAATAGGCTTACATTTGATAACAGCCTGCCTGATGTTAAGCACCACTATAGTCTAAAATGTAGCATGCTTCGAATAAAACTGTGTCCATTCGATTGTGCCATAAAATATATTGTTTTCTGTTCATTTTCCAGTTGCTCGGTTTAGCAGTACTAGCGGTAGGAATATGGGCATGGATGGAAAAGGATACTTTCAATAACCTGTCTCGTCTCACTCACATCACACTGGATCCAGCTTTTGTACTCATTTGTGTTGGTAAGTATTATCTTCTTTCTAAAGATTGTTACACTTAATAGCTCTACAAAGTATTTATGCAAGACAAAGGTATTAAACTCAACCACTCTATCTCAAATCGAAGTCCAAATCTTGAGCACTATTATTCTTATTCTGTGCAGTTTTGTTAAAAATATGTAATACCTACCCAATATCTCTTCTGAATTTCCACTTCAAAGATTTTTGTAGTTCTCAGTTTCACCATATTCAGAGTACCTCTGGTATAGCTGACCTGCCTAAAATAAAATTTCAAAAATACTAACACTATGTTCTTATTACATAGTACATAGTTTGTAGACTACTAAAAACTAATATATATTATGTAGTAAATAGTGTTAATACCTTGCCATTAGCTTTAGATATCTTTTTTTAGGTATTTATCTTTGCTGCCTCAAATATATGATATTGAATGCAGTTGCACTTAAAATAAAATTCATCTCATCATATTGAGTACAATGTAGAATTATAATTGTTAAATTCTGTATGGCAATCATACAAACAACATAATTATGTGGAAGTATCATGAACAGCAACATAATGCATCAGTTCCTTTATTAATGTTTATTGTTAACATGTGCATGATTCTTTGTATCAGATAGAGGTTACATGCTGGTGTATGTGTGCATATTCAAAGTGGGAGTTATAATTGTCTACATTTCCAGTGTTTTATAGATGGTTAGGAATATTATGTTTTAAAGAGTCTAAATGCTATTACCATGGAAAGAGAGCATGCAAATTCACATTCCTTCACACATACTTAATTACAAGTCCACATCAATTTCATGTTAGTTAGGTAGTGTAATCATCATTTGAGTATTATCAAGTTAAACTACTATATTTAGGCTAGTATAAATCTGTGTAATTATAAATACATATTTTTCTATCTTTCTTAGTGAACTAATCCCAAAACTTGTAGTTATTATCTAGTAGGTAGGTCTGATTTAGCTAACCTTGTGTTACAGGTGCTATAACCTTCATAATTGGCTTCACGGGTTGCGTCGGCGCTTTGCGTGAGAACACCTGCCTGCTGGCGTGTGTAAGTATAAATAGAATATAACATAGAAAAACATTACATTATCATAATTATCCTCTGAATTGATTAAGACAAGATCTTTTAGTGATTAGCAAAATCAGTAATAGATGTGGGCTATTTTGTTTATTCATTAATTTACTTCCATAACTTCTTGATGTAAAAATGAGACTAAATTGAGACAAACTCTTATACTTAACACAAAAAGTATGAAAATCATAGAAAATATTTTTAACTATTAGTGTACATCACTTTTTTACTGGAATAATGTGTACTAATAATAAAGGCCAAGAATGAGTAGCCCTAGTACCCAAAAAATCATATTAATCACTGGAAGGGATAAGTATAAGTATGTATATCATTTATTTTCCTGCTCTTTTAATATTAACAAATATTATTATTATTAATTTTACTAACTATTGCAACATGGTTGCAAAATTGGTAATGATTTAAGGAAAATCAGTATTGTTTGTGATCAATTCATAAACATGAGATTAACATTTTACTTATGTCGTCTTTAGCTATTTACTTAACATTATAACAAAAAAAAATATAAAAAATTCCATGCTTTTCAAAATTGATTTGGTACCCTGTCATCCGTGAATAATTTGGGTAATTGATTTTTACTAGAACTATACTCGAGTTATTAGTAAGTGAGTGTGACGAAAGAACGGGTTGCATGATTTATTTCATGGCCTCTGAAAAATGCAATACACTGATATGAGTGTAAAGTCGATCAGAGGCAATTTCTAGATATTTACATATGTTTTGTACTGCATTAGAAGAGGTTGTAAACCAACATCAGTCTAATGTACTGCAAAACAAAAACAAATTTACTTATTAGGGCTTGTTTACATTATTATTCTAACCAAGCATATCAATGTAAGATTATTTTCAATACACTATTGATTTACATGCAGCAACCCACATGTATTAACAAGTAAACAATAAGTGCATGCTATTATAACACTTATTGTAAATAATAACCATTAATTTGAAGGTTGATGCCAGTGCTTCCACCATGAATACCTGTGGCAATGATTTATAGATTCTTTATTTAACTAATAGTTATATATGTCTGTACGGTTTTCAGGAATATTTGAGTTAAATTATAATCTTTGTCGTTACCTGCAGTTATGAATCAATAGTTTAACATGTCAGTAATGTTAGAATTTGAGAAAAATGTGTTGTTGGTAGGTTTTGCAATAATACATATGTATGTGTAATTGTGTTGACAATTTCTATGCTGTATGATAGATGTCCAAGATCCTGTGTAAACTTTTGATATTTTTTTCTTTCAGTATGCAGTATTCCTGGCCCTGCTTTTACTGGCAGAGATGACAACCGGGATCCTGTTCTTTGTCTTTAAAGATTGGGTAAGTAATACATGTAGGTAGGTACATACTATAAATCAGTACCCAAATATAGGAAGAAGCTTAGCTGACTGAAGTAAATAACAGAGATAGTTATGGAAGTTAGATAAGTAGCAATAAGTCAGATCTAGGGATCAAGCATAGAAACCTAGTTTTCCTTTGATATAATAAACATTTGCAATTCGTAATTTTGTCTTTGTCATCAAATTGGATTGCTAGACAAACCCTTTTTTTTTTTTTTTTTTTTTTTGCCCAGGAAAACCTATTACAGGTACCACCCTAAAACCCCGGGGAGGGCGGATGGTTATGTGGGAGTCTCCGCCCCACTCCATAAGGGCGGCATACCCACTAAAAACCTGGGGTGTTCCACCTCCGCATCGTTGGTCCAGGGCCACGAGAGCGCGATGCAAACATCCGCAGCCCTGGTGATGCTGGCCCGGCATCGGGCCCCGCCTCGGGGAGCTTCAGCTCAACCCTCAATGGACGACGTGTCAGAACACGGGACACGTCGTGCATCCTGTGGGGACTCATTTTAGGGCAACAAGTTCCCCGACCTGCCACCCAGAGCCCCCAGGAGTCAGGCAGTCGCACGCCAAAGCGGCCGCCCTCCTCCAATGCGCCCTCTGCGCACGGAGTTCGGTTCCCGTGTCGCCGCTACTCGGCCGGTACACCGAACTCCTCTCGCCTCTCGGCGACCACCTCGGGTGCTCTGAACGAGCACCCAGCTCCACCTGCACCGCGAGCTCCACGCCCCGGGCCCTACACCAGCCCTCTCCAAGGAGAGGTATAGGCGAGGGCCCCCACTCGATCGGACATTTGGACACAGGCTAGCAAGATCCACCGGACTGTGGAAGTTACTAACCTGTGGACGGGGTGCACCAGGCCTCCCCAACTAACCCCAAATCCCCATATGGAGAGATGAAATTAGTTGGGCTTACCCAACGTGAAGGTAGTCCGATCCACGCACCCCTGCTAGACAAACCCTGGCAGAACCCACCACTACACATGCATATATTTCATTAGTATATATTGTTTTTTCCAGATAAAACAACAAGCAATGACTGGCTTCCAGGGCTTCATCGTGCACTACAGGGAAGACCCCGACCAACAGAACCTTATCGACTGGATACAAGAAGATTGGGTGAGCATAAACTAATAAGTATCACAAACAAAGAAAATAGATTTTTATGCCATCAAGTAAAAGCAGACAGGTTATCAAATTTATTAAACTGGGTTTGCAAATGACTATGATTTCTTTAATATAACAACTCTTTTATCTAAACTATTAAAAAATAGAACCTACTACAGACATGAACTTTCAAACGGTAAATCTGGTGGCTGGATTGATGTCAGTTATGTAGGTACGTACAAAAATATTATAACTGAATTGAAATCATTTTTTGAAAATATGAAAATAAGTGGTCAATGATTCCTTTATTAAATGAAGTCATAAAAAAAGTTATTAAGTAAATCAACCTACATGCATGATAAGCTACAAATACATAAACAATATTTGTTTCTAAATCTGATAGGGATGTGGACGATTCCCACTTTCCATTTCCACTCTTGTATATAGTTTTCCATGAGAATCTAAATGTGATGTGTATTTTTATGTACACTGTGTACCTAACTATGTATATTTGACGAAACCAAGTGTTCGGAAGATCCAATGGAATGATAAATAAATACAATACAATACAATACGATGGATTTCTAATTTTTGTGCGAGTTTGTGTGTTTGAAAGAATTGTTTCTTTTCAATGACTACTTATTTCCAGCTGCAATGCTGCGGCGTGGAGGGCCCCAAGGACTGGGACCTGAACGCGTACTTCAACTGCTCGAGCGGCGCCGTGGGGTCGCGCGAGGCGTGCGGCGTGCCCTTCTCGTGCTGCCGCAGCAAGCCGCAGGACTTCATCCGGAACAAGCAGTGCGGATACGATGTCAGGAAGTCTACCTATGTAAGACACACACGAATTTAACATAATTTTTAACTAATTAGGTCCACGTTACCATGATTCGGTTGGATGATTAGCGATCGTTAGGATGGAGCGTACTTACCCTAATAAGCACGTATATTTACTCTTGCTTTGAAATTCGCCTGTTGTACCTTGTTCGGTGAGAACAAAGAGATTTCAAGGCTCTGTTGAGAAGAATTTGACTAAATTTGAAAAGAGAGAGTGTGCTCACACACAGCTATTTCGACAACGTGGCTATACACAACAAGTAAAGATTGGTTTCAAATCCACAGCTTCAAAATCTTGTATGAATCATGAATCCTGAAAATCAGCGCTGTAGAGCAATCTGCAGCATTAATGCTGAGGTATGACCTTTTTTGACGCACGGGATACATCAATGTAACGCATATATCACCTTTGTATTCTACCTGTTGTCAACTTTTTATGTATATATTTTTGTGTGCTGTGTGTCAAAATAAATACTTTGAATTTGAATTAGGCTCAGTCAACATCAGCACAATTATCTATAATTCCACATATTTTTTTATCTACACAAATTGTATAACAATAATCTTCGTAAACCTTTCAGTGTATATTGGACCTTATTACATACAATTACGACAGAAATTTGATAATATACATTCGACTAGCGAGCTAGTCCGCGCCGCCAAGCTGCTAAAAAATTGGCTACATCGTCTATACAAATATCTGTCTTCATGCCAATGTCAATCTATAATATACCTTATTACAGTAGATTTGTGTTCACATTCATTTAGCAAGGGAGTAAAGGAGTTATCCACGAGCGCGCCTGGCCGCGGGAGAAGACTAACTCCAACGTCTTCAATATCTATCTTCATACGCTTGTCAATAATTAATAATAGACCTTATTACAATACCTTTATGTCGATATTAATATAGCAAGTGAGTGAGCGAGTGATCCACGAGCGCGGCTGCCTGGCGGCGGGCGAGGACTGGCTCCAGCGTCACTTCGTGCGCGCCGCCGCCATAGCACTCGCTCCACTCTCCATCAAGGTCCACAGGATATTCCACCTTACCACCTTGTAGTAGTGCTCATATTCTTTTGCAGATTGATACTTGATTTGTTGCTTTTGTGTGTAGAAATTGTACATTTGTAGAAAGTTGATTTCGAGAGTTTTCTTGCATATTCTCGGCGCCACCGTCGTTTTCTACACTATTAAATTTTTTCATCAGATTCTGATTAAGAAAATAAATAGTGCCATAGTTTAAAATGACAATGGAATTGGCTCTCAAACGAGGCTACCATAGATTTAGTTTATTTTTTTCTTTGTAGTATCTTTAGACTAAGTTTTATTTTATTTCCCGCACGTAGAACAACTAGTTGCTTCTTTCACTCACTTTTGTTGTTTTTGTTCTAGAACTCAGATGTAGCTAAGACTATATATGAGAAGGGTTGCCTAGAAGCCGCCGAGGAGTGGTTCGACCACAATCTGTTGATTGTTGCCACTTCCGCTGTTTGTATCGCTTTTGCACAAGTAAGTAGATATTAGAGGCACGCTAGTTTTATTTGTAAGTTGGTTAGAGTTATATTTTGCTTGATAATATATGTTAAGCGATAAGTAGTAGCATGTATTAGTTGTTGTAACTAAGAAAGTTGATACTTGAAATTGAGACATTTGCCGTAATCGTTCGTGATTATCATAATAATGTAGTTACTCAATGCAATGCTACGACAATATTTAGACAGGCAACTCAAGAAAAATTAAAAAGGCTTTTACATATACATAGGTGTTTTTGTGGGTCGGAATATTCGTTAAATTGTAATTTCAGACTGTCCTTTTGGCTTTTGTGCAGATACTATATAGGTAGTGGTGGGCGCTCTGGCTTATCATGTCACTTCACGGACGATGCATGTTCTCAAATTATGTGGTACTCAAACATATCCGTTTCCTCACGATGTTTGCCTTCTCATTCATTAGTCATTAGAATATAAGTAAGTATACAACGACGAACGTTAAAACTTAAAATATTGAGCGGATGAAGATAAAAACTGACAGATGTGCGTTAGAATGCAAACGCAATTACCATAGACCCACATTTTTTTGTATTTTTCAAGCTAAGTATACCTAATTGTAATCTTGTTAAATTTTCCAGATCCTAGGCATATGTTTCGCTCAGAACCTCCGCGCCGACATATTCGCTCAGAAGGCTAAGTGGCACTGACAGTCAGCCTCTCCTGCGGCCGTGTGACGCGGCACGCCTCGCACCGCCCTACAGCGCACCACACGTACGATATAACCATGTATTATAACCTTATTTCACACACACACACATATTTTTTTTAAGAACCTTATTTCACACACACTTACACTCATACTGCTATAGAAATCTAAATAATATAAGACAATATTTACTTTAGCTAACGCTACGAGCCATACCAGACAACGCCATCTTGCGGTTTTGCGCGGGGTCCACCAACAAAATAGAAGTGGCATTGTTTAGTCTTGATTCTTGTATTTGGTCTTGGATTAAACATCAGCAAGAGCTAGACAAAAAGTTACATGTGGTCCATAATGTCGATGCTTAGCATTTTAAAATTGTCTAAATAGTCGTAAAAACATGTTATGACTTATATAGTAACGTGTTGTTTCGTTTTTGTTTCGGCGCTTGAAGCGAGTTCTCAGGATGTTGTGTCAAAAAACTTTTTCTGTGACTACCGAACTGAAATAAAACAACATAAACGTAGCGATAATGTCACAGAGTCGATGCCACTTCTATAGTTTTATATTATTTAGATGTCTATGCTAACAAGACTATACTGGTACAACAACCATATACAAATACAGTATCTAATGTACTTCTTTGCCACTCTGTTGAATACGATAGAGTTATCGCAAAAATATTTTTATATAACATCTTCCCACCGCCCGGATCATTATAGCGATGGTAAAACATAAGAAATATTTCTGAACTACAGAAACAAATGTATTTTTTTTAAAGAATCTCGAATGATAATTAAACTATGTATTGTACAATTATCTCTTACCACTATTATCGGAATCTTGTTGTAGATAGGTACACTGACCAGAACTATATGAATCCTTGGATATTCGCACTAACGTATTGACGAGAAACGGTAAGAATCTCTAACTTGACTCTATCGTTAAATTAAATCCTATTTTCACTAATGACTGAGGGTTCATATTGATACGAATATGTAACTATTATATTTCCATCTGCTAATTGAATCTCCACTAATCTTGTTCCTGTTCACTTCACTCCCTATGGCTTCCTTCCACTTTTCACTTCATTCTTAAAAAATAATGCGTGCAGTTAAACTTCCATTCTCAGACAAATTGTTAGATAAATATTTATCTAAAGCTTGTTCAACATTTTTACATAAATACAACTTCATTTCACAATATTTAAATTAGGATTCTGTGTGTGGTTATTTGAATTAAGAGACTTAAATTATCTAACAGACTGTCCTGAAAATGGAAGATTGACAGTCCGCCTTAAATGTTAAATTACTTGTTAGAATCATTGCCGTTGGTGTACACTTGGTTTAAACATTTTACATTTAGAAAAAACAAAAACTGTAAAAATGAAAGATATGATACGGAGCATAATCCTATCATCGGCCATTCACAGTAGCCGTAAATGATCAATGATGATATTTTAGGCTTTGACTCAGATTACGATAATCGCGTGTACCAAATTCTTTAATATGTGATCTACCAAGTGGAACAAAAAAGCTTTATTTTGTTTTACAGAATGTCAAATCCGAGTGTACATCAATAGATGTGTTCATAATGCCAATTAGCCTTAACGGGAGCTGTGACAAGATTTAAATATTGGATGTTGAAGTATTTACAACCTGTTACCTGTTAGGAAGGAATCTCGATGTTGAATCAATAAGAAATAATTTTAAAAGTATTACAACTGTGTGTTATCAAGTGTTAAAGTAATCTGTGTTAAGTACGATGTCTGTCTAGATGAAAATAATAAACGTACTGTAAAAAATCGAGTATAAAACGTCACATTTTCTCGTTAAATTATGCAGTGTATGTATTAAAAATACTGCAGTCACCCTTTTCAACAATTACGTTATATTAATTGAACTACAATTTCGAGAAATGTTTTTATACCATGCCAATATGGTTCAGTTTTTTTATTAGGATATATAACACTAATGAAAAACCTGACGGCCGCCTGTTCAAAATTCAGTATAATAGAAGAATAATAGAAATTTATTCACCTTATAACATCTCGTTACATTGGGCAAGTCAATTTACATTTTTCTTAATTATATGGTACATACTTAAATTAAATTAGACTTACTTACTAAACTTATCTAACAATTTGATCATACACAAATGATGATTCTGTCAAAGGCAATCTCATGTATTCGTTTAGTGTATAAAATGGGTTGTTAAGAAAGAAGTTTTTAATAATGTTCTTAAAAGCGTTTGGAGGCAAGTTAATTAATCTATGTGGCAGTTTATTAAACATACAGACTTTATTATAGATTCCTTGTTTTTGTAGTATTTCTGTAGAAAATTAATTTGAATCGTTTTTTATACTTGAGATTATATTTTTGTCGTGAGCGCTGAAGTTAGGTCGATTTAGCTGCAGGAGAATAATGGCTGATAGTGCGGGTAAGAATTATCTTGTATTTAGACAGAATAGTATTAAGATATAACTTAAAGTACGTTATGATACAGTAACAACGTAAAATTATGTTACATAGGTATTCTAAAATATGTTCTTGAATAAATTGGTTTTAGTTGTATTTGAAAGCTTTAGTGAAAAGTATTAGTAATTATGTACCTATATCAGTCCTCAGAAATATTATCTCGAAACCTACATTATACACAAACATTAACAAAAAACAATTTATTCAATAACATGTGTTATTTTCTTAGAAGTTGGATAGTATTGTAGTGATGTAGAAATACTCATTTATTGGTTGAAAGGTTTAAAATACAATTATAAGAGGATTTACTTAAATTTTGTTCAAAAACTGCCTTTTTCTGATTAGATAAGATAAAGAGTGATAAATTTATTTATTATACAATGCATTTTATAAAATCTTTTGGTGGTTGTATGAAAAAATAGCACAAACTAAGTAGTTATTTAAAAAACTGAGAGAAATATGGTAATACTCACAAAATAACTAATCATTTTTCTTTATGCAACTATTGAATAACTTTTTATTAATTATCTCAAAAGTTACTGCTTGTGCCTCCATAATCCTACGATCTGTAATAATTATGTTTTCTACTTACTTACATATAAAATAAATAATTACAATAAGTACACACTCCTAAGTAGACGTACAATAAATAATAAGCTAAATCATAAAAATAGCACTGCCTTATACAATTGTGACGGTTTTTGGGACATGTTTCGTTTCCCCAGAACAATACTTGTAAGTACATAACTATGAATATAAGTAAGATTTTTGATTAACTTTAGTTTACTGAAAATAAGTTTATTGCTGACAGTATTTAATAAAAAAAATATGCCTGTTTTGTAATAGATTTGTAACTAAATATATTTTGCCTATTTGATTGCATTTTAAAATATTTTTAGCGCCTTTTCTACTAATAATAGAATTATGAAGTGTTTCTAAAAATGTAATGTAATGATTAAATTGATATCATAATATAATTGTTGCGACGTAAAATAAATAAAGATAGAGATGTAGATATTATTTTTACTAGGATTATTATTTTATACATATTATTGCCAATATACGTTAATGCAATGAAACTATGTATTTTGTTTCACTATACTTACCCATATTATTATTTAAAAGATTTTTTTGTCTCACATAATTATATCAACGTTCTTATAAATATTCAGATAAGTTTTCAATAAACAGCTGTTTCACACAAAACATTTAGTTTGCATGTTTGGAAAACCTAATTTTATTCGCTTTATTACCATTGACTCTTATTCAAGGTAATTTATATTAAGTATAAAACATACACGCCTATAAGATAGATATATATAGGTTGTATATTTGCTACAAGAAATGAACCACATTCTATGTCTGCTTTGGTACAACAATACCATGAACTCTTGTTTTACAATTATTTTCATATTGATGACTTTAGACTAATATACTGGATAAAAATTATTTCATTAAAATCAAAAACCGACTTCAAGTGTCACTAAAAAGTTAATAAATAATTTATTTTCATTTTTGCGACTTCAAATTCAAAATTGGGAGTAAAGAATCTGTCAAATTATTGAAACTTACAATCCTATAAGTACCTATTCTTATTGAAATCCGTAATATTTGTTGTCGACGTTGTTTAACGACGTCGTTTAACCGACTCCAAAAAAGGATTATATCGATACCTCCTTTTTTGAAGTCGGTTAAAAATACAACATTTATTGGAAGTCTTTTGTGTAGACAATGTATTCTATATACGTATAGTAAACATGTTGGCCCATCAACAGTAACAACGTTTACAATGTGTCCTAAAGTTGCAGCAAGGGTCACGTATGTAACGTAAACAGTGATAAGTCGGGACAGATATTGTGCATTAGTTTCTATTAGGGTGGAACGGACTCGGCCGAATTGTGAGTTAGGTGATACGGAGCCAACATACTGATGGCCCAAGTTTATGAAAATAGCTGAAACGTTGAAGTGATCCTAACTCGAAATTAGTGGGATGCCATAGAGTAGGTAACATTATAATTTGGTCTCGCATCTAGTTCGGTAAGTTCAATCATGTACCTACTTGAATTTAACATGAGTATGTTGGGTTTTGAAACTCGAAATTTCAACGCTATCCAGAGTTGAGTCATTGCAACTAGAATAGACTAACATGGCTTGGTTATTTTGTGATAACTACATTAGGTATTTAACAAAAAGTAGGATATTAACCAATTACCTTGGCTATCGTCGAGCTACGAAAGCTCTCTTTTTTATAAGTCACTGAAAGTGACATCAAAACATATATTTACATAAATGACTTAAAATATTATGTACTTATGTATAAATATTGATGTATGTATATAAATTTGCAAACCAGCCAAGAACAAATAATTTTATCCATTGTGATTTAAATTGAAAAATCTTGTCTTCGACGTAGCTAAACAGTACAAAATAGCAAACTTTTTTGAGGAAAGGGTCAGAAGTAGTGCAGGGAAATTTCCGTACAAAAGATCCGGAACCGACCATCTGCTATAAATAACCTTTTGTGATCGAGAGACGAGCGAGCGACCTGGAGGAGGCGGCAAAGGGTAGCTGCCACAGAACATTAGACGGAGAGAGTGGAATATAAGATAAGATAATCATTTATTCATCAATAGAGATACTTAACGTATGAGCTAAAAGTTAACAGTTAGTAATTCTATTGTCTCGTCTTACAAAAATATTTATGTCTGTTAAAAGATAAGGTACTTTATAAGTAACTAGTGGGTGCTCGTGGCTTCGCTCGCTTCATTAAGAAGTAAAACTTGCATCCCCTATTTCACCCCTTTAAAAGTCTTTAAAAATCCTTTCTTAGCGGATGCCTACGTCGTAACATCTACCTATATTCCAAATTTCAGCCCAATCCGTCCAGTGGTTTGGGCTATGCGTTGATAGATCACTATATCAGTCAGTCAGTCAATCAGTCAGTCACCTTTGAGTTTTATATATATATATAGATTACTAGTTAATTACAATTAAATAAAACCAAACTAAATGTCAAGGTAACTAAATAACCCGCCATTACTAAGTTCCCGGTGCAAAAGTGCCCATCAAGCTCGCTGCGTTTCCGCGCTGAATGGCAATAGCTAGTTGCACCAGAAACTATGTATCCAAATCGATCTAGTTAATTTGGTTTTATTATCTTTTTGTGTATCTATTGTGTTGTTCAGTTCAAGCTAAACTAGCAATGAAGATCGGTCTTCAGTGCTAGAGCTCGTGTCTAATTTGAAGTGTTAATCGCTCCGTGACTGATTATTTTTTAAGATACCCTTGTCGGTCTTTAGATGTTTCAATATTAAAGATTAATATAGGTACAAACATTTTAACTTATATACCTATAAGTAAGTTTTTGTGAGTGAAAACACTTGTCCAAGTATACTAGAGTTCAAGCAAGATAACTCTGCGCGCGGATAAAATTGGAACTAAAATGTTCTGATTGCAATTTTATCAGAGGCCAATTCTAAGCATAAGTGCTGCTGCCAGTTGCGCGCAGAGTTATGTTGTACGGACTCTAGTACCGAATCGGTGCCACTAAAAAGTAAGTTTCAAACCATAATAATTTGCTCATACTTTACCCACCACTCTTTATCCAGTCTACCCATAGTATTGCTTGACCCACAAAGATTGAACCCGCCTTTAGGCCTATAGGGAACTATTGTACCCCAATCTGTGTCCCCGGCCATAAATCATTGCGGTGCGCCGATTCGTAGACACCGACATCGACTAACGAGCTATTATACTTATTAACGTGATAGCCGCAAGTAGTTAAAGGTCGCGGGATAGACAACACAATACAGCTTGATACAAGACCCCTGAAGTTCAACATAATAAGGGTTCAGGAAGACTAAAGTAAACGTGAAAAGCTGTCATCAATCGTCTATATCTGCTAAATCTAAATTTTACACCAAAAATCTACATAAATTAATACAGAGGGCAGTTAATGTTTAATTTATACTATGAATGACTATATTTTGGTAACAGGAGACTATTAAATTAAAAATTATTTTTGTTATTAATTTATCTTGATATCTTATTTTTGTTGTTGTAGGTATTTTGTTTAGTGTCCAACAATCTTATGGATTTTAAAGGTTTTTTTTCAATTTGCAATATCATGTGGCTGTGGGCTATCATATCTTTGGTTGTGGATGACTGAACACAACACTGTTTTAAACCATTTTTAGATTGTTTATTGGTTTAGATTGTTTAGTTGTTCGATACTTTGCTTTTATTTATTGGAAAGATACAAGTCATTTAGGCTTGTGAAATGTAAATGATTCTAGTTTTCTACTTATAGGTACTTAGGCTACACTTAGAGACTGATACATAAAAATTTTCCACAGTAAATAAATTGTAAACTGCAAATGGTATAACAAAAATCAGTCTCATTTTAGCAACACATTCGCACAATTAAAAGACCGTCGGTACCAGTGCAGAAATGTGCAGCAGAGCGCCAAAGCCTTGAACGGGCCTTCAAACCGTCTCATTTAAATAGACCCCCCGCGTTTCGCTCGCCATTGTTGTGTTCGTACTGGTATAAGAGCTAGCGCGGGTCTACGTATTCTGGTCGCGAGTAAGGCCTCTCCGAAGGGCCTCTTTGTCCGCTTCGCGGGGCCTCATTTGCTGAAAGCTCCGGCTCGAGGTGTCGACAGAAATCCGGCCGTTTTCGACCTTCCCCTTTACAGCTGCATTTAAAAATGACACTTTAGTGTTGAGAGGTGATTACTGTGGCTGGTATGGAGGTTGCGAACGACTCTCAGTTAACGTTGACTTTTCAATAGGTCGGGCTAAAACTTTTCAAAGTTTTTTGAGAAAATTCTAAACAAAGGAAATCTAAACCTTACATTTAATTCATGTACCTCTGCTTAGCTCTCATATTCTAAAAATTTGTTAGTAAATTTTAATTCACTTTTATCCAATACATTTCGTTACGCCCTGATTTTAATTATAGACAGAATTGAAACAACACTTTAGAGACAATTTAGATGCAAACATTTGAATTTACTGTCTATTTTTTTCTTGCTAAAATTTAAACTCCATACGCAATAAATTCTAAGTTGTGAAAATTTGTATCACTAGCTTTTTTTAGGTATAAAACTAGGTATTAGTTTTGAGTCTGGACAGGAGAAATAATATTTCCAAATGGTAGACAAAAATACCTCTAACAATTTGGACTGGGTCTGACAGACCCTTTGTTTCGTACACCTACGGGCCTTTATGGGTACCTAAACCCTCAATGTTAAAGATTAAAGAAATATTTAGGTAAAGAAATTGGGATAAAAGGTTAGTATGTAGATTATTTCATACAATATTATAAGATATACAAACTTTACGTGCCAATCTCTACGTTATGTATTAAATAAAGCAAAATATACTACTAAACTTTTGTTGATAACTGCTGTTGGCAAATTTTCCAATAAATAGATTATGAAACTACAATGTATCAGTCTGTAGTTAGGCCTTAGGGTTTATTACGCTAGCATAAATATTATCTCTGATATGGATATTTACAATTAAAAGAAAAAGTCGACTATAAGCAACTCTACGCAGCTTTCATCGTAAGCAAAACAAAACATCTCCACGACTTTACACGACATTTCCATCCGAAGCGACCTATTGAAATTGCAACAGTCATCCGAGTTTAAGAATAGGAAAAATGGCCTGTCTTCTGCCATTGTCATACAACCTTGCGGGTGGATGTGCGTTTTGACAATATATATTGTAAGGAGGATCCCCGTCGAGCTGTCAAATACAAGACTGGCCTACGGAGGCAGAGTTTTTATGACGCTCCAAGCTTAGTCACAGAATATTGTATAGTATGTATACAGATCTGGATGGTAGGTACAGGGTTTTGCAGTTAAACTCTTTGAGGTAGCTTTATGTCACGGTGGCTGATTTAAATGCTCAGTTTTAGAGGTTGGTTTTGAAATTTTAATGGGTAGTCATTTGCAGTTCGTTGATTCTTAAACGTTGTCAAAATTACTTTAATGCCAGTGTAGATATTAAATTGTATCGCACGTTGTGGTAGGGTTTTAGCTACATACCTATAACGTTAAGAAAGGAAGAAAATACATACCTACATTTATTGGAGCATAATGTCATACATACATTGATGAAGTCAAAGAGAAGTCATTTCGGAGAGGAAAAATAACTTAAGGGCCAGAACCCTTAAATTTTGAATAAAGTGACTTACCTACAAATCTATACTAATATTATAAAACTTAAGAGTTTGTTTGTTTGTTTGTACGCGCTAATCTCAGGAACTACTGGTCCGAATTAAAAAACTCTTTTTGTGTTGAATATACCATTTATCGAGGAAGGCTTTAGGCTATATAACATCACACTGCAACTAGAAGGAGCGAAGAAACAATGGAAAATGTGGAAAAAACGGGGAAAATGATTAATCTTTGATAGCTTCCGTTGCGTGCGCTGCGAAAACGGTTCAAGTCGTGGGTAACAGCTATAATTTATAAAGCTGAAGAGGTTGTTTGCAAAAATAAATATGATGCCTAAAATAACTATTCTACGCGGATGAAGTCGCGAGCACATCTAGTATATTTGATGAAAAAAATAATACACTTAAAAAAAAACTTTACCCAATCCTTGCTACGTCCCACTCAGCTGTCACCTGCAGCCACTGGCTTGAGATTATAAAAATGTGAAAAACTCAGAACATGTCTTCAGTTTTTCTTCAACATCCACTCTAGCGCCATCTGTGAGAACTTCAGTAAGCAATCATGAGGGAAACTCTGGTCTCTGTTCTGGCTTTACTAGCCGTAGCCTGTCCTGGCAGGACCTCGGAAATTGGGAAGGATGGCTTTAATTTCTACAAGGGTAAGCTTTTATTCATTTTGAAAACAGACTTTTAGGGTTTTCACATATGTGTTTAATTTTTTAAGGGGCCGCTTACCAGTACGATTACAAAGAAGTCGGTTAAAAAATACTACTTTCAATATAAGTATCTATACCAAACAAGTATCTTATAACGAATACCAACGTGTAATGTATACCTACAGCTTAATTCAGTTTCAAATTTCATTAAACCAAACCCATAGCTTCCCATTGGTGCTATTTCCAAAATTCTTCCCCGAATGTTATAGCCGCTATTTTTAGCGAAATTCCCTCATAACAAAGGCCTAGGTGCTATTTTCATAACATATAGATAGTTGGAGTTCCAAGATAGGACATAAAGTCGAACGACGGTCTCTGATAGGCCATTGGTGTTCAGATTCTGCGGTGAATATGCTATCTACCGACTTATGTCTCTCCACATCGCTCTTTTAAGGAATTCACTTCACATCGGCGAAGTTTTCTTGGGGTTCTTTGAAATAATAAAATGAAAAAGATATTTAAAGGGGTGATAAGAATAACTGATTAAAAGGCGATATATATTACTAATTAACGATATCAATTACTCGTCAGTATTTTTACAACACAAGATAAGAACTACAAACTGAAGTCTAGAAATACTCATAATACTTAAATATTGTACTCTGTCTATGATAAAATAATTATAAATTTCAATATTTTAATCATTTGTTTCAATACAGCGATTAACATGTTTGAAAGACAGCTTTTCATCTAACAAAACGTGAAAACATTTTTGATGCAAAAATATGTTTGTGAATTTTTAATATCTACGTTCCTTCAATTCTTCTGAAGGTAAAGGTTATTTTTTGTATGCCTCATCTGAAGCTATTAACGAAATAGCTTTTTCCAATAAATTTTAGATGAAAGACTTGAATACAGATAAGCTGTGTAAAAACCTAGTTAGTTCTCGTAGACATGTTCAAATTGAATAAAATAACGCGGCCTCATGTTTTGTTAGACTGAAAGTAGCTTTTATTGTATCTTATTTATTTTTTCATAGTATTATTTTGTTAGTTATAATGTATTTTCTGTGTAAACACATATTCGTAGAAGTTCATAAACATTAGGTAATAGCCTCAGAATAAAATGTATTTGTAAGAATTTCTTATGTTTTTTACGGTAATTTAAATGTTGGATCATGTATGGCTCATATTTTTATTACAGGTAAGTTTGTTATTTTATTATTACAACTATCGCATTGATTGGCATATTTGTTAGTTTAAGAGGTTGTTAATATAAATTATTATTATTATTAATTCGAAGAATTAACGAGAAGACGGGAGACACCCGCTCTGGATCATTTTTGGTGCAAAGGTTAGCCATCGCGATTCAACGTGGCAACGCGGCGAGCGTAATGGGAACCTTTGCGCCGGGAGCAATCCGGGGTGGGCTCTTTGATTAATTTTTGTTTGTTTTATTTTACTTCATATTTTATTTTAGGTATATTATATATTTTAATATTATGTTTAAGACTTGTAAATATATACTATTAGTCAGTTACTTTATGTTTTATAAGTTGTGAATAAATATATGATTTGGTAATAATCATATGTAATAAAAAGAAGTTTTTACATGTAACTAACTTTTGTTATTATGTTAGTAACACTTTTGTTGCAACAGACAGTCAACAGTAGAACGGATCACCGAGATTTTTGTACAGAGGTAGTTTTTGGTCCCTTGATTCTTATAGACTATTTTTTATCCTGAAAGACCGCGGGCAACGCAGCTGGCATCCTAGAAAAGATAAAGACATAATATTTGGCTCCATGTATCATTTGACAAATAAATCTTGTCATTTTGGTACTAGCTAATGCTGTATCTATTTTTTAGATTACGTCAGAGGAAGATCCGATGACGTGGTTCCGGAAAGCTCTCCTGAAGAACGTATCGTATGTAAGTACATACACAAACTTTTCTTAGTAAATTAATGTAACTACGTACAATTACAATAATTTACTAAGATAAGAATAAAAGTCTACAGTTTGTACAGTTTTTAAAAGCACAAATGTGGTGTGGCTTTTTGCGGAGTAAAATTTAAATTTAGCTTATTATAGAAATAGACAAATAATTTTTTTTATGGTATATATACACAGTCGTGGTCAACTAATTAGGGACATGCAAGATAATGAAAAACAATAACCGGTTATGTACATACAAATATAAAACCCTGTTGATTTCTCAGTAACTATTATTTGCATAATTTGGTCCGATTATTATGCTTTAAATGGCTGTAAATAAAATAATAAATAAACAGAAAAAAGTATTTAATATCAAAGGTTGAACATGTATTCAATTTTAAGGTATAATTCTGTAGCTGGACATTTAATTAAGGACAGTAAACTATAATGAAAAATAGAGTTAAACAAAACTAATAATCTGCAGTATTATAATATCTTTAACAGCTCCATTTTATTACGTGTAAAATCAGTACCCAGTAGCAAAACCTTTGTTAGTAATTACCGCTTGACACCGATGTGGCATAGACATTATCAGTTTCTGGCATGTTTCGACAGGAATGTTTGCCCATACCTCACAAAAAGCTTCATTAAGTTCATCTAAAGTTGTGGTACAATAAGTGGCTACTTTTTTCTTGATTTCGTGCCAAAGGTGCTCGATTGGGTTAAGGTCCGGGCTATTTGCTGGCCAATCTAGCACCGATACTGACTGACTGGTAAGAAACAACTTGACTGAACGGGCGGTATGTTTCGGGTCGTTATCATGCTGAAACGTCCATATAATAGGGAGATGCTCCTCAGCATAGGGAAGCATCGTTTCCTCCAATATTGCCTTGTATTGATGTTGGTCTAAGTTACCCTGAACTTTCCTCACAGGTCCCACTCCACGTCCAGAAAATGAACCCCACATTTTAATGTTTCCACCGCCATGTTTCACCTGCTTTTTTGTGAATCTTGGATTCATTTCCGCTTTTACTGGACGCCGTACGTATTGCCTTCCATCTGAAGAAATCAAATTAACCTTGGTCTCGTCAGAAAATAATAATAGATGTTGCCATTGGGCGTAGGTCCAATGTCCATATTTACGTGCAAACGCCAAACGAGCATTTCTATGTTCTTTGTTCAACAACGGTACTTTGCGAGCCACTCTTCCGAACAACCATGCTTCTACCAGACGTCGTCGAACGGTCCTTGCTGAGACACCAGCTCTATCGTCTGTCCCAAGCACTTCGTGTTTAATTAAAATAGAGCCTAGAAACGGATCTTTCTTAGCTAACCTGGTTATCATTCTATCTTCTTGTGGAGTTGTTTTTCTCGATCTTTTTGTTCTGGGCACATTTACCTAAATCTGTGTTATTGCGTCTGACATGTTGCACTGCATTGTATACCATAGTTTTTGAACAATTTAAATGTTCTGCTATCCTTCGGTATGCTCGACAACAAACTTCATGAAAATTTTTCGTAGTGTTGGATCGCAACTTTTATTTTTACCCAATATTTCTTCAAAATATTTTTCAAAACTTAAAATAAATATCGGGATTGCCGCCAAAACTACCACGAAACAATAAGAGAAGAAGTAAAAAAGTATTGAGATTCAAATTTTGAAAATAGAACGCAATATCTCAGTGTCCCTAATTAAATGGCCAGCCAGCATTATTTGAACAAATAGCACTACGATAATCTATCAGCTATACTGTAAAGAGGTTTAATGTTTAAGAAGTTGTTATTGTTTGTATAATCGGGCACATAAATGACTAATTATACTTACATGTAAAAGATATGGAATATGGTTTAGACTCGTTGGAAAATAAAAAATTAATTCACAATTCGCTTTAACCAAAGAGTGTCCCTAATTAGTTGACCACGACTGTATATATATATTACAAGTTTGGCATTCATAATGTTCACAATAGGCATTTACATAAAAATCTCAGAGGCAGGCTGGTTTGTTAAAGTGTAAATTTATTGTACAATTATCATATTTTATTGCCACAGGTGAAAGGTTTCACAAAATTGATTGTCCCGAATTACATATAAATTTGGAGTTTGTTGACAATTGTATGTTTTTCAGTTGACTGCTTCATAATTTTATATTACAAACACAACTCCCACTCGGTCCACCCTCGGGAGTTGATTCGGTCGCAAATACAATAACAATATGCTTGATTTTTGTAATTTATTGAATTAATAAAATAAAAAATAATAAATAAAATTATAATTGAAATAATAAATTAAATAATTTTCGTCAATATTAACTGAATTTTATTACAGTTCTGTAAATAATTCGACATAAGCCAAATAAATTGCTTGAATTCTTTTTAAATAAACCTTGAAAGAGGTTACATTTTTATGTACTTATTATTAATAAAAACATCTAACAAAACTAAAACTAAGGTACATTATTATTTTTACAACTCTAGTCATTTCAATAATACGAGTTATTACGCTAGTGGCTTTTAAGAAATATGCACTACAAGGGTAATAAAATTGAGCATTGAACAAGAATAAACAAATTTTAAGTACATATACTCCAGTATAAAAAAATCTTTACAAATCATTTTATTTTTATAATATTTCAGACTACTACCGGACACCGTTATCTCTGTATCCCAGCCTACTGCCCGCTCTTGAGCAGGATTATAGGAAGAGGACTGGAAACGTATACAAGAGTAAGGTGTTTTTATGTAATTACTTTTTAAGCTGCCCATGTATGCCAAATAATAACAAATTAAGGCAACACTATACGCACGCTTTTATAGGTAATTAAGAGTGTATGATTTATATTTTATAGATTTCGGTTTTTAGACGCCCGTACTATATCATCAGAGTGATCTTGATAACTACTTCATATCTGCATGTATACCACTATGAGTATTTTACATATACAACAACTAACTGAGTACTACTTTAGTGTAAGTGCAGACCACTTTAACATCAAGCTGCTTTCAAGGATGTATCACACAACAGTGCTCAAGCAAGTGGAATATCTCTGGCGCAATGTAATATGCTCATTTGTTTTGACAGATTACTTACCACAGAATAATAGTCTTCTAAGCAAGTCCACAATCTCTTACCGTAGCTATTACGTGGCTTTAATCTTGAGTGTTTGTGTAATTGAGCTTTATAGTACGGGTCCTTAACTTAAAATACGGTCCCATCCTGAAGAAAGCATGAAACTTGGCATGAATGTAGCTGTCATATATGTGCTTCAATGTAGATATGGAAGCACGTCAAGAAATAATGTTTACCCCCCTCTCCCCCCCTTTTTATCTCCCTGATTCCGGTTTTTCGAATTTTCTACGAAAACGATAAGACTGAGGAGTTTACTCTTCAGAGAACAAATCATCGTCGATAAATTACCTACAAGACGATACTACATTATATAATGGGAAGATTAATATATTTCTGTTTACAGCCACCAACGTATTATGAAATTGTAAAAACAGGCAAACTTTTTTTTTCTTGCTCCATTTATAGGAAAGCGACAAGAGTGGTGATAAAATAGACTTAAGAAGTAATATACCTTATACATTGAGCTAAAAAATGACACCTATTTCATAGTCGTAGAGACATTACTTCCAGAGTTACAGCTTGCCGCGTCTGACTCAAGTACTCATTTTTTACCTTTTTACAATACCACCTTTCCGATAATGTTGTTTTGCTTAGACTTAAAGCCAAGGGTTTCAAGAAATTTATTAAAAATACAGTAAAATACAGTGAAAATTATATATATAATTTATTTCAATGCATATCACAGGAATCTCCCCCACATTTACAGAGACCAGTACAGGGAAGGCCCGACTTCCTACAAATGCATCGTCCTTTAATGCAGCTGCGGCATGAACACTTCGTCAATTCCTTTACAGATGCGGACGTTTCTTTGGTTGTACTCCAACATGGAATCCAAATACAGTCTTCTTTCATCCAGCCCCAGTTCTCAAAGTTCGGATATTCGGGATTTGGTATCAGACTTTGACCCCAGATCAATCCTGCTTGTAAATAAGCTCGTTTTGTATGCTGTTCAAGAGCACCAAGTGTTGGTGGCAGCCTGTCCATTGCCCGTCCCTTGATGAACAACTCTTTTCTAGCTTGGTTAATGTCTTCTACATCGCTAGTTTTGTCGTAAGTCAGAATGACATATCTTGCCAAAGCATCCAATTGATGGCTTTCAATTTCATTTTGAGGTCGTGACATGGTTTCAAATACTTTGGTAACTTCAGGGAAGGAATTCCAAGTTTTCCAAAAGGATTTTTTTCCCTTTCCACAAAATCCAGATACTGTATCACACCCTGTAAATGCGTGAAAGAATAACATGCCACTGCATTTGTCTGGGCCGAGTTTATTCACAAGTTGGTGAATAGCAATACTACGTAAAGCTTTCCCTGTTCCGAATGATATCCAACATTTGTTCAAACCCATTTCTTTTAGGCCGCTGTATAAGGCAATAGCTACAACAACCACATCTGTGTCAACCGTTCTAATCAATATTTCTGTGTGGCCAAGCTGCACGGCATGCGAAACATGAAGGAAGAGTCTGGTATCAGCTTCTTCTTGTTTTGACTTAAGGGAGGACAAATCTACGGTGGCATCGTTACACAAAACTTGTTCCCCTTTGGTTGCAACAATCGTTTTTGCATGTTGGACCTGCTGGAGACCATCAGCCAGGAAGTTGAAAAGCTCTACTTTGTTCTGTGACGAACGAAGAAATTGTTGCCAGTTTTTTGGAAGTTTACCTGCTGGTGTAACTTTTTGACGAAATCCTGTGCCCCTCTTCTCCCTTGTATGATTCTTGAGACTGTCTTCATGATATGCATCAAAAACGACATCAACTCGATTTCCATTCTGGTTCGTAACATAATTAATAAATGTTTTGCGATAATCGTCAAATGTAACGTTACTGCTCGGTCTTATCATTTGAACTACAGCAGGCCCATCTAGAAACGATGAAGTGCAGTCTACGGGATCTTCGTTAAATGACTCGGTTGACTCGATGACAGTACTTTCATTTTCCTCTTCATCTTCTTTGTCTTCATATTTGTCTTTAAAACATTTCAGTAGTTCCGATTTTGCCACATATCTTATATTTCCTGTCTCAGAGAGGGACGGAGGAAACGGTTGGTTTTCATGTTTGAAAAAGTCATCTATATTCCCTTGCCTATGCTGACAGGCGATGTACAGTTTTGAGAATAAGGCGGCGTCGCTTTTCGCTATCGACAGTTTAGTGGCTTGTTTTGATTTACAAGTAGTTGTACCTCCAAATATGTTGATATTGTTTCTCTTGATAGACTTTCTAATGATCGCATTTGTGCTTCACCATCTTTTTCTACTATAATCTGAGTATCTACAGTGTGTAATTTATCATGCAGGCAAGGCTACACCCCACTCCTCCGCCCCGCGCCCCTATTGTCGCCATAGCTCTGCTGATACCTATCACGCGGTAGCGCGCAGCTATATTTTTAATAAAACTTCAAAGTTACATATACAATGTACATTATTTTGTAAACTATAAGTTCTATGAACATACGTCCAAAGACAATATTGTAGAGAATTTAATAAAGAACAAATTGTTCTTTGACAGTTTTATGATAGCTGTACCCGTTTTCATAGAAAATAAGAAAATCCACGATTTAGCACATACGAAGGGGGGGAAAGGGGGGAAAAAACAATTTTTCGACATGCTTCCATATCTATATTGAAGCACATACATGACAACTACATTCATGCCAAGTTTCATGTTTTCTTCACGATGGGACCATAAAACTGATTTTTGTTAGGACAAGGAGCCGTACTATTATGTTAGCGTGATGAGGTTGCATTTTGTTTGTCAGATCACATGCTGAGCAAAGACCAGTGGGACGGTAGCGCCGCGCTGAGTAAGCGAAGCTCCAAAGCTGCGCTTTCTTTTCTTATGCAAGGAAAGCATCCTATTTATGTGTAAGTCGATTTCTTTTACATTTTTTATTGTGATCAAAAACAAACGAACTTGAAACAAAAGTTTCACTGTTGATTTATAATCAGTTGAAGACAATGTGATAAAATTTACATTAGAAACAAATATATCGTTGTAACAAATTTAGGTATACCTACTTTTATCGTGACCAATGAACCACAACCTCATTAAATCTATGGAAACTTTACAATACTGTTACGGCCGATGATGATGTTTCTTAAATTTATTTTATACATCACATTAATAAGGTAATCAACAGTAGGTAATAAGACATCATTTCAAACTTGTTTCATGTTTTTATTCATATAAATCAGCGCTAAAAACAGTAATACAGCAAATTATTGTAAACAGATTAGGCTTTCAGATACCAGTTTAATCTTCATTCGATATGAGCTTTTCTAAGTAGGTACTGCTAACTTCTCTGTCTCTAAATGTTTACTGGAAACCTACCCGTATTTACGTAAACACTGATAAACGCCTTATATGTAAATGTGTAAATGCTGGTAAAATTTATAGCACACTTAAAATACATTGATACAAAATTCGTCAGACTCGTAACTTCTTATAAATTTTTGGAACTTAATCACAATGGTTACTTTTATTTGCACTTTACAATAACATATTACATTAACTACTATAGCTGCACAATTTACTAACATATCGTATGGGCTTAGACTTATCCTAAATAGTTAATAGTTAGATTTCAATCATGATTATGAAGTTTCTGCTACAAAATTATTTCAGTTTTCAGTCACTAACCGCACCAATATCGTTTGCAATAAGTTAGCATATAATTTCAATTTGCAGTTGCATGAACAAGGAATGAAGTATAATATTTTTTTTTACTGACCTATAGTGTCCCACTTTTGGGCAAAGGTCTCCCCCAACTCCCTCCATGCGTCCCGGTCGAGGGCTTCCTCACGCCAGGCAGTCGGAAACTGGTTATCCCGATAATCCTAATGGATTATAATTCATTTATAATCCATTTATGTATTACAAAAATAAACTATAGTATATAATGTTAGAAAAAAAACTGCGCTATTGAAATAATGTTTGATCTGACAAACGCGCATATAACACGTGCAGTCACTACTCAACTCTCATCAAGCCACTGATGAGCAGAACTTTAGTGTTCTGTTATCGTGACAACAAGTGAAGCGTACATAGTTACATACTCTAACTTAGATGCTAGATACTAAGTTAACATTGTCTACGCGGTACTTGCCTGAGTACAGTCTTATCTACCTTCCTCGCTTGCTATTCCTTACTATGTTTTGGAGTTTGGATGCTGTTATGGAATATACCTAAGTGTCCTTGATATAACTAACTAAAGCAAATGTAAGTTTAGTAACACATGGAGGTATATACCAGTTGGGATCTTTTTACAAGACAAGCTTACAATACATTCATAGAAGCTAAAATTTCAAATTTGGAGTTTATACTCGAGTTGATCTTATTTAGAAGTGCCAGTTTATTTAATAGTTTACAGGTTTAGGCAGCTTCGGTCGCATAAATCGAGATCAAAATTGGACTATGTTACTCTAGGATTAGGGATATTATTTCCACATTTTTTTATGAGAAGATGCATCGCTCCTTTATGGCGTAAGGAAAACTAATATCAACTATTCAAATCTTCAAGTTTGCTTTCATATAATTGTATGGCAAAAAATGAAATGTTTAATTTCCTTTCATATCTTTATTTTGTTCACACTAGAAAACTTTCATATTTTCAGGAATGCAAAGTTGCCCTGTCCTTACGGGAAATAGGCGCGCTGTTTTCATGCCGTAGGTAAAACTAATAACACCATTATGCTAAATTCAGTAAATACTCATATTCCCATATTTAAATTTTCAAAATATAACTTCATGTTGTAGGAATCTGCCAATTAATTGTAGTAAGATATAGTCTGCTAATGATTTATTCTCCAAAATAAATATACCTTGTCGTAAAATATAGTTCATATACTAACATGATAAGAATAACACAATAGTTATATAGAAAATACTTTTTGTTTCAGAGATGACGGTGCATCGGAAAACAGCGTAGAAGTACCAATGAAATAATTATAAACTTAGTACATATATAGAAAGTTGATATCTCCATTCATATGGCATGTATGTAATTAAATGTTATGGTAGATTTGTGTTTATAAATGTTAAGACATAATTATATCAGTCAAAAAGTATAGAGAAATAAAATGTTTTAGTTAAAGTTAAACAAACGTTTTATTTAAAACTTTATACACTCTGGGCCTTATTACAAAACGTGGTTTAAATATAAGTCTAGACCAAGACCGTTTTAGTTGTTCGAAGATTGTCTGTTTTCTGTCATAATTATCAAACTGTCAAAATGTCCCAGTGTTAAATCAAAGTTCCAATTTTTTGTTGACGTTTTGATTGCTTGTAATTATATTATTTGTATGTATGTGACGTCTGAACAACAAGAACCCACTTTTTATTTTCAATGTCCTGCAGGCCTACCACAACGTTTTTAAAAGCAGTGTCATTGCCGCTCGGCTGCGATTCCGCTGAAATTCAATGCTGCTAATATTCGTACCACAAGCTTATGACGTAATATCGCGTTCCAGCGGATTTCAAGCGGATTAGGGATGAGACACTGAACGAATGATTTCGCTAAAACTGCATAAAATGAAAGAGTTTGTGATAAAATATAGCACAACCTATAGTAATTTTGCTTTCAAAATTTGTCACTGTCACTGATTTGAAAACAGTTCTATATTTTCTTTGAAACTATCGTACTTGTGTGTTGCCAGATATCGGCTTTAACCGTATTTAGCTCTTTTCAAATACATAATGTAGTAAAAAAGCACAATAACAATTATAAATAATAATAATAAATAAATAATAATTATTATTATTACAATTATAATTTAATAATTATAATACATAGAAAAAAATGAGACAAACATATAATTGCAGATTGAAAAGGCACAATTATTTGTGTATGTTTGGTACATAATTTGGTACACGAAGAACACAATATACCTTCAAAGGGTGTTTACAAATAATATTAATTGTTGTGTGCGGGCCGGTCTATTTGTTTTTTATTATATATATGTTATTGTGTTATTGTGAATCGGACCCGCGATTCTCGGAACTAGAGGCTGAAATTCTACCAGCAAAGCTACGGGTCGGTAAACCAAAATATTGTCAGTGAAATTGTAATGAAACTAATGAAGTCTTATGAAGACCTTATGAAGAACTTATGAAGACTCTGTAGTGACGGACGAGCAATTAAAAAGGCAAGAAAAAACAAGTGACATCAAATACATGACTGATGACAGATTATTTCTGCGCACCACCAAAACACGAGATGCTTAAAGAAATTATACCACTACTACTAGTGTGATGTCGACTTTATCTAACTTGTAAGTACAAATTATATAATTCAGCTGGTGTACATTTTCCAACTTTTTTCCAAAGAGTTCGTGCTTATTTGTACACAGAAATGGTACGAACTGCCAGATCACTATGTCTTATTTTCTTTTTTGCTTGTGTGTGTATAAAAAATGTCATGTACGGTATAAAAAAAATACTCTGGTAGCACTGAATGATTTTGTAAACAAAGTACCATAACAAACTGCCTATAAATTATAACTGTTTTATATATTAGAAATGCATTGGGTCCCCGATTAAGAGGTGATACATTTGGTGCTGTATGAATCCTACTCAGTATGATGGACAGAATACCGCATGAATGTGTTCATGCACAGTGAAAAACTTATCTAGATAAACCAAACACTTCGGCTACGCTTCTTAACAAAAAGTTGATTTCTTCAAGCGGCTTTTTGTTCTGGATACAAGCTGATGGAACGTGGTGGATCACCATGACTGTGATCGCGATACCAAGACGGTGACAAACCATCATCAACTTCTTACGAGCAAGCAAGGCTGCAGTCGGATATACTCCTTCTATTGGAGCTAGACGATGATCACATTCCTCTGCAAGCAGTATAACCACTTAGTAGACGAACGTTTACTCGTGTAAATTACTTTTGTGTGAATACTCTAAACATACGATGTGGATACATAAACTTAAAAGTTTTTTTCAATAAATTGATGTTATAAGCTTGAATTTATTTTTACTGGACGACAGTTATTATGTTGGGGAACATTAACATATAACACAGAAGTTAGCTCTAATTAATCATCCTTTTTAACTCTAAGAACTCTAAGATATCATTTAGGTTGTTAGCTTATGCGTTCTATATTGTGTCTCAACTATACTAATTTATAAAATAGGTTTGTGTGGTGTAGGCATAGTGTGTCGTACATAGTCTAACTATACTGCTACTTTATACCTTTAAGCACAAGATGGGACCTATTTAAGATTTATGTTTAAATTAAACAAATAGTTATTGTACATTTTGTCTTATTAACAGTTAATACCCTATTCACAATAGTATATAACGAAGGGCACTGAGCAAGTCACTGTTCTCAAAGCTAGGCTACACCAACATTCTGCATAACGATGCCCTGCTGCGGTACTGAATCATCGTGATATTGCCACCTCATCTGCTGTGGCGGTAGTGTGATCTCGAACTGGGTCCCTGCTGAAGTTTTGGGTCGTGATAGTTGGCTCTTTAGCTTGCTGTTGGCTGATGAATAATAAATAGCTGCAGCTTGAGATTTTTTTTCGTTGCTCCACATATTCACTGGTGTTCAGTATTTTCGCAAAAATTGTGCCGAACCACACACACATAACCATTGTATATCAATTAAATTCAGTTTTCTTTCATATTTTCAATAATTCAAAGGATTTAAATTGAAAAATATCTCAAATACGCAAGCAGATAGCAGCGTTTTTAGCATCTCAAAATAATGTCAAATTGACAGCTCAGCGATAATGATTCCGCTGGCAATTAGACGTTATGGTACCGATTTAGGCAAAACGCCTAGGAAATGAATGAACAAAATCGCGTGACGTCATCAAAACCTCGACGCGCCGCGACACTGATTCCACCTTATTTAAACGTCAGAAACTAGACGTTGTAGTACCGATTATCGTAGCAGCACTGCTGCAGTACTGCTATAAGACGTTATGGTAGGCCTGCTGGACTAATATTTAAACCGCGATTTGTAATAAGACGGTCTAAGTACTATAAGTATTTATTGTCAATTCGATAGTTTTAAATACTGAAATACGAAACTAAATTCTCGTAGTCTATTATTTACTGATAAACAAAATAACGTGCTACACAATGGCCCCATAATTCATAAAGATAGCTTGACAACGTAGTTTTTTCCATCTGTTTTATGTAGATTTTTATGGATATATAAAGATTAAACATAACACATAAAAAGTTTGATTAATAAAGATCATTTTTTACATATTTATTACATAAATCATATTAATAATCTTTCTTTATTAAATTGAATAAAGTACAGACTGTCTGTGACCTGCGTCACGCATCGCCTATCTTCTAATTTTTGTATCTTTATCTTTTATCTTATCTTTATTAAATATTTGCCATAAAGTTTTACCTATTCGCTGTCAACTTTTTTTCTATATTCAAACCAAAATAGCTCATTAAACTTTTAAGTAGAGAAAGAAGTGAAGTTTAAAAATCAGTAAGAGTCTCAATATTCCCTCGCTATTATCAATTTGTCGGAGAGTGGGCAGAAAGTGCCGTCGCTAAAGGCTAAAGAAAAAAAATATACCTTGAGTGATTGGTACTCTTTGTGAATAGCTGAGTGGTTACAGTACGCGCAACGTTACTCTGATCGTGGGCGTAATTGGAACTAAAAAGCTTAGATAGGTTACGATAAACAAGGCTACTAGTAAATAGCAAATAATAAAAATGAGTATGACTCAACAGAAGTACCGTACAACACTTGGCTTGATATATTTTCGCCCACATGAAAGCTCTTGTTTATCAGTAAAGGAAAACATCGTAAGGAAAATGAAATGGTCTACCTAAAGTCGTAGAACAAAAGCTATTGGTTTTAATTTAGTAAAGCTACCTAGGTTAAGCGTTAGTTTTTAGTTAGCTTTTTCCCGCGGCTTCAAACGCGTTATTATACTTTTATACCTTCTTCTTGAATCTATTAGAAAAACAGCATCAAAATCCGATGTGTAGTTTTAAAAATATCTAAGTATAGGTACATACATATTACATGCTTTATACTAAGTAGTAACAGTGACAGTAAAGTCAAACATACCTTTCTTGAACATCACAATTGGATCTAACGGATTTCATGTCAATGTTATAATTTTTATTTTAGGAAAAACCAACGCAATTTTTATTAGTTACATATCTACGATTTTTAAATATAAAAGATTGCGAAAGTGCTTCCATCATCCACAAGTAAAGTTACCTTGCACAGACTGTACGGCCAGTGTTGTAATTTTACGGAATCCCCTTCTGTGTTGTTATAGGTAAAAATATGACGTGAAGCATCGCAAGCAGGATCCGCTGTTTGCGCTGTCGAGAGTAAAATAGGTAAGGCATATTATGCTGAAGAAACAGACAGTCAATCCAAATGCTTTATACAAAATGAGAATGACAGGTTTATTCTGCAAAGCGGTAATATCGTGGTAATAAAGTGGCTTTGATAATTTTATAATATAAATAATGTACTTCTTCTTTACTCGTATTCCTTATTATTGAGGGTCATGACTGCCCCTCAAAATCAATTTATTGGAGTAGTTCTCTTGTGCAGATACATGGTGGTGGGCGCCCAGGTCCTTCCACGGAAAATAATGTACCAGTTTATGGAAATATAAATATTCGCAGTGTCGTTTCTACGGTTGTTGTTTCAGAAGACTTAGTGATCAAATGCCTGACTGTCTGTTTAAGAAAAATATTCTTGTATTTAAAACATATTATTACGAGATTTAAAAAAAATATATATTTATTATCATCAATTTATATCCTATCATAGTCTTTCTATTACAAAACGTGAATACTACCTTGGCAAATTAAATGAAACAACATAGTTCCTGCCCCATTTCCATTAGGGCTACACCGGGGATAGAACACATAAATGGTTTTTGCGGCGTCCCATTTCCTAGAAAATGTTTCCGTAAGTGAAAATTATATTCGGCCGAAAGCTGGGAATATCAACAAATACAAACATAACTACATTATGTTGTTTTGATATCGTTAGTGGGATTATAGGATGGATATTTTAACTGGAATGGTTTTATTAAGATTAGGAACGTGTTAAGCGGTATCTTGAGTATCGAATTCCAAAACTAGTTAGGCAATTTAATAATTAATCTTTCTACCATGCATAGTCTGCCTTAAAAAGTAGTACATTGTGGTGTAGTCCATTATTTTGCTACTGAAGGCGTATTAGCCCAAGCATTTTTTGGAGACCATCGTCCGGAGTCTATTTGTTTGGATATTTACAATTTGAATTATCATTTATTCATCCCTTAATTAAATAAAATAATAATTGAATTGTTATTTTTTTAGAATGCATTATAGTCAAAACACGTTACCTACAAATATTTACATCCTTAAGTATAAATTAAATACCACAACGCCTAACCATTGCAGTGCTAGTTTTGAATGTTGAATCTCAGTATGTATCATAGTTGGCTAAGCATGCAGGTATTTTGACACGGTAAAGCGCTTAACTTCTCCTATAAATAGATGCTCGCAAGCTAAGCGAGGCAATTGGATACCGTGCGTTTAGTAACTGTGAAGCAATATTGTTGTTTTGGTACTGCTTTGATCGTAAACGTTATTATTTTTTAAGTAAACCTAAACAAAAGCTTTTTTAGTTTTTTGATATAATTTTTGATGATAAATATTTTTGATAGAAAGTAATTTCAATTTGATGCAGGTATTTTTACTTTATAAAAACTCATTCAGTTGTAGTAATTACTACAATTTTTTAATTAGTCAGTTCAACTGGCGGTTTAGAGTTTTCCATTCTGCCTTGGACAACAAGGCAATATAGGGACTCGTTGTTTCGGCTCGAGATGTGCCAATGGTGGGCGGCCCTGCATGAGTGCACCAGACTGACCAGCAGCAGGGAGAGATGGCGGGACATCGTGAGACGAGCTAAATCTGCCACCCAGAATAATACCACATGTTGGTTACGACACTAATGACTTACGAGCATGTTACAACTGAGAATATGGTCACTTGAAGCGATATAAGCGGGACTGTGGCAAAAAATGGACCATGCATGTTCTGGTATGAAATTTATGTAATGTTTAGCAAGGTTTCAATTCACACACGTGATCAAGTCGAAATCATAGGTAATTAAATACAGAAATAATTCATTACAAGCATGCTAAGTCGTCTGTTCGTTTATGCATTCAGTCTTGGGACAATGTTATAAAGTTAGAGAGCTCGCTGAGCCACTTCTTGGAGTTAAGCGGAATGAACGAGAACGCTATTTGATTTCACTGGAATTGAAAATTTTGTTCCCAACTATTAGAGGAACAAAGGAAATTGTGCATATTGAGTCGCCTCGTTAGATAGAATAGCAACTGTGGTTTGTACTGTAGTTAGCCGCTTGTTACGACAACTTTGTGGTTGGTTAGATATGGGGTAAGTATGGGTTAAACGAGTGTAGATATTAAAAGACATTACATATTGTTTCTGTTAGATGTTCCCAATTGATGAAGTAGGATTCCTATTTACTTGATTAGGTATTAAACACATTAACAAAAACTTTAGAAACAACTAAAAACGTAATTAATATTTATTTCTTCAATTAAACTCAAACTAAATTAATTTCAATATTCAAGTTGAAATTTTGAAAAATTACCTAAAAGTTCATTCAATCAACTGTTAATATAAATAGTAGTCACAAATCACACTAACAACACATATTGATGTTTTGAATTATATTTAACCTTATTACTTAAATCTTTTCTGTGTAATTCATCTAAGATAATCAACTAACTTAAATTTGATACGCTCACCGACACGTCATATGATTAGATATTATGTAGATTAACACTTTGCTGACCTTTAAACGCAACACAATAACCAAAAACCACATTTTCAAATACAGTGAATTCTAATGCATGTAAAAATTAATAAAGTTCCTGTAAAAGATTCGTTCCAGCATACAAAGTTTCTTGCACGGTGTTTAGTTCTGCCAGTAAGTCAACAAGCCTCGTTGTGTTGGCAGGTTCTCGATGAGTTTTATAAGTTTCAGATACGGCTGTCAGTGATATACATTTTTGATGGCGGTTTGTTCACCAACTTTAAAATAAGCGGGAGCTTTGATTCCTGTTGATTTAAGTGACTAATTTTAATCAACAGGAATCAAAGCTCCCTCAAAGTTTTCAGAACCTAACCAACAAAAAAAATATTGAAAACCTTCTATTATAGTAGTCTCAACACTTTATTATTTATATTAAAGTATTCAATTTTATTAAAAAAATGTTCTTCTTTTCGAATGAGAGTGGCCTACTCCAGTGTCGTGAGTTTATCAAGACGCTAAGGGCCTCTGACAATGTTTAACTACTGCACTATGCCAAACAGCCGGAAGCTGCAATTAAACGTATCATCCAATCCACAGAACATTAAAAAAACGCGAAGCACTTGGCTAACATTATCAATAAATAATTTTATAACAAGACTAAAAATTCACTCGTATTTTTCACCTCTCCCGAAGACCCTTGTTATTCAACGTTGTTCTAAACAAGCTTTTAACCCGGCCGCGCTCGCTCCGGTTAATGTCATTATGTTACAACGTGTTCTAACCAGGAACGAACCGTAGGATGGGAATTAGGGAGAAGGGTATTGTTTTAATGAGAGGATAATTCGTTTGTGTTTTATACCGGCTCATGGAAGTTAAAGAGAGGGATGAAATTCTTTGTACTGGTTCAGAGAATCCTAAATTATTAATTGTCTAAGTTGCTGTAAGAATCTATGAAATTATAGATTCTACGAGAAGCATTAAAACCTACGAAAAACATACATATATTATGTAAGTAGATACGCAACGACGCGACGCGACTACAACACAAGACATTACAATTTTAATATACGACTAGTGGACGCCCGCGCGCATTGTTACAGAATAAAAAGTAGCCCATGACACTCCTAAGACTTCATACTATCTACATACCAAAAATCATGATAATCCGTTAAGCCGTTTTTGCGTAGTGAGCATTTAAATAAATAGAGACACAGGTATACAGAGAAACATATAAACAGACAAAAAACTGCTAAATCGTGTTTTATTATCGATTTAAAGTGTACCCGAACATTTTGTTCTAATATCTACTATGTTCAGACTTTCAACCGTCTGCAGCTTTATTATATTATATATGTATGTAGATTGCATGTAGGGTTTACGTTGCGTTTATATGTTAGAACACAGAGTTTCATAAAAAATCGTTAGTAAGTTCTTATTGATTTATTTTATGCAATTTGATAGTGAAAAAGTTACTAACCAGTGTGTAAACTAAGTAAATAACTGTTATGCATAGATTCTGACTAGTATTTATAAGTTTCACGAAATGATTCCTAAGTCCGATCTTTGTTCATTGAACCTTCTTTGTTCTCGTTTCAAGAGGACCCTCGTCAGTGTATTTTGAAACATGCAAATGTGATCGAACGTAAAGGTGGATTTACATCAAATAAACATAGAACTAGAGCTAGAACAGGAGCATTCTTTCGTAATCTTTCAGTGTAGACGAACGTTAGGTCATCTATTTTTTACTAATTCATGTCAAGTCTGTGGTTGGTATTTACACGCAAGAACGCTCTAAGTAAGTTCTTTGGCACTCTAGCGTCGTTTACATCGAGCGAGCATTCTTAGAGCATTCTATACTCTTTGCGAACGCACTAAGAACAACGAAGAAATGCTCTACGCCTGTTTACACACCACGTTACGAGAACGTAGAACGAGCATTTGCTTGTTTAGTGTATATCCACCTTAAGGTGCGGTGGAAATGTGTTCTTTGATGCTCCACCTTACACCTGTGGAAAGGTTCTTGAAAGGAGGCCTTTTATGCTAATAGACAGGTTTTGTTCAAAATTAGAGTAAAAATAGACAAGTTTAAACCGAGATATATTTTACTCGTAGATATACTCGTATTATATGTTTGATCACATTTTGTTTTATGAATTTTTCATTGTTTGTCGAAATTGATAAACTTAAGTAATTAAAAAGTGGTTAGTAGGTTTCCAAGAACTATTTAAAATGATGCTAGGAATAATGATAAACCACTGAAAATTTAAAACGTTATCTAACAATTTTGTTTTTATCATAAAATATGCTCACAAATTACAATATCACGTACAGTCAGTTACGTAGGCTACATAGGTTACGGTTCCAACACTTAAAGGCACAGTCAGGTAAATTGAAAACCATCTGTCTTTTCCTTACTTGTATGTATAAAAGGCCGACGACACGCCAGTACGTGTAACTCTCGCAACACCTTTTATTAAATAAGCGTGTTCAATCCAGTCGAGTGGACGCAATTTGGCCGCCACACTATCGAGTACTGCGCCCAGATTGCCCATGTGGGTCACGTATTATTCAATAAACCCAAAATTAATACCAAGGACGTGCCCCGCTTCCCCAAAAAGCCTCTTTTCCGACCAATGCTCCTCTAATAAAGATATTGGATGAAACCTTTCAATTATTTAGTTAACTAGAAGAAAATGGCCGCCGCGATCGCCATTTTGTAGTTGTGAGATGTGTTCTTAGAAACCTAATTATTTTTCTAAACTAATAGAGTCTTTCAATACTATAAGGTGAAAGCAATTTTATTTAGATTTAGATTTTATTTAGATATTTTAATTAGATAACATAAATACAACCTGATCTTTTTCTCTTAAAATATATATTCTTAACTCCAATAATTAAAGAACAATCAAAAGTAATTTCTTTTCAAAATCAAAAATTACACTAATTTGCGAACTTTTCTCTCTCCCCTTATTTTGTAAAGAAGCCATAATAATTAATTATTTAATAAGAGATACTTTTGTGCGGCTGAATCAAGGAAAGTTTGACTCACGTCTTTTATTAATTTCAAACAATATTATATTTAAATACGAGAAATTAACTGAGAAGTTTGGCTTTGAATTCGCGATAGCACCGTATGCTTTGAAATCATACTTTAATTGAAAGCTAGGAAAACTTGGCCGCTCCCAAGTTTTCGGTAGTCATTAATAATACATTGGTAAACCTAATTAATATAATCCAATAGATATTTCTATTAATTATGCACATGGCAAAATGAGATTTTGAGTAAATTTACTGAGTGAAATATGGAATCGTTTTATAAGTAACTTCTAAGTAAATTAACTCTCAGGAAGTTATTATCTGGGGATTTTAAATCGAATATAGCTTTCCAGAAACCATTTTTTTAAATAAATCGTTCATTGACAATGAAGGGTTTTTTTTAAATATTATACTTTATATAAAGTTAAAGTATTTCGCAACAACTTGCTGTTTCTAAACAGATATACCTACGCCAAAAATAATATGTAATATTTATTTTATACTTACATCACATTTTATTCCCCAATTACATTAGTGCCGCGCTATAGCCGTTAGCCACAAGAAGGTGAAGACATTATTTTATGTTTTTTTTCTAATTTCACCAGATTACTTCTGCCAGATGTTGGCTCGTTCAGAAACATGAACAAATCCATAGTGACGGCTGAGAGCACTGGATGGAATTAGATACAGATTTCGAGCACTTACGATATTGCTGCTTCTACCGATAAGGGCGTGGACGGTGAAATATACTAGATCAACTGTACGATGAATGTACATGGAAAACTTGTTTATGATAATATCTCGATTAACATAACTTTTTAAGCCTTATCTTGTGATTCATATGATTAGAGAATAAAGACATTGGTTTTATTAGAAATATTATTATTGTTCTTATGGGATGGAAAATATCAAATAAGTAAACATATTCTAGCATCACCCTTAAGTAAATTGGAATATAGCAAAAACATTTATGGTCATATTTATAAATATATATTCATTACGACAAAACCGTTTCTTTATATAGGTATAGGTAGATTCTGATTCTGATTTGGCCAATTCGGACTACGTATTTAATGGATATACTGTTAGTCAGAAGGCGACGAAAAAGTATAAAAGCCGACGCAACCGCGCCGGCCGGGCGGCTGAGAGTTCCTGTTGAGTCGTCGCGCTGCAGAGTCGTCGCGCTGCAATAGCCGCTCCCTCCCGTGAGGTTGCGTGCGCCGTTCGTCGTGCTGCTGCTCCCGAGCGGGAGGTCGACGCGCCTGCACCACCTCCAGGAACCACCGCCTGTCGTCCCGGCGCTATAGAAAAGCGCCGCAGCGACAGGCACATCGCCACATCACCCTCATCACGTCGAACAACGCCGACCGCTGCTGGTACGCCGCCGGACAGGCGACTCGACGTGATCTGCGAACTTCCCCGGGGTCAGTGTGCCCCGGAGCCCAGCCCCTCAAATGAGATTACCTAATCTCGATGAGGTTCCTACCAGCTCCCCTCGGGGACTGGCAGACGACCACGTGACCGGCCGGGCATTCTTAGTCGAGACTTTGCGCCGAACAGAGCTCCCACTGTTTTGAAATTGTCGGTAGTTGTGCTAAACGACCATTGCTAAGTAAATTTGTGATTACTAAGTGAAGTTAGTTCTAAGCGATTTTGTGGTTAGTGTTAAATTTCATATTGTAAAAATAAATTAAGGTAGTTGTTGCTACATGAGTGTTTTTTTAATTAAATCCGCTTCTGATCTTTAATAATACTATAATTAAGATGAGATATTATGCAAGATAAAATCTAAGCTCTGTGGCTCACACGCAGTCGATTCAAGAGATGTTTGTTTTCTTTTATCACAAAGAATATAATATTGAAGTTTGATTGCGTGTGGGTTTTAGCCCTGGCTTGGGGCGCATTCGAGCAAACGAGACTTATTGGTCCAAAAATAATTGTCGACAAATGTCAATGCTACTGGTGATGAAATCCATAATGATAAAACTTATTCGATAAATGTTTATAATTTGTTTTGTTTGGATACGTGTAGGCAGCATCGAAAAAAGTTTACTCAATTATTTTGTTACTTTTGATTTCATATGTACTTAAAAGTGTTTTCATGTTTTCTTTGTGTGTATATATTTTAGTAGACGTTACGTTGCCAATTATTAGAACAATGTATAACATATCTTTAGGTGAGTTTTACAACGACTCAGAATTTATGAGGTAAAGATGAAAAGACGAGAGAAGCGTATGTAAGTTAGATAAATTGTAAACGTGAGTCACCGAAGCGATGATTTTCATTTCGCTTTACACGTAGACGATGAAAGAAATTTGCTTTTAGTAGGGGTAGAAAGTTACATGTATTTTTTATTGTACATAATATAGTTCACTGCGTTTATATTTCCTGAGTATTTTAGGATTGCATATATAGGATTTACAGCTATAATTTTAAAATGAAATACATTAAATAAAACAATATTTTCAATATTGATATCTAACAGAGAAGAATTAAGAAAAAAAATGTTATTCTATATGTTTGCTAATATACGCTATCGTTAAAATGTTGAACGCGTTAAGAGACTTCGAATATATAATTATTGGTTTCGAAAAAAATTCAAGATGATATTTACTCAAATCATTATTTTCTACGAATATGTACATGTTTGTAAGTATAGTTCTACTTGTACCGATATCTTCCATTACGTCTTCACAGAGTAGTATTGTAAATCTCAACCTCAGTTTGGCGCCGAGCTATTTATAACGCTGACTTCCCAATATCGCGCTTGTCGCTTTCAAAGGAGGTCGGTAATTCTCAATGCCTTCCTAATTAATCAACGGGATAATTTGGAGAAGTCTACCGTGGTTGAGGGTTAAGGTGCTTCTAAAGTGTGGCAACACTCTCACTTTGTTTTTTTTATAAAATGATATAAATATATTTATCTACACTAATGTTCTACTTATGTTTCCAATACTTGACTTATAATTAAGATAAGATAAGATAACTTTATTTAGCAAAAATTTTTGGTACTTATACAACTTTGTTCCGTACACTCCACACTAGGATGTGATTTACCTGTGTTGTGGAGTGTAGGCTCTTTCTTAGGTTTAGACATACATTTTAATAGGCTGGTAGTAATTACTACTGTTATAGCGCAGACAACAAAACACTCAATTTAAGCAATTTCACATGATGGTATAATATCCACATCGATATTGTAATAGCTCATTATAACATCGATAAAACGCGACCAACCTGATTGCAGGGCCAAAATCGCATTTTTGGTGGATTGGCGCGCAGCTGCGCTCTCATTGGTTAGATTTTAATGGCGGCAAAATCACTGTGACAATACACGTACGCGTGAATTTAATTTAATAAATTAAAAGTTAAAATGTTACAACATTAATGAAGATAAAGTAGTGTATGCAACTGCATATAACACGGGTATTAAAACACTCGTTACTATTATGAAACTCACACTCGTGTTTTAATATCATTCATTATATGACAGTTGCATAAACTACTATTAGAAAAAATCACGATGCAAATAGAATTACAGAAAACTATTGTATTCTATTCTATATATAAGCAATTATTTCATTATTTTAAAAATTTGTGATGCATCTATATTGTACTTCTGAAAACACCAGCCTTTCAAGATTAGTTATATAACATTAAATATAACTACAACATTTGATTTACGACTTTTGAAAATCCGTAACCATACATTTTGTCATGGGGCGATGAACGTTTTGTAATGCACAGATGAACAATATTTAAACAAACTTGTACATGAGACAGTTGCCAAACTAGAGAAGCATCTTAATGCAAACTCATAATTTGCAGCGGTAGGCGATATAAATTACAGCGAGCGATTGGAACAAATTGCTATCAGATGGTGATGGAAGCGGGCGCATCCATTTTGTAGCGAGCCGAGTGACTGATAAGGATTCCTATATTTGTAACGTTGTAATCGCGTTTGATGAACCCCTGTACAAAATATATAATTTGTTACAATAAGGTGCAAAAGATGTTTATGATGTAATATACATATATTATATAGATAATATCTGTCGTATTTAATGAAATAAAGTTCATTTAATGGCTTGTATTTTGAAAATTGTTTCTATGAATATATAGGTATGTGGGACCACTTTTTATACAAGTTATTTATCTAAGAAGAGAAAAAGAGAGATTCATACGAATTAATTGACGGAAATATCGCATTTAGTACGGGTCCTTAACTTAAAATACGGTCCCATCCTGAAGAAAGCATGAAACTTGGCATGAATGTAGCTGTCATATATGTGCTTCAATGTAGATATGGAAGCACGTCAAGAAATAATGTTTACCCCCCTCTCCCCCCCTTTTTATCTCCCTGATTCCGGTTTTTCGAATTTTCTACGAAAACGATAAGACTGAGGAGTTTACTCTTCAGAGAACAAATCATCGTCGATAAATTACCTACAAGACGATACTACATTATATAATGGGAAGATTAATATATTTCTGTTTACAGCCACCAACGTATTATGAAATTGTAAAAACAGGCAAACTTTTTTTTTCTTGCTCCATTTATAGGAAAGCGACAAGAGTGGTGATAAAATAGACTTAAGAAGTAATATACCTTATACATTGAGCTAAAAAATGACACCTATTTCATAGTCGTAGAGACATTACTTCCAGAGTTACAGCTTGCCGCGTCTGACTCAAGTACTCATTTTTTACCTTTTTACAATACCACCTTTCCGATAATGTTGTTTTGCTTAGACTTAAAGCCAAGGGTTTCAAGAAATTTATTAAAAATACAGTAAAATACAGTGAAAATTATATATATAATTTATTTCAATGCATATCACAGGAATCTCCCCCACATTTACAGAGACCAGTACAGGGAAGGCCCGACTTCCTACAAATGCATCGTCCTTTAATGCAGCTGCGGCATGAACACTTCGTCAATTCCTTTACAGATGCGGACGTTTCTTTGGTTGTACTCCAACATGGAATCCAAATACAGTCTTCTTTCATCCAGCCCCAGTTCTCAAAGTTCGGATATTCGGGATTTGGTATCAGACTTTGACCCCAGATCAATCCTGCTTGTAAATAAGCTCGTTTTGTATGCTGTTCAAGAGCACCAAGTGTTGGTGGCAGCCTGTCCATTGCCCGTCCCTTGATGAACAACTCTTTTCTAGCTTGGTTAATGTCTTCTACATCGCTAGTTTTGTCGTAAGTCAGAATGACATATCTTGCCAAAGCATCCAATTGATGGCTTTCAATTTCATTTTGAGGTCGTGACATGGTTTCAAATACTTTGGTAACTTCAGGGAAGGAATTCCAAGTTTTCCAAAAGGATTTTTTTCCCTTTCCACAAAATCCAGATACTGTATCACACCCTGTAAATGCGTGAAAGAATAACATGCCACTGCATTTGTCTGGGCCGAGTTTATTCACAAGTTGGTGAATAGCAATACTACGTAAAGCTTTCCCTGTTCCGAATGATATCCAACATTTGTTCAAACCCATTTCTTTTAGGCCGCTGTATAAGGCAATAGCTACAACAACCACATCTGTGTCAACCGTTCTAATCAATATTTCTGTGTGGCCAAGCTGCACGGCATGCGAAACATGAAGGAAGAGTCTGGTATCAGCTTCTTCTTGTTTTGACTTAAGGGAGGACAAATCTACGGTGGCATCGTTACACAAAACTTGTTCCCCTTTGGTTGCAACAATCGTTTTTGCATGTTGGACCTGCTGGAGACCATCAGCCAGGAAGTTGAAAAGCTCTACTTTGTTCTGTGACGAACGAAGAAATTGTTGCCAGTTTTTTGGAAGTTTACCTGCTGGTGTAACTTTTTGACGAAATCCTGTGCCCCTCTTCTCCCTTGTATGATTCTTGAGACTGTCTTCATGATATGCATCAAAAACGACATCAACTCGATTTCCATTCTGGTTCGTAACATAATTAATAAATGTTTTGCGATAATCGTCAAATGTAACGTTACTGCTCGGTCTTATCATTTGAACTACAGCAGGCCCATCTAGAAACGATGAAGTGCAGTCTACGGGATCTTCGTTAAATGACTCGGTTGACTCGATGACAGTACTTTCATTTTCCTCTTCATCTTCTTTGTCTTCATATTTGTCTTTAAAACATTTCAGTAGTTCCGATTTTGCCACATATCTTATATTTCCTGTCTCAGAGAGGGACGGAGGAAACGGTTGGTTTTCATGTTTGAAAAAGTCATCTATATTCCCTTGCCTATGCTGACAGGCGATGTACAGTTTTGAGAATAAGGCGGCGTCGCTTTTCGCTATCGACAGTTTAGTGGCTTGTTTTGATTTACAAGTAGTTGTACCTCCAAATATGTTGATATTGTTTCTCTTGATAGGGTCGAAGATAGAAAGATTATTTGAAACAATCCGTTGTTCCACAAATTTAGTGTATTGTGTATTTCCGAGACTTTCTAATGATCGCATTTGTGCTTCACCATCTTTTTCTACTATAATCTGAGTATCTACAGTGTGTAATTTATCATGCAGGCAAGGCTACACCCCACTCCTCCGCTCCGCGCCCCTATTGTCGCCATAGCTCTGCTGATACCTATCACGCGGTAGCGCGCAGCTATATTTTTAATAAAACTTCAAAGTTACATATACAATGTACATTATTTTGTAAACTATAAGTTCTATGAACATACGTCCAAAGACAATATTGTAGAGAATTTAATAAAGAACAAATTGTTCTTTGACAGTTTTATGATAGCTGTACCCGTTTTCATAGAAAATAAGAAAATCCACGATTTAGCACATACGAAGGGGGGGAAAGGGGGGAAAAAACAATTTTTCGACATGCTTCCATATCTATATTGAAGCACATACATGACAACTACATTCATGCCAAGTTTCATGTTTTCTTCACGATGGGACCATAAAACTGATTTTTGTTAGGACAAGGAGCCGTACTAATTACATACCTTGCATATTCAGCTCAATTAAACATGTTCTCATTTTTCAAAGTCGTTTAATAATTTTGGTCCATAACATAAATAAAGTTTTTTTTCTGATACTGGCCAAATTTACACTAAATATCTAGCCTTGACTTGATATTTCTTTTCAAATCTTGTACGTTTTACTTTGTGGTTTCTCTCCTGCCAATGCAATATCCACCAATCAATAGAAGACCATACATTGCTAGTATCCTACATATAGGCTCTATTCAACAACAGCTAGTACCAGAACCGCAATTAGACGTCTTGATTGGACATCCTAGCTACATGGACACGACATTCTGAGTATTGATTATATTCTGGTCATGAACTTGTATGTGTGGACTTCTGGGATACGGATTGTGGAATAATTATTGTGAGTGGTTTCTAGAAACTAAACTTAGTTGAATCTCTTTAGAACAGAATGTTTCCGTCAATATTTTTTCCCAAATTACCACTGTATTATACAAAGACGAAATACCAATCAATCCAATGGTGGCCTGGAAGAGATTGCTTTTAGCAATAAGGCCGCCACTTGTGACACTAGAGTAGTTTATGTAAGTAATGTTATTAATTTTGTTTTATATGTGTTTGACAATATATAATTATTTATCTATCTATCTCCTTAATAAGAACTAGATAGAACGATAGCGAAGCTGGGCCGGATTTTTGTTCATAGAAATTCAATCTAAACAGGTTGTTTCCATACATAATCTTTAGAAATGCTGCCGATTTATTTTACTAACACGATCTCAACCTAATCGATTAGGTATAAGTTTTACCTTATGATGTTATCTTTGTCTAAACCGTGTTGAAAGTGTAAAATGAAAAATAGATCTTTTAATTTTTATTTTATATTATTTTGTTGGACAAACAGCTAAATAACATAATTAGTAACACAAATAGTTTCACAAGGCCATAAACTTGTTAATCACTAAATGTTATATTTTTAAATTGAAAGGAAGATTTTGATTGAAGCAAAACCATATGATAACCTGGTGTTTAAACACCAGGTAATAACAGATAGAAAGTAAAATAATTAGTATCTGTTTATTTTAAAAAATAGTCAGTTTCTATTTTGTGGAATACATTATTGTAAGTACTTTAAGTTAAATAAGTTTTTAGGCCTCATAATATGCTGTTAGTTATGGGCGCTCATAATTTCAATACAAATTGTTGATTGTTTGTTTTACGTAAGATAGATTTACTTTTGACTACAGCCTGCCTGATATTAAGCATTTTTTCTTCTCTGGTCTTACTTTCTATGTTGTTCTCTGATATATTACAAACTCTTTGTATTAAAACCTGTGAAAAAGCCGCATCCAGCGGCACCGTTCATTACGGAACATGAAATGAGCGTCATTGGTTGAAGAGGCTCACGTACACTGTATCAATTTGGCAGACGTGATCCAGGCACTAATGCGGTGGCGATAGACCCTGGACGAGTCATACGTGGAGACGGCATTAGGTTAGGGGTGGTTATTCATTGCTCTAAGAAAAAACGAAAGTACCGACGTAACAATTAATTAATAGTTACGGGAATGTACATCTAATATCACCTAGATTCCAAATAATAAATAATTAATTTTAATATCAATAAAAATGAAACACCTTTTTAGGATTTGTTATGTTTAATTATTATTAACTAACTTGATATGTATGAGATTATAAAAAAAAAACAAATCACAAATGTAAGGTACAAGATCTATGAGGGAGATTAAAACAGCCGATAGGTACTAAAAAGTAACTAAGCCATAGGTAATTAGCCATTTGCAAATTGAGTAGACAATAATTTCATTGGAATAAGTTGTAGCTCAAATGTAACTTACAACTGAAATATTTTATACAGAACTAGGAAGGCAATCTGTATATGATTATCTTCTTATCGAATGAGAGTGGCCAACTCTGGTGGCAAGAGTTTTCAAACCGCCCTAAGGGCCTCTGACATGGCTTAACGACTGCCATACCTGCTAGACTAACAGCCGGGACCTACATGATAATAATGATGAAGTTTAAACTCTCCTACCCCTTTGAAACCTTCCTAACTCCATCACAGTAAAGCCCATTCTTCCTCAGATGATCACCGTTTCATTAAAACTAATGAGAAGAGTGGGAATGGGCGATATTAATTCCCACAGCGATGTTCGGAAGTTTTTATATTTGAGCACGATCTACGTGACTCTATTATGAGGTTAGTAACGATATAACTCTTGTAAAAACTGTTTATGACTGTTTAAATAAAGTTTGTTGTATGTAGATTTATAACAAAACCTTATGTTTCTCAATACTTCCTTAAAAAGAAACAAATACCTATTGTATTTCGTTTACAAATAATGAAGAAAAATGATCACGAGTAATTTAATTCGGATCAATGTTTTCGTACTTACAGACGGGAACCACTTTAACCCCTAAAAACATTCAAACGAATTGAGAACCTTCTTCTATCTGCTACGACTGATATTCAACGATTACTTTCTAGCAAATGACTTAACCGGACAATAGCCCAATCTGTCAGGTTTTGAAAGTATCTAAAAATTATAATATCTTACATAAATTTTTATCAAAAACAATACTTATTGTAACCAACTCATCAACGCGACTCGTGTTACTTCTATTTACGTTAAACAAAGGAAATCTCTCAAAGGAATTAAAGTTTAAACGGCAAGGAACCTAAGGATGTACTTCACAGTTTCTTCATAGAAAATAATCTTCACTTGAAGAGACAAACGGCCCTCTATTTACTTAGAAACAGATAAGAAACTTTTCCTTTTGATATATAAACCTTGTTTGAACTAAAATGGCCATAACCACAATACCCGGTAGTAAAACATAACGTCTTAAATAAAGTACCTACAAGACTTAAGTTTAAAATTATGTCGGAAGCTTAGTGAATAAATCAAAAAGTTATGGAGCTTCTATACAATAAATGACTTGTTCTTGTATTTGATTTGCATATTTTATAAAATTTATAAAATTGAGGTCCCGCACCTCGTTTGATCAAACGTCAATAATATATAAATAATATATAAATTTTTATCTAATGTAGACGCACGTCCAGGCGACCAACAATACAAGAAATTTTTGATAATTTTAATATTTTTATAACACACAGGCTCATATATAGAAAAAAAAACTAATCATAATACGATAAAGGCCAAAATATTTTTATAGTTTCGTAAAAACTTATCCTACGCCTGAACTCTTTAATATTCAATAACCCGTTCGCGCACTGGGCTTATTTGCAAGGCTTTAAAAATTCACTGTTATTTTAAACACCGTTTCAGAATGATCTTTATGACAGCAATGTTATTTTACCGCCGGATTACAAAGACGTGATTCAGAATCGAATCACATTATTCACCAAAAGTGTAATTGAAGTGTCTCATAACGCCTAATCTTATCATCTTTACAGTTCTCAACGGCGTTTGCACTAATATTATTGTTAAGGTGATAGTTTGTGTTTGTGTTATTAGCTATTTACTTTCGCATTTAGATTACACGAATCGGAACGGAGAAAGGAAATTACTAAAGTTTATGTGAAAATTGGAATAAATGTTTCATACGAATTAATCCGTACGTAGTTTATTTTTGAGAGCTAAGTGCGTCTGAAAACAATAGCTAGTTCTAATAATGTCGTACAAAATGGTTTATCTAATTTAAGTGTTTATCTAGATTTGTCTCATACGCCAAAGTTGCTGATAAATGTGGCAATTACTGAAACAGCAGCACTGCAGTTCTCTGCGAATATTTGGTTAAACGAGGTGGTAATTAATACCGCTTTCTGACATCATGAGCATTAATTTCACGAAACAATACAAGCTTGCCGTTTCGCGTGACTAAATGGAGCGCTGAAACAGCCGAAACCTACAAAATGAACGAGATAACGTAGATTACTTCAATGCTTTCTTGTGAAATAATTTATAGCTTACGCAGAAAGTCAATGGATGGTCAATGGTACGAGTATGTACGTCAATTTATCGGAGACAGCATTTTGCCATTGTTTATTGTTAATAATAGTGATGAAAAGGATATTTGTGTAGGTATATTTTCCATACTGCGTGTTAAATTTTGTAGGCTCTCGCAAGGTGTGATTAATTATATATTGTCTTATTCGGAATGAGAATCTGGCTTAAAATGGTGTTGCCGTATTCAGGGAAATTTAATAGCGTCGTAAAAGCTTGTGAATCACGGTTAATCTGATTATTTAGGTACCCGCCATTTTCCGAGAAAATATCCGTGGTTCGAGAATTACAATCGCTTTTGAACTCAATGTCTTTGAAGCTAGCAATTTGGTTCAATAGACATCGTTTGATTCTTAATAATCTAAATGCTCCAGATTTTTTGCTTACCAATTTTGTTTGGCAATTTGTGAGAGGAGGTTTTCCTTTGGTGCCTACTTTTTACTTGGGATTGGATTTGTACCGAACCCTTGTCTACGTTGGGAAAGTTTGTGATGAGTCAGTTCAATTGATGAAGTAACTAACTTTCTGCCGAGTTTGCAAGAATTCATTTGTTGATGAAAATTCACTGAGCTGCCGGAAACAGGCCTCGAACTATAACAGTTTACTGATTTTGAAACTTCTTTTTAATACAGAATAAGAAATCCGCAAGTTTTGTTTTATTTTGGCAACAGTCTCGATTTCTTAGGGCAGAGTGAGCTACCAACTTTTTATACATATAACCTGCCAAGGTTCAGGTGCAATATAAACGGATACAATGACTCAGGAATTACGCGTTGCAACGCTTACTGATGGTCGTTTTTATTTGAGTAGTATAATGATAATTTTTAGCCCATATAATGCTCCATCATGAAAATAACTATAGGCAAGAAATTTTAATGATATCGAATTATTCTTTACTAAGCAACATTGTTATTACCATCCGAATCAAACAGTAAACTCCACCTCTCCATTACCCGCAATATGCAATTGCACAAACGCGTTAATGAAATTTAGTTACATTAACTGCAATTTCGGTGGAAAGACCAACTCGGGGCGAATTGAACTAAAATCAACGTTGGCTTAATAAGACTGTCCGGCGTCCATTTTGTGAATTAATTAAAAACAGCGGTTTCATCCGTAAGTAGTTTGAGAGCAATGCGATGGAGTTTGAAATTTCTAGCCTCGTTTGGCTTCCGGTATCATTGTTGCAGTTTGTACGGAAAAGTGGCTTAGCACACCTCTTCTAATTAAATGAATCACTATTATTGCAATTCTCCAAATTTCGCAGGTGTTGTTACGGTCCGTGTTTGGGTGACTCACGCAAAAAGGGAAAGTGGCATATACGTTTTAGATTTTCAAGGGTCAGATACAACGTCGAATAAGACGTCGTAGAAGAGTGGTTATTTATACATAACAGATCTACGAAATTCATTCTAATCAGCCAAGATTTATCTTTTACTATTGCGTTGCTTGATTGTTTGTTGTGTATCTTCAGACAAGACAAGGAGGTCAAATGCTTGTATGTGTATTTACTTTTTATCCGACTTCAAAAAGAGGTGGCCTTCAATTTATCTAAATGTTTTTCGTTTACAATGTGTTATTTAAAAAATATTTATGGTAATTTATGTTTCAAAATAATATCATATCTAATTAAATTGAACACTGAAATATATTAACAGTGCTAAAGGCTCGGGCATTACTTGAGTAAATAAAGCGTTTGTTTCAAGTTTTGCTTACGTTTTGTGTATTATTCGGAACGTAGTTAGCATCTGAACTGGTACAAGTATTTGAACTTAAACTGGAGATTCGTGTTTTGAGTAGGAGATATTTTAATTTGTAATATCATATTTTTGTAAGTTCTTTTTTCTGTATCTTTAAGTAATTTTTGTATACATATTTGTATGTAAATACTGTCTCAGATATACTACTACCTGTAGTGTTTATACTATTAGGTAGATCATATTTGATATGTAAATCTTTCAGACTGTGAACTGTGACAGTTTAAATAAAAAAAATATATATACAACTAGTATTAAAAATGAATAAAACAAGATATTTTGTACTTCATCCCATGTTTGTTTTCGCCTGTTCGTAAATTAACGAAAGAAACTATTGTAAAGCAAACCACAAAAAGTACAAAAGATTATGGGACGAATTTCATTTATCAGATATCTTAAATTAGGTATCAAAATAGGTATCTAGACAAACAACTCGTGTCTACATAACTAACTATATTCTATAGATATATCTAAATACATGTTTTAATTTAAATAGATTTTTTGTGAGACCTGCATAGAAACATTATTTAAGCGGTCTAACGATTTTTGTCTTAATTGTTACTTGTGTACTATTATGATACCAGGATGTGAAAATAGTAAAATAATAAATAAATAATAATAAAAACGTTTATTTGCCACTTGTAAAGGAATTTACATACAATAACTTAAAACTAGAAATATAGTAGGCAACTAATTGATGTGTTATTAAAGTGTAGTACCTACTTATATAAAAAAAAAATGAAACTTATCAATGGTATACAGAGAAGAGCTGTGTTCAAAAGATAAGCAGGCAAACAAATTTAGAGCGCGGTGTAACCTCAAGGGAAATTCCCACATATTATATCCGAACCCACTGCCGATCTCTTATTTCTGTATTTGTAATAACCGATTTGGAAAATGTGCACTATTTTTCTGAAAAACCATAAAGATTTTCATAATTGAAGGTGAATAATACTCGTAGTTTTTTTATTCAAACGCTGTATCTATCTATATAGATCATATTGTGTAGGTACGTCTAAAAGAAATTGAAGTACAATAAAGCGGGGATATCAATTTAGTTATGTTTTGTTACAAATTCAACCAGACCTTAATTCAATTAGACCTTATGGTACCGATTTAGGCAAAACGCCTAGGAAAAGAATGAACAAAATCACGTGACGTCATCAAAACCTCGACGAGGCTGCGACACTGATTCCACCTTATTTAAACGTCAGAAACTAGACGTTGTAGTACCGATTATCGCAGCAGCACTGCTACAGTACTGCTATAAGACGTTGTGGTAGGCCTGCAGGAAAGATCATCGTTCCAATTAATGAAGATATTTATGTTTGCCATCCGCGAACATTATACCTATATATTAATAATAATTCTTTGTTAGGCCACCGAGATACAGGCCTGGCATAGTTCGGGGTCCGTCGGCAGTGCACAAAATCTTGTTCAGTAGTATAATAATGTATTAGACCAAATTATACAAATTTCTTACTGTAAATAAATTTATGTTTGATTTATTTATTTATTTATAATGGTACACAAAACAGAATGTGTTCACAAATAAGCTAAGTATACATTCAAAACTGGTTTTGATCCATAACAAATTTGATTTGATTTTATATCCAGCTGGAAATTGATACAACTCAATACATTATCACAAACGTAACGGGAGACATTTGACAGCATTGAAATAATCAATGACCTCGTTTTAACTTCGATTTTAATCACGTTTATTATTGTGACATGTCATGCCAATATTAATTAATACATTATCGGGACTCGCGTACAATTGATACCTTGTTTCACATATCCATTTCAAATTAATACGATGTTTGATATTATTTTAATTAACTATCATTATGTTTCAAATTATCGCCCCTGGATCTACAATTAGGTATATAGTACCAAATATATTTCACAGAATACCTAATAATGGTACCCGTATCAGTTTTAGCGGCTGGCTTTATTATGAGTTGAATTTACAGATTTTGCCATACAAAGTTATCTTTGAATTAAGTAAATTATAATTCATACGTACTTGTGTACGTATTGATTATAATTCAGTACAAACACAAACACAAATTGGTGTTTTGTGGTACTTATTTACGTATATTACTCAATTATATATATAAAAAAAAATACAAACTATGTGAAAATCTAACTCCATTTATAACGCTTACAAGGCCTAATTCTGAATACATACAGCCCGCCTGATGGTAAGCACCGCTGTAGTCTAATATGCAACATATTTTCCTAGGAGAGACCTAAATATGTTTCAACCAATATCCTTATGAATCATTAAAGTTCAATAAATTTTGTTGTAATTAAACAAACACACGTGTAACACCTGCATGAGTCTAACAAGGAAACAGTTCGAGAGTTCAATTATTTTATCTGAAAACGGAATATTCCGCGTTATATTTCAAGCACAAGGTGGGTTTTAAGGGATTCCTTGACAAATGATTCGAATTACAGCGCGTGTTACGACTTTTTGTAACATATGCAGGTTTTATACGAGTTAGATAACGGTCTGTATGGTTTGAGATAAGTTATTTTAAAATGACTGGTTATCTTATGATAAAATTAATATGTTTTGTATTATTATTATCTACAGTTGCAGGTTATATCTTACTTATATACGTTACAAACATTAGTAAATATAAAATGAATATAATATACAGATTGTTTATCCTAAATGCCTTATCTGGCAAATTAAACTTGGACTACCTACTACCTAACTTAAGGCTTTTCTAAAAAAAAACTGAGTGCCCTCATTTTTGTTGTAGTTAGAAGTTGTATGTTTAGTTCTTTTCCTCTTGTTTTTATGTGTTATTATTGTAAATAAATGTTTTTATTAATGCTTATGTCAAAAAAATACCTATAAAGAAAAATCATAATTGGATCTTTCGATAAATTGGCGTTAATTTATTCATGCTTAGCTTATGAGTGTTGGTGTATAGAAGCTAATACTGAGTCACTGCAGTAAATGAGACTAAATATGTTAAATATTTATATATATGTCGGAGCAAGGAAGCTGTTGTATCGATCGCTGCTTAGTCATAATTTGTAACAATGTCTAAAATGAGATCTTACTACCTAGATAGTTATTATAAATCAGTTAGCGAATTTACAAAACTATTTTGACATGATTGTAATGATAATGATAACATTTTATTATAGCACATAGCGGCACGGAAATGTCAGAGGAAGTTGTTGAGTTGACTGTCGCTTGGTCATAGTTTATTACTAATTCTTAACGTTATTGTTTATTGTCTAATATGATTCGTAAATTCATAAAGGGATTAGAATAGAATTTACTGGATTAATCCTAATTGTTTTTACAAGTTTATGAAGTTGCTAATGTAAAAAGTCACGAATATTATTTGTAACAATCAATTGGAGCAGAGCAGAGTCTCGAGTGGGGTCGAGGCGCCATCTTGATGTAAAGCCAATATAATCGATGTGGATGGTGGCTCAAAAAGGCAGTCTAAGTTGAGCTTTGGAGTTAGTGTTAGAATATCATGTGATGTGGTCGAGTTGGACCCTTGATTTGTTCATGTGATGTGGTCAAGTTGGACCCCTGTTTTCATGGTGCTGGGTCGAGGTCGGAGCCTCGAACCCACTGCTCATTTTAAAGTTTAAAGCTAGCTAACCGTAGTTTGTATTATAAGTAAAGTTTGTGAAAAGTGTAATAAACGTTTGTGAATATCTCTTATCAGTGTTCTAAACTAGTATTTTACCCAGAATACGCTCACTAAGCTAGATTAGGCCCTAATTCTGATGCCGTCATTGAGCGACTCCCCGATGGTGGTCGCTCCGACATATGCCTATATATACATATACTATGAACAATGCCCCCAATTTCCACACTGGATTTTAAAATACAGTTTTTTAATAAGATACAATTCAAAGTAATTACGTTGATTTGTTTTTACCAGATACGTCAGGTTCTTGAAATTTTAAATTACATTTTTGCCATCGCGTTCCGTAGCTCAAGGGTACTTAGCGTCTCATCTCGTTACATGTTTTGATTGTTGTTTCTTTTTAATATTTTCTGCTTCATTTCGAATTGAAAATGTAACCGCTTAAATGATGAGAATTTATTTTGAAAATAATATTTCAGAGTGATTTAATTTGTTTTTGTTGTTTTACTAATGTTAGGTAAATTAATTTGTATTTATAATTTAAATAAGTCTTGATGCGCTGATAGTTTTCACATTGACCGTATTAAGACAATTTTATATTGAGAGTTTTCTTTTAAATGGTTTTGGATATCGTAATTCCTATACGAGTAATTAGATACAATAAGTAAGTGATGAATTAACTACTGAATTTTTAATTAAATTTCTAAAAGGTATTCATTCATCATCAACGCACAGCCCAAACCACTGGGCGGATTGGGCTGAAATTTGGAATGCAGGTAGATGTTAATACGTAAGCATACGTTAAGTAAGGATTTTTGGAAATGCCACTTTTAAAGGGGTGAAATAGGGGATGCAAGTTTTACTTCTTAATGCGAGCGAAGCCGCGAGCACCCACTAGTACAATATAATTTTTAAGAGTTTGATATTGTTCTGTTACTCGTAGAAATAATATTTAACTCCAGGCTTATTTAATTCATAAATAAACTTTTTTCCTGTTAGATAAGTAGGCACATTTTCTCTAACAATATCAGAAAAAGTCCAAATTAATTAGAATTTTGTATACTTGTGCCCGTCACGTGCCTTAACAAAATTTGAAACTGTAATGAGAAATAATAAATTTCTGGATGAAATATAAATCTTTTTAAGTATCATGAAGAAGAAAAACTTGAGGCCCAAGGGCGTAAAAATATTCAGAGAGCACCCCAGTTTCATTAGTTGCTCTCGGTACTTTATAAAAACATTATAAATTGCAAACGTAAATAATAACGGGGTGTTTGTCCTCAAAAAGAAAATGTGTCTTAATTAATGCTTTTTTTGCAGACGCGTGTGTAAATATTGCGGAAAGTATCGTCCGACATTATTTTTGAAACACTAAAGAAAATATTAAAACAAAAATTTCTTAGTTGTAAATTTTTTAAATCACCAATTTATGACTTGCTTATGAGTTGCGGTAATTAACTTTACGAGTCAATTTATTTGAATGATAAAGATAGAAAAGAAAGAAAGAAAAATATTTACTTATGACGTCACAGGTTTAAATGTAATATGAATGAACGAATGTGAATGTTACGCATACTAGCATAAGAAAGCAGGGATCACAAATTTATTCTTATAACAGTATGAAAAATCTTTGGTTGCAGTTTATAAAGTGAGCTTTGCCTAGTGCTTTCTTTGTTTCAAGAAACGGTCTTAAGTGCCTTCCAAAGTACTGGCAACACTTAAAAGTTTTTAAAAGCTTGCGACTTTGTCGCTCGTCGATTTTTGACTAATCCTTTAGACGACGAAAAGTTTGGTCGTTTGTTCCATAGGAATTTGCGAAAAAAATTGCGAAAGAAAATGATGGCTTTACACTGAGCAAGGAAATAAAAAGTTTTACTTTCTAGTTTATCTGAGCGTCTTTGTTAAATAAGAAAATGTAAGAAAAAAACACTGTTACTTTATTTTATTTTTTAAATAACGGCTTACAATTAGGTACTCGTATAACATGTAACATCCCTTTTGTGTCAGTTTCAGGCATATTTGTACTTGTCATTAAACATATTTTTCATTTACATATAATAAAAATTACTTAGCATGAAATATAACTATACGTACCTAACGTTTGACTAACAACATAACCTACCTACTTTTTTACCTGACATGGAAACTGAATTCAACCTAAGTAATATACAGTGTTGCTTCTAATATTTCAACACATTCACTTAGCTTATTGTACCTACGGAGGTTCTACCCATCAGGCTGTATTGATATTAATGAAGATGATGCAACATTTTCACAGACACCTGAGTATGTTTCAGTAATATTTTGGACAAAAGGTACGGTTGCTTTGACTTTTTATGCTTTTAAACATACTTTTTAAGGGTTAACCTTGCGTCATTATAGCAATTTATAATGTAAGTATTTCACGTGATCATGCGATAACATTAAACGATTTTCAATGGCAAAATAGTCTAGCATTAAAAACAAAAGCAACTCAATAAATAATGTTTATGATATAATTATTCTGCAATTTCTGCGTTCTCTCGAGAAAAAGTGGCTAATGTCGCTTTTGGGGTTCTATGGGTAAAAGAAATGTAAATAAACCAACGCATTCTTTTAATATTGTTATATTATGATATAAATATGTAATTAACAACTTTATACAACTGTGGAATCATGTATCTCCATACTAATACGTGGTAAGTAAATAATTCCTACTATATGTCAGAACAACGATTACCCGCATGAGTTGCGATATAGTTCTCGGAAAAACAGAACAAAACATTTGTTTGGGATTAGGCACGGGAAATTAGGAATGTTAGCAAAAATAACCGAATGATTACAATACTGTTTCTCATTGTTTCTTTTACATTGGCTATGTAGGTACTAGCTAGTTATTTTATCCAGACAAACAATATTATGTCTGGTATCCTAAGGTTTTTTGTTGAACCTACTGTTTCTGTCTATTTCCTTTTTAGTCTAAGTATCTAGTAATATTCCGTACATGCATTCTAATATAGTAAAAAGAAGTTTACTGGTTTCATTGTTTCCTTACCAACACTAGCTTTCTAGCCGTTTCGAAGCCAGGGTTTATTCAAGACACTTGCAAAAGAGTAATAAAAGAAAAATCCGCGAAGCAGCAAATAAATCCACCGCATTGTTTTAATACGAGAGCTCTTAATATAGCGCCAGTATTTGGGAGCACTACCCGCCCCGGGGAGCCGGGAGCCGGGAGCAGGGAGCCGGGAAGCCGCTCTACAAACAGGGATTCTTTACGAGTTATTTTTTAAATTAAATTTTTCGCTCGCATATGTAAGTCCCTTGAATATCCGCGCGGCGTCGCGGAAATCCTCCAGTAGAGTGGATTTCGCGGGATTTGAAATCAGCCCGCGCACGTGCCGCGTCGCGTAGCTACTCCCGCTACCATTCCGGAATTTCATTTACTTTACATTTTTTACACTCCCGAAATAAAGGATAAAGCAACCGAAGAATCTCGTTCACGGTAAAATTAGCTCGTTAATCTGCCCCAGACTTGTTTGATAAACTTGAGAACCACTTTATTTGTTTTCCGTTTTCAAGCGGTGAACTTTTCGTGTTGCAAATTATTTCATGTGTCTGAGTAATTTTAGTTTTTATTCGTATTTTAGTTCTGTGTGACGAAGGCGTGGTAAACAGATAGAAACGCTTTATTGCTCTCATAGTTAGCAGTTTACCTATTCCATGACAGATTTTGTTCAAGATATAGTCACTAGAAATTTACCAGACCTGAAATAATTGTTCTAGTGAATAAGTTGTATACATCTAAATTAAACTTGGGTCATTTACAAGAAATAAGGCTGCTTAGCAGTCTAGGTTTCTATATGACATTCTAGTGTACCTACAAGCACTTTATTTTTAGAAGCTTCTAGTAAGTTTGCACGTACGTCCCGCATTTGTATGAGCTAGTGGAGCGGCAATGTTTGGGCCCACCAAGTCTATTGTATGTAAGTTTTAAATATTAAATAAAGAAGTTTGCGAGTAAACTCCACCTCGCATATTCCGTAAAAGGCAATACAAAAAGGTCGTCGAAAGCGGTTGACTATATTATGAGTGGGTGTGTTTCGCCATTGTTGTCTGAAAAGGGGTGGATGCTATATTTTCCTACTTTCCCATTTATTCTGTCCAGATTTCGTGAGGCATTAAATTGGGTTTGCGGGTGGCCGCAGATGTCTTCACGGCAATATCTGAGCGGATGCGGAAGCCCCGGGCCCGCCGGGACCGAGGATTTGAATAGGCCGCGCCCTCCACTCGCGGCTGTGTCAACTTCATTGCTACAGTTTCACGACATTATATTCTGTAGACACATTACTGTGTTAGAACTTGTAAGTGAATGAATGGATTCAATCTAGGTATGAGATTCTTTATTCTAGAAATTTCATCAGCATTTAAGTATTGCATACTTTAGCAATAAATTTGTGTAGATGATAGATACATTAGTATATAGTTAGGAATCTTTGTGGGATTTTGCCCATGACAAAGAATAATGCATATATTTTTGGACAGGCATATGAAGGTAAGACACTTTATTTACTATGCACAAAGGCTGCGATCGCGTTCTATTTAGACAAAGTATAGTTCATATCATTTAATGTCAAAATATAGTTTATATCAGGACCCAACACTATTACCATATCAAATTATGACAAACAACACACACACTTTTTATTGTAGGTATATAACGTAAAATAATAGCGTTTATATGAACTTTCAAAAGGGTTGTACAGTACAGTAGGTTGATTGAACTGTATACTATAAGTTTAATTTTATTTCAATGTAATTTTAATTAGTAATTTTTTTGACGAGACATGACTGATGCCAACACCTATTATCATTGTAATAAGTTAGTTGTATGGCAAAATTGCGGCCATACCGCAGAGGCCACAACCAAGATTAGAAGTTAGTTGTAATTCTGTATGTCAATAAAATCTATCTATCTATCTATCTATCTATACGGTATAAAGTAATCATCATAATCATTACGAAGTATGAAGATATCGTAATCAGTCTCAACTATACAGTATGGTAACAAATCTACTACTTACGCCACTGTATTGTTCTGTCCTTAATTACGTCCCTCGTTACAGCGATATCAGTTTCAATGCGACGCTTCTGACGATATTTGCGCCTACACGTTGTACGGGGCTGACAATACATTCTGTACAGGGATACATGGAATACATGCAAAAAAAATATGTCAATCAGTATGATTATTGGGTGAAACGGTGGTCAAATATAGAGCGTCGTTTGCAGGGAGTGCTTTACACAAACTAGTGATAAAAACAAATATCATGTCTTAAGAATGGTACTAGTAGCTATCTCTTTACGGATTCCCCGGGTTGATCTTTGAAGGCAAGATTCCGGGAAGGAGAAGCCCTGGCCGTCAAAGAATGAAATGGCTAGACGACATCAAGAAATGGACGAAGCTAAGCTCTAAAAGAAGCAGCATGGGATCGTAAGAAGTTGTTCCAACTGACCTCCAAACTTCAATATAAAGATGGCACTCGATGATTATGATAGTAGCTATACTTTAAATATAATAATAAAGGGTGAAAATAAACTTTTAAAATACCGAGAAACTGCTGATACGAAGTAAATTAATGCAGTGGTGACTAAGCTATTTTTTTCTGTAGAAACAAAAAACTTAAAAAGATATTGACTTAGCAACTACTACATCTTAACATATCACTATTTTAAAAGTATTGACAAATTTTAAAATTACTATCTATTGATTTTCTCTTTATTACTTTTGCCAGAGTCTAGTGGTGAAGGAAAACATCGTGAGGCAACCGACATGTGTTGAGGACCACAATATCCGAGGACAGCGGCGCCCGGCGCCCACCACGATTTATCTGCCCAAGAAAACTCCCGTAATGAATTAATTCTGCGGGGGAGTCACGACCCTCAGTCATGAGGAATACGACTCAAGAGAGAGAGAGAGGCGCTCAAGTTATTTTTTTATAGTATTCTCACTACAACTAAGCTCACATTTCCTACTGGCACTGTAGAGAGACAATATAATTGTAACCACGCGTGTCTGCGCATCAATCACGGCGGAAACAATCGCTCGAATATAAAGAGGAAACTACGCAGGTACCTGAGAGCACGTGCGTACTTAGTTGCGAACCACATGGTTTACAAAGGAATAAATATTACGATGATTATTACAGCCATGTCAGAAGCCATTGAGCGGCTTGATAAACTTTCTACACCAGAGTTGGCCACTCTCATACGATAAGAAGATTATTGTAAATAACTTGAAGTATAATTTCAACTTCTATCTATACATATAATAAAACTGAAAAAGGTCGAAAGTCTAAACATTGAAGATATATAAAAATATATGTGGAGATACTTTGAATTGATATAAATTCTGTCTGTGTCGCTTATCTGTGTCTCTGTTTGTCTGTTTATTCAAACGCTCATCACGCAAAAACGGTTGAACGGATCATCATGTTTTTTGTTTGGAATGTAAGTAGTATGAGGACTTAGGAGTGTCATACGCTACTTTTTATCCTAAAATAATGCGAGGGAAGCTGCGCGCATACACTAGTTTATAAATAAATGTATGAATCAGTGGCCCTTCAATGCAATCATTGTTATAAAAAGGTTGTTGTTCCACTTTTTGCTGCTACTTTGTCATATTCCTCTTTACTGAAAAACTCCCCCGCAGAACTAATTCATTGGGGGAATTCTCTTAGGCAGATACAACATCGCGTTGCACTCAACGCGATGTCGACCAGCCGATCAACCAGATCCTTCTATGCATGATACCTGACCTCGGATATAATAACAAACTTTTATCAGTTTTAAAAGATAGCTTAACAGTTAGCTTATTCTTTTAACAACAGAAAACTCTTCAGTTTAATAAAAATATAAGTACATATTTAGTATCTCGTATATAAATAGCAACACCTACCTACGCGTGTTGCTACAACTTACGTGCGTACAAAGATATGTCAGTGTAAGTAAGATGTGTGAGGGCTATTTTAAGAACTGTTACGGTAGGTACATTTTAATGTATTTCTTTGTCTTATGCACTCAAGTGTTTATTTACAAAAATAAAATATAAATACAAGGAAAGAAAAACTAAACATTCTACTTCTAACTACTACAAATAGGGGCACTTAGAAAATCTTTAGAAAAGCCTATTGTTATTTTGTCTTATTATATTATATGTCTTACCAATAAAATAACTGAATATAATTAAAGGGCGTGTGATGATGTATTTGATGATTGAGTAAATTTAATAAAATTTATTAAGAGTTTGCATCGGAACACGAATTGATTTAAACGAGACATTTGGACAAAAGCTTCAGCTTAGTTCGGGGCTGAGGGTCAACCTCTGGGATGGATCCACTGATGTTTCATAAACATATTATATTATTTTTTGTATCACCTGCACATTGTTTTTGTAAACTTAAAGAAATAAAGATTTTTTTTTGTAAAATGAGATACATAAAAATTAAAACATAGATTTAATTCAGGCCCAGCAATTTAACTTTCCATTACTACGAAAACTGCCAAGTGTTGCGACAAACGTCCAAAAGCAAGAAGCAAAGCAGAATAACGCTAAACGTTAAATGAATAGGAGCCAAAGTGGCGGCTAACTCTTCCACCGTACAGTAATTATTTTTGCCTTGTTTAGGAAAGACAAATTGCTCACAGAGTTCCTGCATCATGTTTACGACCATCCCGTCGTATTTATTCGGGTTTTCTTTTGTTATACCGTGTGAAAATGGCTTTTTTAATCGAAAAAAGGTAAAATGTAGCCTTTGCCTTCCGTAATATACCGATCTTCAGTATTTATGGAGGCGCGCGTCGTTTGTTTTTAGGATGATAAAAGGGCAAATATTTTGTTAAAGAATATGCGCTTGTTTGTAACTGCGGAAGAATCGGTGGCTATAAATTAAAAGATACGTTATTTCATTTCGTAAACTAACGTGAGCCATATTTATTATTGTGTCTTATGTAAGTGTAGACCGTAAACACATAATTAGGCCATAGCCTTTGCTTGCTATCAAATAAACTATGGCCAAGTGCAAACCCGTTAAAGTTTAAAAAAAAATTGAATAGATACATTACTAAATTTTGGTGGGTAATAATATTATGCAGTAAATTTGTAGTTTATCTAACTATATATACCTAGTTAAATCTAGCAATGGCGCTTTGTATAATTTCATAAATTGTAATTTCCCATCACTTTGTAGAGAGCGGATCTGACGTGAAAATATTTAATCACATTTTATCATACATACACAACAGAACCCCAGATTGTAGAACAGATGAAATCTGTTCAGAGACAAGCCTGAGAATCTATCGACATAGCTCCTTTGTACCTGACCTGTGAGGTTTCAATAGAAGAGCAAGTTCAGGATTCTTGCTGCTAATTTATTGCGCTGTTCAAATTTCGGGTAGAAAGTTTATGATTTTATATTTCTTTTAGAATATTGAAAAGATTATGTTATATGTATGTTTTTATGTAGCTATATGTATGTTTTTACTTGCACTGATATTGTGTTTGGACACCAATTACATTATTATTGTAAATAAAGTATCAATGGAAAAAAAATATTCAAAAGAACACAAGTATAAGGAAATTTAGAACATAAAATTGGGACAGAGGGCCGGCCTTATCACTTGAAGTGATCTCTTCCAGTCAACCTAGCTTGGACAATATCGATAAAAAACCAGTTTATATATTGTGTTTTGTATATTTTTTTTATATTGACAAGCTTTAACTGAGTAGTCAAAAACGAATCGTTTTATTTCAATTTAACAAACGTAGTCGACTTGAAGTCACTTATCTTAAGATGTAGGAAATCATAGTATTTTGTGAAAATAAACTATATGATTAGTTTTATATGAAACCAAACCAACATCCGATACCTAATACCCAACCACATACTTATGTTGTATAATATGTATATGTTTCACTAAAATATCTATTCTTTCGAACTATTTTCTAACAAAAGTAGGTATTTCAGAAAAACTATGATACAAAAACAATCGTATATGGCTGGTTAAGAGCCAAGGTTTTGATCGGTTATTTACAATTTTGAGACCAATAAATCTTACGTTTTTACTTTTTAACTATTTGTCTTTGCAACAATTTATATCAATATACTACAAATATTTATCACATTACACTCAGGTTAAAAAAACGTACTAATCATTATATTTAACATATTATGTATGACTTAAACTTTTTATTACAAAATGAGCGAATATTAGTAGACCGTAGCCTAACGGTCAAGGCATTTTGACGGTATCAGAAATAAGCAGGTTTGAATCCTGCCGGTCATGATTATTTTCGCTCATTTTCCAATAAAAAGTTTAAGTTAACGAATCATTGTGCGGGTTTAGCACTTGACAAAATAACTCGTATTATGTGTGCTTCATTTTATACAGTTTATGTTCACCTCCTACTACAAATTCTACTAAAGTTCATCGATCTAAAGCACAATAGTTCGTAGTCCGACGCGCGGCTAGCTCAGTGCCCAAACTGAGCGAGTTCCGCATACTTGCCGTGATTTATTGGAGAACTGCATGACCCTTCTCATACAATATTACACAGTTTACTACTCGTAAAAGACCGTTTATACTTGACTAGCGGATGGTGGTGGCTTTGCTCGCATTGTGCCGAAATAAAATTTAGTCCATGACAAAAATGATTATACGTTATGTTACTCTGTTGGGGTTTGAAAGAGTAAACATGAACAAATTAATGATTTCATAGATACATATTTTGTACTAGTGGACGCACGTGGCTTCGCTCGCATTATTTTGAGATAAAAAGGTTTAAAATGAACATAACTTTTGTAGTTACGAACCGATTGAAATGAAATAAACACTAAATGTTAAGTTAGAAACACACCTACATGTTAGTGAAAACCGTAGACAAATCAGTTCAGCCATTTTTGAGTCTATAATGAACAAACATACCGACAGACAAACAGATTTTCTTTTTGTAACATGATTTTTGTGCTCAATTGCATCAATAAAGACCCCTCAACTATTTTTTTTCCATTATCTTCAATGTACAGACACCGACTGGTTACAGCTTTATTATATGTATAGATTTGTCATTTGTTTTGTTGTATTGTTAAATTTCTAAAGAAAGCAATGTTATAAAAAATATTACCGAGACTGTTGACATGAAAAGACCAGCAGTAGACAAAAACCGGCTGTGGATGATGATGATGATGCTGAAACAATATGACATCAAAGTCAAATATATTCTGAATTGAATAAATATAAGTAGGTAGGTAGGCACATTAATTTAACTAAACTGTACTAATAACACAAACACCCATGTAGCAGATATACCCAGTATACACATACACTCACAAACACTCTCTCTCTCTCTCTCTCTCACTCTCTCTCACATACACACACACACACAAATCCAAATGCAAATATACACAGCAAGACAAACATGTAAATATATACAGATAAAAATTATATATTCTTCTAATATTATTATCTTATGATGTCCATAGTTTTAGTTTTATTTACTTTTAAATGTATTTGTTAACCATCCAAACCACTTGGAAGAACCTGTCTTTTGCAACACAGTTCCAACTAAAGCAAAAGACAGAATCATGTAAATTATACAATAAGGTTGCTCAAATAAAAATTTACTTTACTTTACTAATAATATTTCAAAGCTTTTTGTTTGTTCTTTATAGCAACATTTCCTGTTCTCATGTTAGTAGGTAAGAGCGGTATTTTCAGTGTGAAACCACAGAAAATACCGTGTATTTCTTAGTTCTCTGGCAAGCGTCGTAGACACCGACTTTCGTAGCTCGTAGCCGCGTAGCACTCACTCTACGAGATTATCTGGCGTAGAGGTAGGTGAAATCAAGGCAAACACGACGCGCACACTTTCAATGTTTGAGCTGAAACTTGTGGAAACACAGATCTACAAGAGGACAGAGATCTTTCTACTATGCAATAGGACTGCGATTGAAATAGAAATAAACATATATTTGTAACAATCTATGCATGTATATAGTAAGTTTCAATCTAATGTAGGAGGACTTAAAATTTAATGTGTTTCGTTTTTTTATTCAATTTGGTTGGCTGAAGACTTTTGGTCAACTCTGGTGTCACAGTTTTCAAACCGCCCTAGGGCCTCTGACTTATCGACTGACACTAAGGGTATGTGACATTTATGAAAACATCAAGTTTTGTAAGCTTGAAGCTTCATGGCATCTGAACTGCACTTACCTACATAAAATTGGACTACGTTATGCGAAAAATATCACAGAAATGTGCTTATTTATTACTACTTAAAAATTGTAGCACAAAACTAATTTCGTTATATATAATTTACGACCATTTTCCAAAATATAAAGAAAATTGCGAAAGATGAATCAAAATTTAATTTCACAACTAAAAGCATGCTAAGCGATAGTTATTTGTAATAAAATAACCTGAAACGGGTTCAAAAATGAAGCAAAAATTTTTGATTACATTTTGTATAAAGTAAAATCAATTGCTTTTTATTATAACAAATTGCTTCAGACATGACGCAGTCTAGTTTAAAAGCTCTACTTATATTGAGTTTTTGAATTATTGTCACAGTTTTAAACTTTATTAAGAAAAACATTTTTAACACCAAACTAAAATCTAACTTCAACCAAATTTAAATGTTTAGTTAACGCAATTATGCGTTCTTATATATGTATTAAAATTTATTATAATTCTTCCTGTTTGACTCGCAAATCTTGTTACTGAGGGTCGTGACTCCCCCAAAAAATTGATTCTCTTAGGAAGACACATGTTCATAGCATTGTGTACCCAAATCCTTTCACGGATAATTATAATTCAAGTAGCAAGCGTATACAAATTTGTCCTATTTGTATTTTTCACCCATTTACCGTAAAATTGTAAAAAAGATCCTTCGACGTTCACGGAACAAGAAAAACCTAATTCTAAACCTATTCCCAGTTTCTAAGAATGAAATTTCCGAACGACTTGAAGAGGTTATAAGATTAGCTAAAGCTGTGATTTGTTTGATGGCACATCGTTATAGATTTTATTACGAGAATCTTGCTACGGTGGAATCTGCGACAGGCTGAAATTATCCGCTTATAAAATTGGCAGTTTAAATTGAGATTGTTGGAGGCAGAGAAGATTGGACGTAGATGGAGCAACATTTGATTTTTGTACGTTTAGTGGGATAACTTTTTGTTTATTTATATTGAAGTAAAGTTAGGAATACTTTGTACTACTAACATTATATTTTATGCTTCATTTTTAAATGGCAAAATAGCAGATGATCTGCCTGATGGTAAGCAGTCACTATCGCCTATGGACACCTACAACCCCACAGGTGCTGCAGCGCTTTGCCAGCTTAGAGAGGTGTTTGAGAATACCCTTGTGTTTTCACCCTTGTGTTGTGAATGTTTTCTTTGGTAATATTACTCTTAAAATATTATGTGTACAAAAAAAAAAAAACAATAGACAGTGTTTCAAATAGATCTGCTTCTTACTAAAAAAAGTAAAAACCGATTGTAGGAGGAAGATATTTTTAAGATTATTTTATTGTGCTAGTTTACCTATTTTAATTCATATCGGAGCAGTTTCAATACTCTGATATCAGAGTTGGCCTATTTCATATAAACTACTTAATGTATATTGTTTTAAGACTACATCTATTCGTATTATTTTATCTAAGCTTGTAGGAGGCTTTTGTCTGTGTGCGTAACTCGTCTGTGTACGATGCGGGCGTATTTTAATTGAGGCTGAGTTGTGATAGTGGCACGGAGAGGTATTGTCAGACTACCAGCAGACGAGGCTGCTCCCTTATCTTTGTACTTCCTCTGTGTGAATCGGGGACGGGAGACCGCGGCTTTTTAATTCCATCTACAGCTGTTATACATATTTTTGCCAGAAAATGACGCTCGAGATTCAAGTGAAAACTTAATTCATTACGGACGTCATTTCAAACGCTGAATAGGTACGGAATGAGCGTCATTTAGTTTTCATATGTTGATTTATAATGTAGATTAAATTTACAGCCGGTACCAACATTTTAACTGGAATAAAACACCGACATCATATATGCTTTAATCTTAGTTCGACATGCAAAAACGAGCAATATTTTATTCTCAAAATGTAATATATTTCCTAGTAATACATGTCAGATAGAAAACAAAAATACTGAAAAATATTGGCTTGTTTTAGATAACCTACGTCGCAGTTGATTTCAGTTGGTAATATTATCTACTCCAATTATATTAACAAGACAATTTTCCGAGAAAATGCTAGAACCATTTTGTATTTAAATAATGTTTTCTGAATATTTGTGTATTATTGTAATTGAAGAGCTCCTTGCTTGTTAAATATTGTTTAAGTTTTAGCTTAAAAGGGTCACTTAAGTAGGTCGAGCTTCAATAACTTAGAGGGTGAAGGATTACTTACTGCTTAGAAGCTAAGCAGGTATTTTGGCTAAGAGAGCTTCGGAGAAAGCAGTTTATTATAAAATAAAGTGCGATCCTAAGGCGCTAAATTTGAGTTTTAAGATTAGGTTTAAATTGTTACTGTTAAATAGTAAGCTATGAAGTAATTGACTGCCTAATTTGATTTCTAGGCCTTGGCAAGTACTAGAGTATATCTTTGAAATTAATGATTTTAATTGGTTTCATACTTAAGTTTGTAAAGACGTCAGTTTGCTGTTTATTTTATACTAGCTGGTGCGCGCGACTTCGTCCGCGTGGAATAGATATTACCATAAAAACGGTTCTAGTGAGTTAATCTAAAAAGATAGACATATACTGTTGCGGACATTTTGTTAGATCATTTCAAGAGGAATAATTCTTTGTACATATTTTTTTGATATCATGAACCGTTTTCGCAGCGCACGCAACGGAAGCCCTCAAAGATGAATAATTTTCCCCGTTTTTTCCACATTTACCATGATTTCTTCGCTACTATTAGTTGCAGTGTGATATTATATAGCCTAAAGCCTTCCTCGATAAATGGTCTATTCAAAACAAAAAGAATTTTTCAATTCGCACCAGTAGTTCCTGAGATTAGCGCGTTCAAACAAACATACAAACAAACAAACTCTTCAGCTTTATAGTATTAGTATAGATAATTTGTGTTTTATACAAAGTGAACGAATCACATATATATTGTGCCTGGTTTTTGAAGCAAGTGGAGTTAAGTGGGTAATCTGAAAACTGAATTTTCCGTGTAACCCCTAAATAATTTATTTATATTTACGAGCACCATGTTTTAATCGTTTTATTTAATTCTAAGATCTTTATTAAAGCTTCTAAAATAAAAAAGTTGAAATGTAAGATTTTGTACAAAAATATTGTATTATATTCCTTTTACAATTGGTCGACTTTGCGAGTATCAAACTCAAAGGACATAGAAAATTGCATAACTTTGGTTATCTGTGAAAACTAAGTTTATGCACTGCAAGTAGAACAAAAGGCGTAAATTAAATAACGCTCCGTAAAATAAACAGTCGTATCGTTTGTTGCGAGCGTTTGATGCCAAGGGCTTTGCAGTTCTCATTCGAGGCTCGTGTGCTTTGTAGAGAAGGGAAACTGGCCGGAAAATGTTTTAGAGGAATTGGCTTCAAAAACACAAATATTTGATTGCATAGAGGTTGATATTTTAGAACGAAAAAAAAACATAGGTCATAGCGCAGCGGAAATTCACTACATATTTATTTTTATGCTTTTAGTGACTTACATTGCGTTCATTTTGTATAAATAGTATCCCAAGAATTATATTATATTACGTTTGTACAATATAATGATGCATAATTAAAGGAAAGAAACAAAATTTATTACAGCACAAAACACATTAAAAAAGTTACAAACTATCAACAAAAAACTAAACTAATTTTGTCGCTGGTCTTCCACTAAAACCTTGATATATAACGTGGTACATAATTTAGTAAGTTTACCTTTTGTTTCAAGTCCCACTAACATTAGAAATATGGACTTTAACTATGTCTATACGCGTAATCTAAGAATCGTTATTTCACCCACTGCTAATATATCAGTACAACAATTTGTGATTGAATCATTAAAAAAACTAGTTTAACCTTTCCCGTCTCTACGTGGCGGCCGCTTCATTAGCAGCATTTGTTCCACTCGTTACCGGCAGGCAGCGCTAGTTATGCACCAACTTAGTGATACAGGTGCTAACGTATTACTTTGTTTCCTTATTTTGTACTAGAACATTGTGTGATGGATATAGTGTGGCTATAGTATATATTTACTGAGATTTTCTTCAACCGTTAATTTTAAAGAAATAGTGCTTAAAACGTTCTTGTTTCATTTCTTATACAGACTTCGCACGAGACTTATAAAGACTTATTCCAAAATAAATCACCCCATTAGACACACAGTCAGTTATAATCTGACCGAAACAATATTGCTAAAACGACATTATGAAGCAATAAGGCTTGGGTTACAAAGGGACCTCTATCGCTGAAATTGCTGAAAATATCCATTTAAGGGGTAGAAAAACCGATGACGTTAAAAACCTGAGACTCCTTACTTCTTATCGAATGAATGTGCCCAACTCTAGTGTCGAGAGTTTATCAAGCCGCCCTATAAACTGATCCTACAATTACCTACTCTTCATTTACATGTTGTAAATGTTGTTTCTTTAAAGCTTATTTAGATATAATTTATTACGGAGATAGATGAAATCCCTGATTAAAACAGGTCAATTCGGAGGATAATCATAAAATTTAATCGACAATTGGTTGAACACACCAACCAAGACGTATCCAGTGTCCTTATCACACAAAAAAAATAAGTTCAATAAATTATTATTATGATGCATGTTAGTGAAGTCAAGCATCTCTATATCAAAAAACTATTACGCATGAAGTCAAGCATCTCTATATCAAAAAACTATTACGCATACATTACAGAAAACTATTCTAGGCTACAAATATCGTAGAATTAGAATCATTACTCATGTATACACTTAACCATAGCTATTGCTTACCATCAGGCTAACTATGGTCAAGTGCAAACCTGTTTTAGTTAAAAAAGAAATGATTTTATTGGTTGACTGAAAAAAATCCTGATATTAGAGGTCTGTTGGGTCCAATTGCATTAGAAAAGATTTATGCCATACTTATCATCGCACAATTACAAGCCCTGTTGACATTGTTAACCTTTTATTATAATGTAATCGTTATTTAAGTGCTCGATATATTTTAAAAGCTGTTAAAATAGGATCTTTACGACATCGTCATTATTGAAATGTATGCAAAATTATGTTTTACTCAACATATTAAAACATTTATGAAATCATGTTATGTTCACCTATTAATGAAGGAGAGTGATGTATTTTTATAGAATTTCTGGAAATATTTATTACTTTAGTACCATATTAATTAAATTTATTGTATTGATTTCAAATTTAATTTCAATAGTTGACACTGTGGATGAACCCTGGATACTGCAACACAGGGAATCCTAAAGCAGTAGACAGGACCCCAATTTTAATTTGAACTTAATTAATTTAGATACTTTTATATAATGTACAAATGATAACCTGTTTTAGTGGAAATAAATAATTTTTATATTTTTATCTCTTATCTCTGAATTCTAATCTAGGGTTGTGGGTTCGATTCACCCATTAGGCCATATTAAGTTTAAATTTGAATTTGTCTGGGCGTTTCTATGAATAATAAGTACGAGTACCAATGTATTTACAAAAGAAAAGTTTATAGGTATTATGTCTGTTATCTAGTATATACGACACAAGCGTTTGCTTAGTGTGGGGCTAGATGGCGCTGTGTACAATGGGCCGGAATATTTATTTAAAAAAAAGGTTAAATAAAATGTTAAAAATGTAAATGAATGTCATGCAGATTTTTCTGTGGCTCTTACAGGTACGAGCAAAAAAGAAAACAACATGTCACGATGAATATATTTAATTATTTTATGTTATTTGAAGTTTTTTGGACTACAAGACAAAAATACATAGTTATGAGAAGAAAGATTGGGCAACTGGAGGTAAAAGTTTACCAAAATTTCTCATTAAATTTAATAAATGCCTTCCTTGCGTGAGTTAGATAATTTCAAACCTATTTATACTAGGCATATTTAGCAGTAGGCTTATCTTACGTCGAGTTTTCCACGTAGCCACCGTAGCAGGATGCGTAGCACCGTGGCACGTAGCACGTAGCTCTTATCAAAAGTCGTAGACGCTATGTAAATGTCACTATGAGTCTCAAAACTTTGCCGCGAGAATATTTATGATAAATCGTCGGCACCTGGATAAAACGTCTTTTAGCTTCCGCACCCTGCAGTGGTGATGCGGCATTCTTTGCGGAATACTTAGCTTGCAGTAAAATGTCGGGTTTGTAAAAGCATCTAGCTGAAATGGAAGTTAGTAGGTAAATGATTGGGTAGAAAACTTACAACTTTTCTTATTTTTTTTAAATAACAGTTTATAAATCTGTTTTTATACATAACAAAACTACTTGACTTAGTCTGTAGAAATACTTGATAATTTTCAAGGGCGGCATTTATTAGCAGAATTAAAAAAGAAAAACACACAAAAATAATGCTTATAGTACATTATTGTTTTTGTGTATGTTAGGCTACTATTCTCTTCGTAATAAGATGAATGAATGAAATTTAACTGAAAATTATAATTTACTGAAGTTATACCGTGTAATCACGCTACATCTTAGGGCATATACTTTGCTTACCATCAGGCAAAGTATGTATAAAAGTATAAAACCCGTTCTAGTTATAAAAAGATGTTTGTCTTCCAACCGGTTTCTTCTCGGTTAGCGCGTAAGATCGTAGATTACAACGTTGCTTAACATCAGGCAAATTGTAGTAAAGCGTGAGCCTCTCATGTAAAAAAAACTTTTGTTTATAAAATAGAGTGGTATAATTTACCAAATGCAAAACACTAAAAAACAACAACATGTGCGTTGTAATAGTACAAGAACGAATGCCATCACTTGTCTACAGCTTGTAAAGCTGCGAAGTAAGCGTAAACCTAAAGTTTTACTGTCGGTCCGTTTATAGAGACCGTAAACAGTTGTGTTGTGCGAGTCTCGAATAAACACTACTCGTCTGATGCCACGGTAATTGCACGTGGTTGCTACTTATACAAGATACATAGGTATGTAAGTGTATTAAAAAATGTTTTTAGATATAATAAAATCTGTTTACGCAAGACTTATGTATGTACGTAACATAAGAAAGCATGATAGTTTATCCAGCATTTGCCCACAATAAATAAATATTTAAATATTGTCTTATAACCTAAGTTTAATTGTCGATTCTTTTTACTACTCTCTCTATCTCTTGAGTGGTATTTCCTCATAACTGAGGGTCGTGACTCCCTGCAGAATTAATTCGTTAGGGGAGTTCTCTTAGGCAGATACATCGTGGTGGGCGCCCTGACACTTCCACGTAAAACACATGTTCTCGGATATTGTGGTCCTCAAACATGTTGTGTTCCATACGATGTCTTCTTTCACCATTAAGCGAGTGCAAATCGAGACTTAACTTGAAAGTACAAGTCATTGGTGCAGGGCAGAATTCGAACTAGGATGCGTCTGGATGAAAATCAGACACTGGAACCGCTAAGCCACACTGTTTTTTTTACTTAACTACATATAAAAACTATGTTATTTTTATCTTAAAGCAACAATCTCACAAAAAACCTCTAGTTTTAACCACAACCACAGAGAAAGCATTATTCTTTATAAATAACTCTGTATAAAACGCCCATGTATCTAGCAAGCAGCAAAAACGTTTATGTGCCCCAAAACGACTTTCTTGAATTATAGCAAAGATTACTTCTGTTTAGTGGGAAAGAGTTCAACTTCTAAGCTATTTATACGGTTTTGTTCGGCTTTGAATACGAAACACAGAGAGTTACGCAATCTTACCTGAATTTTTTATTTTTCTTTGTATTAGAACTTGTTTGAGTAAACTTTAGATTTATTTTTTATATAATGTTATTTTTTGAGCATGCGAAGTGAAATGCAGTTAGAGTTTTAACTTTGTGTTTATGTTCGGTTTAATTTGAACTTCATTTGATATTTGCATTTTACTTTCCAATTAACTAATTAATAAGCTTGAATTGTTAATAATAGCTGTCACAATAAATGTTCAGTAGCATTAATATGACAGCTATATTACCTATGTACCTACATTACATATGTAAGATTAGGTACTTTGTGTGGTAATTAAATTGCAAGCTAGTATCTTACAGAAACGTTTGAAACAAAAACTATTTGAGGAAAACGTAACCAAAATGCCTGAAATATTTGTTTAGAAAATTATTCAGTACACATGGTAATTGTAAAAGATTCTTAAAACGTCTTTATTCAAGTAAAATGTTGACCTCTTTAACCCAGGATGACCATTCACCCACACCTTTGTTAAAGTTCCTATAACGGTCTTAAAACAGCCAGGTCATGCCATCGACTGGCAACTTCCTTCCCCGTCATAAAGGCTGTATAGCTGCCGTAACGACACCTTGCGTAGTCGACAACACAAACAACAGACACCTTAAGGAAAGTCACCAAGATTTTATGAATATGATGTGAACGTCTGAGTAATAATAATATATTCTTATATAATTTTTTTAAGGTTCCGCTAGTCGCCGACTCGAACTCTTTAGTGCCCTCACGAATTGTAAATTTGAAGTGAAGAAGTAGATACAAAATAAGCAATTCTGTTTGAAACGAGCGTTTAAAAATTACGATTAGGCAGTTAGAATTCAAGTTCTCTTGAAAAAAATTCAAAAATTGTAATTTAAAATAAAGGTATTCAAACTTTTGAAGAACCAAACTATGTCTGTGGCTATATTGTTTTCGAAATTTCATACTCCGTCTAGTAAATAATTGTGCCGAAAGTTGTGTTAAAATCACGTAATATTTTGGGCCTCATCACCCTTGAAATACCTTGTTATTTTTTAATTATTGCAGCTAGAGACATAGATATCACCAAAACAAATCGATAATATGCTCAACTTTAAATGTATGTTATCAAACAACAGAGTCATCATTTGAGAACAGTTGTATGGCAAAAAAAGTCGACTAGCGCACTCTTTTAAGCGTGCAATGCAATTCGTTAACAACCGACAGGCTGTAGTTAAACGTAAGCCTATTTCGAGATAAAATAAATAAATAATAATAATTTAAATTTGTTTGTTTCTCATATCGCAATAGATAGGTAAATTTTATATGGTAAAAGTGTACGTACTGTTTTCAACATAGATTATGATAAAAACACTTTTTAACCCCGCACCAACGCGAGTAACATAGCTAATTCAAATACAAAAGAAATTTAAGTGATAGGTCATGTTAAGTGTTGACATGCTGGTTCAAACTTTCTACACGCGTGATGATTCTGATTGCTAATTGGTTCATTCAATACATATGGTGGTGCGACCATTCTGATTAGAGGTAAATAAGAATAATAATTAAGAGTGTCTAAGTTATATTGTCACCTTACAAACCCATCGTGGCTACATCACGGCCGATTTGACCGGCCCAACACGATCGCAAACGGACGACGGTGGCGGTGTATCGCAGTTGTTAAACTTTTATGAGGTCAATGCTAGGTGACGTTCTTGTTTACCGGTCAGGTGTAGTTATAGCCACACCAAACGTTACGGTACCTTTTTATATTTCTTCATTTTCTTGTGTTGTTACTTGAAGGCACCGCCTGACAGTACCAGATTGCCCTTAAGAGTTCCCTCGAGACGACATGAATTTTCAATAGTCAAAAAACAAAATGTTATTGACTAAAAAAGATGCTCTTAAAAGGTTATGCGTTAGTGACAAGACTCTGAATATTTAGTATCTAACTGCGTAATAGAAATACTTAGTAGATAACTAAAAACATGCTCTGTAACCACGATATCTTATGACAACTATACACAAAAATATGTGCACTGAACTAAATGTTATGAATAAGATTCAATGATAAACAACAAACAACTACATTTGCCTTATTTCCCTGTATTTTTATTCCCCACTTGTTTGTCGACTAGTGTACGACACTGGTATATAGTTTACATGCCCCGTGGGATGCTTGTCACCCGATACATCAGCGCTTCCGGAGTCTAAGAGCATCCCGGTGGCCAATATTCGACCAGACTACAAAATAGCCTGTCGAAACTTACCCTTGTCACTTTAACCGACTCGCCCTGGAGAGAGATTAAAAATGATATGGTTTGGTGGGTCAGCAGAAAAATATATGTATAAAATAGTCATAATCTCACACAATACATAGTCGTGTTTTTTTTTCAGTTTAAAACATAAATTAAAGCGATGGCAACGACACTTGTTTATTACTATATAATAAAATTAATTTATTCAAAACGTTATACAAAACACATAGGGAATTACGAGTAACTAATTAAAAACTAAAACTTGTAATACATTTTAAACAACTATAAATTAACAACTATATAATCTAAAATATATACATCCTTACATATAATATACTAAACTTAAATCGGAATCTGCGGGAATATAATTAATCTGAATATAAATAATTTAATATGTATCAGTCAAATGTGACCTCAACATGTATCAACCACTCTTCACCACAATAGTCAAAGTTAGTTCTTAGAAAAGGTAAATGGATGCAAAAATTCGACCTGAAATCTAAATATCTCCATACATAAAAAAAAAAAATTAAAAATATTCAGCGTACTTTTAAAGGATTGAGTGCTTATCATAAACTATTAATAACAAATCATTCTATTTACAATAATAATACATAAAAACAAGGGAAGAAAAACTAAACACACTACTTCCAACTACACCAAAAAAGGGGCACATTAATAAATAATCTAAACATACATACCAGAGCCAATACATTCTGCTTACCACAGTTGCTATAAACTGGCTAACCAAATGATTCCTCGATTAAAAATGCTCGGTACACACCGCGGTGTCACTTGCGACCCTCTTTAGCTAGAGAAAAGGCTTCAGCGGGTATTTGGCTTATTTGCAGGCTTTCTTGAGTCGTTTGGGTTTTGTGGAGGACTAATCGGTTAGTGGACACATTTTGCACAGCAACTACCTACTTGTTTTTTTTTTGTTTTCACTGTTGATGAACAGAATTCAGAACGATTGTAAAAGCCAAAAAGTAAGTCAAGTTTCAGCTCTTAATTAATTTAGTTTACGTTTTATGTACGTGGCGTAAAAAAATACAGCCCATGATAAAGACTACGAGTAGAGTAGAAGCATTTTAATACTAGAAAAAAAATTGTGGCATTAATTTATACTAGGTATAAATCTATAATTATTTCGTAGGCTGTTAGTTTAATATTGTGGTTCAAACTTTTTCATACACCTAGGTCATAAAATATGAACAAACAGTTTTATGGGTTTCTAATACTTATACTCTGGCTGTTTTTCAGCATTTTTCGCTAAAACTGAACTTTAGTATCTACTTAGCTTTCAAAACTTTCCAGACTTTTGGTACTTGCAGACTTTAGTACTTGCTTTTTTATTTACAACCCGTTAAAAGTTTGTCATTTGATGGACAATAAATGTGCACAAACTTCCAAAGGAAATTGAACATTGATTCTTAAAATTGTGAGTAACTTTGGTATGACGTTTTTTTTTCAAATCTAGAACAATAGGTATCTTCTAGGTAAACGTGTTACACCCTAGGCTGCAGTAATGCTTAACATCAGGCAGGCTGTAGTTAAACGTAAGCCTATCCCACGTAAAAAAAGGCATATAACAATTGATTAATTATGAAATTCAATAATTGATTGTAAGTATTTTTTTTTAATAAAGCGGCTTATATAGTTCGATATCAATATAATCATGAACATTTCCAAACCTAAAACTATCGACCAATATATTTAAATTCCTACCTATAACGAAAATAAAGGCAAATTTTACATTTCCTCTGTAGTAGAATCAGCAATTTTTCAAGGTAAGTGAAATCTGAGATCGTCTTCAGAGTAATATAAAGCGGTTCCAATACGGTTCAGTTCTTAGGGGAGATATAAGATGGTACGATAAGTCCCGCAATATGTCGACGTAAGAGTAGGTGAGTATCGAGAGATATATGTACATACGAGTAGGTATGTCTTATGCTTGTTTGTTTAATATATGTAATATATTGTTATTTAATATATGTCTAACCTCGCCAAGACGGGCAAAAAGGCAGTTGTAGTGTATGAAATTGAGATGACTAGTGCATTATTTAAAAACAAAATAGAAGAAAAAGTGAGCATATATCACTTTCACTATGCTATAATACTATACTACTAATCACAATAGAAGGTTTTCCCATTGTGGTGCGACAAATGTACAAAAATAAAAATTTCAATAATCCATCCAACACATTTAACTAATAAAACATCAAAGTTTCTGCTTCTAGAGTGATATGAACAAAAAATTCGTATCAAAATTTTAATATATACCGTGGCTATTAAATTTTCAGCCTACAACAGTTCCAAATAAACGAGTATACAGATGATATCAGAAAATGTATTTTTTTATACAATATTACACAAGGTAAGCAAATTCTAATTATAGCGGGGAATATTTTCCCAACTTTACACATTAAAATTGTTTTCCCGTCCAAGAGACCGTAAAATAATAACAAAGTTGCCGAGGCTGCCGCAAGGTGTTTTATTTTGTGAAAACAAAAGATAAATTACTTTACATAATAAATCACTTTTTTCTGTAGTCGGTGTGGATGTAGAGAGAGGCATGTGGTGTGCTGTAGGTAGGCAGGTATAGAGATAGGAATATGTTATCTAAAAGTATCGTTGTTGTATAGTGCATTGATTAAAATTAATATTTTATGTGATAATGATTTGCTTAACTTCAGTTTGAAAAACAAGTCATTGTGTTAAACAAGCTGTTAACTATGAAGTTGAAATGCTTCATTTTTACAATGTAAATAGCTAAGAAAATATTTTGTACTATGCTACAGAGTGTTATTTTACAAGATGGAGTCGATATAAATTTGTCTTTCGCATTAAAACCCTTTGCAAACTCAAATTTACGTATTATGTGCAAGACAAAGCCAAGTCGGTATGTAAGACTAAATCAAAGCATCCATTACTATTCCATAAAGCATCAATCTGTTTGATTAGTTATGCTAACATTTGATAAGGCGCGTGTGGGATTATAATGGTCAAGACATCTCTGTCGATAGTATGTTTACAAAACCAACATTGAATATTATTCAATGTTTTTAAGCAATGATGCTGTCAGTTAATAGAAAGAAAGAAAGAAAAATATTTATTTACAGAAATAACAGGTTTAAATGTAGGCATATAAAAAAAACTTAAAGACTAATATAGATACTAATAATCTTAATAATCTACCTATTTTTTTTATGTAAAAACAAAAGTTATTTTAAAACAGGTATGTCATTATAGTACCCACAGTCGCACCACTTCCCCAATCAGCCACCGCGGCAGAACTAAGCAAACTGCTTATTAATTTATTGGTTTGGTCTATGATTCCAAGTCAGTTAAAGTTTACAGTGTTTGTGATTCACCCAGCTTTGTTACATCTAATTGTTATTTTTATTGACTCAAAAGTATTGTATGTTGTCATTCTAGAATGAACAGTCTAGAAAATGTCACGGTACCATTCATAATAATAATTTTACAATAATTAGTATGGTATTTTTGCTTATTTTAAGTATAGTATTGTAAAAGGCCTCTCTGTGTTGGCTACGGCCCCACCGATGCCTTAAAAATACCCGTGATTTTGTTAAGATGAAAAAAGATATAGTATGTTAATAGAGATAGCTAGATCGTTTTTTCACTGTTAAAGCAGAATCAAGTGGTGTTTGGTGGTTTGATCCTGCTTCAAGCTAAGCTGCTTAGTTCAATCCAATCAATGATATATTACAGAGGCTACGCAAACAAATACATTGCTTTGCCGGATTTAAACTTATACAGAATCTTTTGAATTGCTTGTAGCCATGCTAACGCCACATAGTATTAATCGCAGTGGATTTACTCCGTCATCATTAGGAGATTAATGGTTGCGGTCATTGGATAAGGATTACTGGTAACGCTGGTTTCGCACATTAGAGGAGTTCAATTAAATTATAGTTGAAGTATTTTACCTAAACGTATTTGCTGTATATTTTTGCTCCTTTATCTAGGAAAAAAATGAACTTCTATCGTAATTTAGGCAGACACACATCATTTCGTGGAAGGACTTGGGCGCCCACCACGATGTATCTGCCGAAGGATACTCCCCTAACAAATTAATTCTGCGGGGAATCATGACCCTCAGTCCTGAAGAAATAAAAGTCAAGAGATTCATCGCTTTATTCTCGTTTGGTGTCAAAATTTCCTGGTAAAATATGGCTATCTTGAGCAGGCAGCCTTACAATTGTTAGGAACTTTAGGTACATATCTGTTTACTCAATAAGATAAAATCAATCTTTTTTGTCTAGTAAGTGTAAGTTCACGATAGAATTTTTTTTTTATCATCATAACGTAAAGAATTTATTTGCTGTCAAATAAGAAATATTGTCTCCAAAAGTCAAATAACTGTGATATCTAAAGCCAAGCGTGACATGTTGATAAAGTTATTGTAGTTTCACTAACCTAATAAAACGCTATCCAATTTAAATTGCCGTCATATTTTCTCAAATCTAAATGTTGCTTTTGAATGATTCAGGCGAGATGAAATATGAACTCATAAATATTAGGGTGAGTCCAAATGCATCTCGTGTGGCAGGCAGGCAACGTTTCTTTTAGTGAATTTACATTTATATTAGCTGCCATCGGCAGAAGAATCCTGGCACCTACTTATACTACACTAGTGGACGCCCTCGGTTTCGCTCGCATTATATAAGAATAAAAAGTAGCTTATAACACTTGTAAGATTTCATACTACCTACAGACCAAAAATCATGATGATACGTTCGGCTATTTTTGCGTTATAAGCGTTTAAATAAACAGATACACAGAGAAACAAACAAAAATTCGAAAAACTACTGAAACGTGTTCTGATATGGATTTAAAGTATACACAAATATATTTTTTCTCATATCTTCTATGTTTAGATTTCTGACCTTCCTTAGTTTTATTATATTATATGTATAGAATATTGGGATATGTGTGCTAGAGTTTTTTTAATAATGACACGTTTATTGGATGTGATGATCGTGAACAGCAGACGCATTGCATGAGAAACTAGGCGTGGTCGGAGGTATTTTCCGCCATTTTGCACAGAAATCGAAATACCCAGGATGTGATAAAAAATCGTGGACTGTATATGATAAACTTTGATTTGGTGGTTGACTTACTAAATCCTAGGAGACTAGGAATACCATATAGGTAATAGGAACTTGGTTTTTTTATGTTGTTACTTTTCTTAACATTTGATTAATGTAACTATGGCATAAATAAAAATATCTGCTACAGAGCTATTATCTCTATATGGCGGTGGATAAATATTATTAGTTTTAACGTAACTAATTATAATAAAAAAAATTAGTTATTAAAATTTTGTGGTTCAATCGATTTGTTAGTAAAATATAAATTTTAGAACATCTGTACTTAATTATTATTATTTTTTTTATGGTTACCTTCCACCTTTATGTAAAATATGTTCTTTTTATTTGGTGTACAATAAAGTATATTTGATTTGATTTGATATTTTTTTTATATTAAAAAAGGGATTGATTGTACTTTTTTTTTAGTTTCATTTATGTACCTAAGGGTCAATGTACACAAGTGTCTATAAAGCATGACCAGTTGTATCTTAATATCAGTCGAAGAACATTGTCGGACTTAGTTTATCCCACGACAAAGGGGTCTAGTGAATAATGTATACGAAGAGAGACACGGCTATATCGTCTGTTTTTATATCTGAGGTGACATCTAACTGTAACTGTAAGTTCTTTTTATTAATAAAAGCGCAGCTTAAATCATACTATGTTCTGCAAAGACTAATCAGCATCCAGTTTTATCAATCAAACATGGCGATGCAAGATTCTTATAAAGCACTTATCGCGTGGTATTTGCAGTGAAAATATTCTACAGATATTCTATAGTAAAAGTATTGATTAACATACGATCGAGAATTTTTATGGAACTAGTTGACACCCGTGCCCAAGTTTGCGTTATTTTGGGATATCGTTATGTCACGCTCTGTTACGGCGTGAAAGACGTATAAACTAACCCACAAACTCAATTTTACTTTCATAAACTGGCACTATCATTTTTTCCTGTAATAAGGAGTTAAGTGTAAGTAAGAGTATGACGTCATACTATCTGTACCATTGCATCTATAGTTCCATAGGTAGTTTGGTCACACTTACAACGATCCTTGTGAAGAGGTAATAAAGTTTATGTTTGCAGCCCGTTGTTCATAGTATGACCACCGCGCCGTACCAACGCTTCTTACGTTTTGTTATAAAGATCTATAGATATAAAGTTTATCTACCTCAATAAAGATTTAAACATACACGATTGTATTATAAAAACGTTTGTAAAACTGACATAAATATATGTAAACTTACATATATGTGGTCTATATGTAAGTTTACATCCATTTATGTCAGTTTTTCAAACATCATCAACGCATTAAACAAAGTGATTTTCCAAAATACACCTACACACAAAATAATAAAAAAAGGAACACAGTTTCTTCTAGGCAAGCGCGTAAGATCGTAGATTATAACGTTGCTTAACATCAGGCAAATTGTAATCAAGCGTGAGCCTATTTCATGTAAAAAAAAAAAAAGTTAACATGTTTTTTATAAATAAGCATCAGAATAACCCACCTTTTTTACGTCTTCACTCATTCCCTCCCGAATAAACAAAACAATATGAATGATCTCGCAATACCTTGGAAAAATACAGCTTCAGTCGACGAAGAAGAATAATTATGATTTCATTTGCTTCTTTATTGACTTACGGGAACGCGGATACAAAGTTATCATTGTGTTTCAAACAAATAATTTACCTTTCAGGGCGTCGGGTTTTTGTTTATTCTTTTCCGTTTTAGCGGAATTCCCTGTATCTAATGCCGCTGTATCTTTGCTCTTTTGAAATAAAATTCTTGTTACTACGTTTATTAATTGATAGTAGATACTTTTATATTTTGTTCTGATTTTTTATTATTATTGAGTAAACAATAATACCTATGATCACAATTTATTTGCAACGTCTATATCTATTGCTTAAACTTATTTAAACGCGCACATAATTTTATTATGTAGATATAACTAGCAGTACTAGACATTTTGTTCTAGATTTTCCATTGTAGGGTTCATAAAGCATGCTCAACCTTTGATCTCATTATTGCTTGTGCAAGCATCGCTACAGTCAGTGTCATGTTCAAAAAAGTATCATAGTTCAAATCACTTGATTACTACGATTGTGATTTTACGATCTTCATAGCTAAAACATCTCCACCACTCACACGTAAAAAGGCCAATATCACATTCCTAACATGGCGGAAAAAATGCGATTTTAACATTATTCCGAGAGTGGAGGCAATTTCGTCGTATTGGCCAGCTACCTGTCAACCAGCCTCGTTGACGATCCAGCAAAAAGTTAAAAGGTCGCGTGAAGGGCAATTGAAAAGGGATCCGACGGGGACTGCCTCTTGGTACTAAACGAAGCAGGGCACAAAGAGAGGGGCTTGGAGTTCTGTATTTTACAAATGTTACAAGTGTGTTTTTTACTAAAGGTAAATAAAAATAAAATAGAATTAGGTTTAAACTAAAATTAATCAATTATTGCGTTGGGATGAATGAGTATTCTTACTGGGGTATAACTATGGGTTAAAATTCTAAAATTAACAAAACCGCTAAAATAGGTATTTCCTAAATTCAACATAAAATGAAATGGTTTAAGCTTTATCTTTCTTACAAATCACAAATGTTGAATACGAATACTAGTAAAATGTTAATCTTACAACGCTACTCTCCTGCATATTAAAAAACTGCTTACAAATATTAAGTCATAGGAGCGCTATATTCTTTTTTCTTTCATGTATTTTATTCTTAGCCCCCAATCTGACGGCCTCAATCCATCCTCTCTTACCGCCCTAAATGGGCGCCATTTTGCTTTCCAATCGACATCGCATCGATCATTTGACCAAAACCCGGCTAAATTACTGGAATTCTATTGCCCTTTTTTGAATATACTTGAACCTTCATTTACCCATGACCGATCGCCACTTAGCTTTGTCAGCTGAAACGGTGATTTAACTCTCAAGAGTCTAGTCTTAACGATTTCTCTACGAAGTATCTACATAATATGTATAATAAATATGTATAAATATTACCAATTTATATTTCATCTAATGGTAAAAATATTGTAAATTGTTTCTTTATTAGCATTCTTTTCACTCTGGAGTTATTGGTTTAGATGTAATTTCGTATGAAATTAAATTACAACCTGGATTAATACTTTTTCTGTCCATGACTATGAAATAATAACATGCCCTTGATGTATTTACCGTTTTCCATGCTCTTTATAGTTTAAAATTAATCTTTGAATTTCATATTATAAAAAAAAACATTAAGAAATTAATTATGTGAATAGCCAAAGTGTTAGCACATAAGCTATAATTATAATACTGATTAAAACGAGAATGAAATCGTGCGGCGCCATTACTTTTGTATAAATTTACTCCTTTTAGTTTTTACCCAAATGATCTTTGCTAAACTTTTAAAATCACGAAACAAAAGTAAAGTCCCAGATAAAAATAAAATATGAAACCTTTGCAGCTTCACGCTCTCATAAACTTTTAATACTTACATTTTGGGGCTTCCTTATTCATCTCTGGGCGTGTTATGACCTCTTCGTCACATCAGTTGAAGACATAAAAACCCCATTTGGAGCCTCAAGAAGTTTCAGAGGTGGAAACTAGCGTCCAGGGATTTAATGAATAAACGGACATATTTTATGCTGATGTCATGGAATATAAAATATAATAGTAAAAAAGTTATTTATTTCATAAATTCTTACTTAGGTACATTTATTTGTTCATTAATTATATTTACAATTCATGCTTTCACGTACCTTGGTAGGCCTCTGGGTCCTGCACTAGGTCTGCTTGCACAGCCTGTATAGCAGGACCTCAGATTACTTCCCTCAGAACTGTGTTTTAAGTGCGTTTTGATCATTTTATACACATATATAACATCTGTGTTAATATTAGGAAAATATTTCAGTTTTCGAACTGCTTATTGAATGAATGTTTTAATCAATCTAAGCTCATTCGAACCGAAGCAAGTAGGTAGCTGAATCATAAGATTTGTGTATATATTTCATAACTAGTAGACACCCGCGGCTTGGCTCGCATTATTTCAGGATAAAAAAGTAGCCTATGACACTTTAAGACCTACATACCAAAAATCATGATGATACCATTTTTGCGCTGCGTTTAAATAAATAGACAAAAAGAAAAAAAAAACTAGAAATTGTTGGAACGTGATCTGCTACAACTTGAAGTATCTCCAAATATATTTTTTTGAATATCTTCAATGTTCAGACTTTCGACCTCTTCAGCTTAATCATATGTAATAGATTAACGTAGTGCAAGATCAAATTTGTTTTTATCCTTCAAACCTTAATATGAAATAGAAACTCATGTTTTCGCTCACATAAAAATGGTATTTTAATGAAAACATTTTTATCAAAAGCGTGTATTCATCATCCATTGAAATCATCCTCAACAGCAACTGAATAGCAGGCTGAGCTCTTGGAACCTAGATTTTATGAAAATATGAAATTATTTTGCATGCTAAAGTGCTCTTCTTTAGTAACAACAGTAAAAAGATGGAAATATAATACACTAGCTGGTTCCCGCGACTTCGTCCGCGTGGAATAGTTATTATCTACCATAAAAACGGGTCTATTGAGTTAACCTTAAAAGATAGACATATACTGTTGCCAACAATTTGTTAGATCATTTCAAGAGAAATAATTCTTTATTACATATTTTTTTGATATCTTGAACCGTTTTCGAAGCGCACGCAACGGAAGCCCTCAAAGATGAATAATTTTCCCCGTTTTTTCCACATTTTCCATTATTTCTTCGCTCCTGATGCGTGCAGCTCCGCAGCGTGATGATGATGGTGCATGATAGCCTAAAGCCTTCCTCGATAAATGGTCTACTAAACACAAAAAGAATTTTTCAATTCGCACCAGTAGTTCCTGAGATTAGCGCGTTCAAACAAACAAACAAACAAACAAACTCTTCAGCTTTATAATATTAGTATAGATTACTGTCTCCTGAAAGTGACCTAGATAAATTTATGTGTACGTGTATTATGTCTAGTAATAATTTGTAATGACAATATAATCATCTTGAATTGTTTAATCGTTATGGTTAAAATAAAGTTCATTAACATCTCCGCGTGATTTAAATTTAATTACAAGTGCAATCAATTTCTGGAAATTGCAATCAATTTTTGATAATTTAAATTTAAAAATTTTCTCAGACGGGTGAAAATGAATGAATATTATTTCACTTCACTTTGAACGAGTTGCTATTATCTCATATATTCGCTTAACTATAAAACTGGCGTCAGTGAAAAGCGATAAAAACCTCCTCGCGAATTCATTTTCACTGATTTATTTCACTCCAAATAATCCTCTTAAACCTTCACAATTCGTTAACGAGAAAGCAAGGTAAACAAACAAAAATCCATTTAAAATTGTATACAAAACGATCCTTATTTGGAAACAATTTGGCTCCCTAATGACTGCGCTGGGACTCACAATGACGGAGCGGGGCCTCAGGGCCCTTAATATGACATTGATTAGATGTTACTCACTAATTATGTTATTTGTTAAAACAATTTCAATTTTTAAAGCAAATAATTAAAGTTATGTAAAAACTTTCAAGTCATTTCCATATTTTAATTAGTGAAAAAAAAAACGGTTTAGTAGTGCGATTTGACATTTTTTTTACCAAACCTATGCTTGTTATTTATGTACTCAATTCATAGCATATATATTACATTTATATAATTATAACATAAATATATTGTATATTTCCAAACAAGTATATTTTTTGTTGTAAAAAATGTTCACCTTATATTTGAAACAAAACTGGATCAATTTGTATTCTTAATCTAAATTATGTTATAAAATATGCAAATATTAAATCAAACCTTAAGTATACTAACATTTCTTTAAATATTTAAAACTTGTATGAATGTAAAGTTAATTTAAGAAGTAATAGAAAATAAAGGCTTTTCTATTTTTATTTTATTATAATATTTTTTGTTAACATTAAATGGTGTTTATCTTCGATTTCAATATTATCTACTTCAATTGTGTTCATAAAACTACGAATTTCAGTAAATAAATTCAGTAACCACTTTATTTTTGCAAACATTCTGAAATCGCTACAGCAACCTTACTGTACCGAATAGCGTTAAAATGCTTTAAATTTTATGAAAGCTTCATTTGGCCGTGTTTTGTACGGTCTTAATGTTTTGCATGCACTTGGAACGGAATTAAAGTTTCAAGCTTGCTGCTCCACGTTTGGTGAATGATGAGCGCTTAATTTTTTATTTAAACTAGCGGTGCCCCGCAGTTTCACGTTAATCAGGGATAAAAGTAGCCAATAACTTAATCTTCTTTTTGAGTAATCGATTCAGCCATTTAAGTGTAAATAAGGGTCAAATACATTCACACACAAAAACGCACACAAAAATTCGACTTAATAAAATTAGTCTGATGTGAAAATAAAGTTCTTTGCATTTGTTGTTTCCTTGTCATTTGGCTAGCAAGCTTATGTATATCAGCAGAATGCCATAGGTATTTGTTCCCAAATATTAAAGCCACATGTTGATGCTATACCTCTGCGAGCAACAGAAGTGTTATTCAAATTGTAATCTGTCTCGTTAAAGTATACCTGAGGCCTTTAAGGCGGTGTGAAATCTTTCAACTGATTATTTTATAAATTGTCTTACTTTCTAGTTAAAAATGGTGACTAATAACCTATAAGACCGCATGAGAAAAAGTATACTCTTATGGTGGAGCGTGTCCAGCGGAAATTTGCCAGATACCTGTATAAGAAGTTGTACGGATATTATCCCTTTTTGTATCCCTCTTTGTTTGTCTCGGGTATGGTGGGCATTGACACTTTAGTTTTAAGGCGTAAATGTGCACTATTACTCCATTTTCATCAGCTGTTGAACGGTCAGATACATAATCCCGATGCGCTGGCTCGCCTCGCCTTGCTGGCGCCGACTCGGCAGCGGCCGCCGCGCGAGTGTGGTGTGCGCCCGTTGTTCGCTGACCTGCGCGCGCGCACATGTACCTCGCAGTATGCGCCGTCTGCTCAAGCCATTAGCTTGCTCAATGCAATGATTGCTCAGAACAGAGACATAGATGTGTTCTGTTCTAAATATAGGAAATTTCGTTGTGATTGTTGTAAATTTATAAGTAACATAGTGTATAATATGTTTTACCCAAATGCATTATTGTAGTAGGTAGTTGGCTTAATGTACGTGTTGGCTTAAGCTGTTAGTACATAAGTGAATAAAATAAATAAATAAATAAATAAATAAATAAGCCTGCATTATCACATCTCCCTAGATAATCCGGAGGCTGTATAGCAGAGGCTTCTCTGGCGCGCCGCCAAACGTCGATGCCACGTGACGCCCGGACCCAAGCTTCGGACGGCCCATTTAGCTATCTTTATTAACCACGCTAATTACCCACTGTGGGCTAAATTAGAGCGCCCAAATTTACTATTTTGGCTTTCATTTTTGAGTTTAAATTATATTCCTTTATTTTTTGGATAACAGTAAATAGCAGAAGTAATGTAGATAAATAGATTTAGTAAACAGTGAATTATAAGACAATGTTAATCATTTACATCTAAGATATAGCCTGAAATTCGATGCAATAAATGCACCTCTTTAAGCGTAAAACTAAACCACGTGTTAATAATAAATAAAATGTTTTAATCCACTTTGCAAAATTAAAAGAATTAAATTTCAGATTTATTTCCTTTTATAAGCAAATTTCTAGGTACAGTGTACTGATTAGTGAAATCACATGTAGTTTGGATAAGAGTGCAGCCATTTTTACACGTCGCGGGAAACCTCAGTGGATAGCAGCGTTTATCTTCACGGTACTTTATTGCGACTTATTTACATTTAATCTACTGACTTTTGTTCAGGACTTTACAAGACATTTGTAAATTTTATTATTATATTCGAATATATGTAAGTAAAGACTTTATCTCAAAAACTTTGTGTAAACTTGATTTTCTAATAAATAAACAAGAATGTACATACATATATGATAACTAAAAAACTTTACAGAACATCCAATGAGAGAAAACACAGTTGCAAAACTTGCAACTGTGTGACGATGACGTCATATTTAAGAGTGCTTCGAAAGCATTCAAGTATAAAACGAGAGCGGACACAATTAAGCAATTTATTAATGACGAGCTTCATTGATCGGGTAAATGAGTAAATGGGATGGTCACCATGAATATTTTATACCATAGAAACGTTACTAAGCAAAAAATACATGAAAAGGTCAACCGGCGGTGGAGTGGTAGTGGGCGAGGCTTAACTTTTAGCGACCAACTGCGATTAATTAGATAGATAGAAAATTCTTCATTGTAACACACGAAATAAAATACAAAGAAAGATATATTTTATACTAGTGCCACAAGTGGCGGCCTCATTACTAAAACCTATCTCTTCCATTTAATGGAGAGGAGGAACCTTTGAATGGAGAGGAATTAATAAAGGATTACAATGGAGGACGTGGTTTTCAACAGAAATAGATGATATAACTTGAGTGACTGACCTGTTAGCTTAGTTGGTAGTGGCTCGGCCTTCTAGTCTAGGGGTTGCGGGTTCGATTCACGAGTGACACAAGTATTTATGAATTTAAAAAATGTATAATTACTTGCGTTGAGTCTGGTCGTTTGTATGTATAATAAGTATGTCTTACAAAAGAAAAGTATATAAGTATTATATCCGTTATCTAGTACCCACGACACAAGCGTTTGCTTAGTTTGCTAGATGGCACTATGTGCCGGAGTATTTATTTATTTATTATAAGATAAATAATACAAACAAACATAATTATAATGTAAATAAACATAAAACATACATCCTAATACATATCATACTGAATAAACTTTCGACTTCAAAGCATTCGGCTTTTTCTGGCATCGTAACTAATAATCGTGTTCGTGTTGGAAATAGATGAAATGTAGAATCATTTTTGACGCGTCATTTGTACAGACCTACAATTCTTCAGTATCAATTGTTCGGAGGATGGTTGTCATCGCCATTTCACCGGGTTTCAAAAGAGGAATTGTGAAACGATGTATAAAAATAATTAAATACGACATCTCGATTCTACTTAGTGAAAATGTAATTAAGCGTCATTTGAGTCTGTCCTACGGATTTTTGTTTACAGTTTGGTAAATGGATTGCAGGTGAACTTTTCTGGTGTTTACTGTATGTTTAATAAATTATCTCATAAATAAAATTGTTGCAGTACTTCATAATTAGTGCCTTAACACTATAATATCTTGATTCGAATAATATTTATTCAATTTATGTAATTTTTTTTATTTACCCTATGTACGTACCTACAGGGTACATGTCTTCACCTAACTAACTAGTTTGTCAATGTTTTGCTAAATAAATGAATACTGAAAAAAATGTTTGCTTCTTTGATTTTTACTTCAATATTAAAAAGGTTTGAGAATGCATGTCGAATAACTCTCAGATCTACGCCCACAAAAAAATCGAGGCCGTTGACGCGATAAAGACAGGCGGCAGAAAAACATCTCATATTAACACAAACTTTTCCTATTTAATACAGCCTCCAGCCCAGTCGCGAACTCTCGCCATTTGCTCCCTCTTGAATTACCATTTGCGAAGGTAAAACAATTCAAAGACACCTAACACCTATAGGTACATCAAATTGTCCTATCTATACATATAATAAAGCTAGAACAGGGTTAAAAGTCTGAACATTTAAGACATAAAAAAATGGTTTGGAGATGCTTCGAATTGATAGCAGAACACGTTCTAAAAATTTCTAGAAATTTTGTTTGTTTATCTGTTTCTCTGTTTATTTAAACGCTTATACGGTTAAACGGATCATCTTTATTTTTGATATGTAGGTAGTCTTAGGAATGTTATAGGCTACTTTTTATCCTGAAATAATGCGAGCGAAGCCGCGGGCGTCTACTAGTATTCAATATTTTCCGTCAGCCAAAAGTGTTCTTATTACCAATCAGCATCCAGAATTATTACGTGTCCTTAGCAACGGACAATTTAGCGTGTAGAAATATTGAAGACTTTTTACTGACAATTATGTGATACACGACGTCCCTTAATATTTTCCGCGTTAATACAAAGTATGATCAAACTTTTATCAAAATTTGGTTAGTCTTGGTCATGTAAAGAACAAATATTATAATGAGATACACAAGATTTCGCCCACTGTGTGTAAGCTAGAATTGCAGTTATGTTACACTCAGTTAGAAGGAAATTGTGTAAATAAATAGTATTTTTTTAATTAATGATAAATAAATAAACATTCCCGGACATTGCACACAAGCGCTATCTGACCCCACACTAAGCAAACGCTTGTCCTGTATGAACTAGATAACAGATATGATACTTATATAAATTAGAAGGCAGAGGCACTACCAACTAAGCTAACAGACCAGTCAAAATATACTGATGGTGTTGGTACGGTTGGTATGAAATGAATATTATAAAAAAAGATTAACTTTTTTATATGTATGTAAGTAGACTACTGTAAGGTGTCTCTAGTTGCAACATCTTTGACCATTTGCGAGACTATATCAACTCGGAAATACGGTGGAACTTTTATTTAAACGTCAAAAACATTTGCGAAGCTTCGACCTTTGTTACGATGCCGTTAACGAAACTCATTTGGGCTCAGATCTTATCCGCTCGTTACAACTTTTGTTTAACTACTGTATAGTTTTAAGTAGCATTGCTGGTTGTATATTGGTGACCCTTGGGTTGGTAGAAATGGACTGCAAACATTACGCGGGCTTGCAAATATACGACAGCAAATTTTTGGAATGGTTGTAGCTTTAGTGTGTTGATTAGAAAATGAAACAATTTTATTTTGGAAAAGGATAAAAATAGGATAAAAGTACGTAATAAACAAATTTTTGTATTTTATTAATTTATAAATATGCAAAACGTATTAGCTCTATATTAACAAACAGGCGCAATCAAGAATATCTTCATAAAACAAATTCTTGAGCAACTTGACAAAGACAAATTGATAAAATCATTTTCATAACGGGCGAAGATTTACTGCGCACTAAAAATGACAAAAGCATTTCTACAATAAGCTCTGACGCAAAAGCAGACCTATAAGTTCTTATCTGAATCAAAGAAAGCTGCTACACAAAGATTCCGAACAAAGAACGTAAGCGGGAAAGCTCTGCGGTGTCGATATAACCTTTTAAAGAATACACGGAAAGTCAATTATAGGAAAACTGGGTTTCAACCAGAGATAAAATAAGAAATATTTGTTCTAGCGTAGGATGTCTAAAGGTTAAAAGTTGTTTTTTTCTTTTTATCCCAATCGAATCCTCCGGTTATTTATGGGCTTCTTTTATCTTATTTTTTATAAGATAAAAGAAGCCCAAAAATAACCGGTAAAAATATTACACAACAAAAATTCAACTCATAAAACCAAAAATAGTTTACGAGCATAAATGAAAAATATGTGGGGACGGCGTAGCATGTTCGTCAACCATAATAATAATTATATCTTCTAGGCGTGGTTATTGGATATGGAGAAATAAAACGTAGTACTTCAACTGATTGAGGGTATATTACAATTTGTTGGAGGTTAAACTTTGAAATAAAACTGTTGGTAGATTGTCTGATAACTAATTACACTAATTCGGTCGACACTCCAACCAACACGTAACGCCACAACGCGATGCGAACCGATTGCCGTCCCAAGTAAGACATATAAAAAGGTACTCTGTGAGTAAGACTGGCGGCCCCTCGCCCGGCACTAGCGCTGGTTGTTGCGTCAGAGCAGGACCCCGAAGTTAGTCTCAAGTCAACGTCAGCCGTTATTGACAGTGACACAAACATTATAACACATTTCGAACATTGTGACAGCTGACAGTGACATTGAAACCAACTCGGCTACTCTCCGAATCAAACATTAAGAACAACTTAAACACTCTTCGAATCAAACGCGCAGACAAATAATTAATTAAGTAAACAATAATATTTTCATGTATAGTGTGTATTGCAAAATAATTTACTTAAAATGCAGATATTTTGTAGGCAGGACCTACTTACTTCTTAATTTCCCAATATGATTTTGCAGTATTTAATACTTAAGTACATAACAAAACAAATTTATGTTTATCTTTTCAGGTCTTTATGGAAGCTAAATGAATAAGACATTTTAATCATTTAAACTGTAGGTACTCGTATGTTGCGTAAAATCGAATAAATGTGGGCAATTCGGATGTCGAGTTTCTAAAACCGCCCTAAGGGTCTCTGACATGGCTTAACGACTCTAAAACCCACTAAAGTTAGACATTAAGACCACAACACACCTACATATGTATACTCAAACATATCTTATGCTTATACTTTCAGTCGCGACGTAGAAGGTTTTTTTGAATGAAGGTCTCTGGTTCGTATCTAAAATTGTAAGATCTGTTAGAGTATCTGTTAGCGTCACGTTTGTGGCTATCTGATCTGGAAAATGGTTCCACTTCTGGTCTGAAATGGAAAAACTATAAGTGGATAAGAAGTGTTTGCTTGTAAAGGGAAACTAGTGTTAGCTACTTAACTGTTCTTGAGATTGTGGATTAGTTATTTTTTTCTGAGTGCTATGGTTTTATTATTTAATTCGATCTTTTTAAGATGTACAAATTTCTTAGTACCTACATTTTACATTTCATCTTGTTCAGCCAGCGTTTGCAATGCAAGCGAAAAAAAATATTTTTTACATATTTAAATTAGAAATCTTGAAAAAATTCTGTGGTTTTATAATATATTAAGCATATAATTTTACAAATATAAACACTCATGTTGAAGCATTATATTTATTAAAAAAATTGCATCAAAATCCGATGGGTAGTTTTAAGGATATAAACATAGATACATACAGACAGTCGCGGGTAGCAACTTTGCTTTATACTATGTAGTGATGTTATACTCAGTTCTCTACACATTAACATCAGCATTATCTTCAACCAGCTTACTAGTTACTACAATGCATTACTCTACACTAGATAAGACACACCACATCCAGCTTCACACTAAACATCCCAAGGAGTAGTTCTCGCAAATTATTGCGCTCCCAGCTCTCTCTGGTCGTTTAAATAATCTCGCCGCCAATAAAAGCTAGCCGCGATGTGTTGCAAGTACACTACCGTTAGAGGGCCCAGTGCAAACTCTCCTGTATAGGCTAAATAAACTAGGGATTTACAGACACCTAATATATTTAATTATGTATTACTAGTGGACGCCAGTGGCTTCGTTCGCATTATTTTGAGATAAAAGACACTTTTAATTAATATATAATTTAGTTTTTGACTTGTAAACCTCATACTAACTGCACACCAAAAATCATGAAGATCCTTTCAGCCGATTTTGCGTTATGAACGTTTAAAAAAACAAATAAACAGATTAAAATTCTAAAAACTGCTAAACGTGTTTTGTTATGGATTTAAACATACCCAAACATTTTTTTTCTAATATATTCTATGTGCAGTTTTTTGGTCCTCTTCAGCTTTTCTATGTAAGTATGTTTAGATTCTGTAGATCTTAATTTAGGAATGATAACTTAGAACTTAAAAGATAACGTTATAAGTCACAACTAAGCGTGTGATCTTTACTTTAGGTAGATGGATAAACACTTTATTCAAACATCACAAGGAATTAATACAAACACAACATACAGAAAGAGACTTAAAATTAGCTTCATAATCGGTGGTCTAAACTTTGGATTTGGGTTCTATAATGCGTGAAATAAATAACGTTTGATATCTTTATTTCTATTGTTTGTATATCAATATCGTTTTTATTTTGCGGTTTCGTAATTAACTAACTTGAATTTTATTTACTTTCCTGTACCGAGGCGCGTTTGTTTGAAACAGCTAAAAAAAATAACTATTGAAGAACTATTTTATAATAGAACACGTAACCGTAAGTTATTAACCAACTCGGGAATTAAATAAAAAAGTAACGGTTTTGTATTGCAATAATTTCAGCACATTGATCCCTCTGCCAGTTATTACCCCATAGTCCGGGACTAATGGTTTGACCGCGAGCAAAATCTACAGGACTAACCCCGCCTCGACGCTGGACTTGTCAGCCTTTAAAATCCCACACAGGATTTTCAACACTCGTATATGTACTCGTATGTAGGTGCTCTTATATTTGCTTTTCGTATATAAATATGTAGGTGCTAGGTCCTGGTATATTTTCCTTTCGTATGTATGTAGGTGCTGGTATATTCTGGTTGGAAATGCATTTGTGTAGCGGGATTTTAGATAAAATTTCAGTCAAACTTTAGGTGTTTAAAAAGAAGTGGGATAAGGGTTGTAGGTTATATTTTTGGGTTCTGATTATTCTTTATTATAATGACAATGCAAAATATAAGATTGAACGGTTATTTAGAAAGTATAAAAAAAGAAATACGTTCCTAGTTTTCAATTTACTCGTGTATCTGAAAGATTACATTTAAAAAAATGAATTCAAATTTATGTGAATTGATTACTGCAAAGCAAATAAATAGTAAGTAATTATTATTATTGCGAGACAGATTATTGGAGTACAAGGCTTGTGCCCAACAGTGGGCTCTAATGAGTGTATAGTGATAGGTACTTACCACATGAGTACACAAAAAATTGATTAAAAATAGCTTACTTGTTAACTAGACTGTTAGTTTATAATTCCCATTACTGCATTTTGCGGTGTATACGACCGTCATTTTTGATTGCAAAAAGATTTTTTTTACCTTAAACCTTGAGTGAGCAATACGAAACAAAATTTGGAAACAGCATTTATTCCGTAATTCTATAAGCTCCTAGCAAGATTTTCCGCTGCGTTATGGGCACTGATTTTATTTGAATCGCTCCCTTGGATAAGGCAAATGTCTCCCATTTTCCTCCAAGGAAAGTAAAATGTCAGGGTCAAGAAATCTGTGCACGGTAAATGTGCGGACGTGACTTTACTTTAAATAATCGATTTAAATATGCTTCACCAGATTATTTTGAAAACAGCAATGCTTTGCGCACTTAGGTACCTTTTTTGTAATATTTTAAAAGAAATCATGTTCCAGCTATAGATTTTTGTATATCTATTGTTTGTTACAAATTTGAGGGAAGATATCTACTTCACGCGTATTCCGATTTTACATTCTATAATATAAGTTGCTGTTTGCATGAAAGCCAACGCCTTCTTGCATTAAAACATTCAACGTTTTTGGTCTTAAAAATCTTACAATACAATACATTATCACTTTATTGCACACGAAAATAAATTACAATATGAAATGGACTTAAACTATAAATAAATGTACAAGTGGGCGGCCTTATCACCTTGAGTGATCTCTTTCAGGCAACCTTAGCAAGAAAACGAAACCAAAATCTTGTGTTTTAATTGAGACAAACTACATCAAAAGAAAGGGATATAACAGAATAGTAATGGAGTGTAAACCTACGGATAGAAACCTGTGATTCGATCTCAAGACGTTATCAATAGCGGTCCCTAATCACGCACGACATAACTAAGCCCTTAGTTAAGGCAGAACCCTTCATTAGCTCATTACCGACGCAGTATCGTCTATAGCCTGAATTACCCTGGCCTAAGATCGCAGCTTAACAGATTAACAGTCGTAAATATGTGTGGCAGCTCTCTAGCTATCATAGGCAAAATGTTACATCATTTACGTACTCACACATACACACACACATAACATTTGAATGAATACTATGTTCATTGTAATTGTATCTCTTGTGGTGAAATATTTTATCGTCACAGCTTGTTTTTAAGGCGACAATGTCGCACGCTTATCTTTATAACTAATTAATAATTAATTCTTATTAATTAATTTTTTTAATGAGAGTGAATCGGTTCTTACTGGGTAAGCACGTTCCATCCTAGACCGTAATTATTGCTTACCATCAGGCGAATTACGGTCAAGTGCAAACCCATTTCTTGTAAAAAAAAAAACTAGGAATAGTACTCTCAAAGATTTTATATAGATATCTTCGTAAGAAATTTGTTTCAAGCGAAATCGTTCACGTCTATCCAAATATGTTTACCCATTGAAAATTTTCTTGTTACGTACGTATTCAAAATAATCTTAGGAGTGAACTCACAAACGAAGTATTTAGGAAAGATAGCATTAATTTGTTAGGTTGAATGTGTTCACACACAATACATATGACCTTAAAATAATTTTGCTCAGCAACCAAGCATTTGCTGCCCCTACTATTCACCAGACTATCGGCAGATTATCAGAGCTCAGCATGACTACCGGTGTCCATACAACCGAGCTTGTGTCGGTCGGATCTAGCGACGGATTGAAGCCGCGGGTGGCCGCGGTCAATTCGGATATGATCTCGCAGTCGTGTTGAAATTTGATTAAAAGTGGTTATCTTTGGTGTTGAGAATAACTTCTCTAAATATAACTTCTTTATTATGATAGACAGTTTTGAATGTCAGCCAACCTACGTTATCACTTTTATGTAAATGCAATTTTGATTGTTTTCGTATTTTTTTTTGTGTTATGGCTTTTGCGAAGATTTGACTTTGCAATACTGCCAATGTCATGTGGGAAGATAGGCCATTAAACTGAGAAATTCAAAGTGAAATATTAATATGTACGGTAGTTCTAAATTGCACGTTTTGGTCATTGTTTACGTTTTATATTCATGTGGTGTCAGCCACTAGTTGGGATACTCAATTGTAAGTCTTTATATTCACTTAAACGCAGAAAACGTATATGGTACATACTATGTATAGTTTATATGCAGGTTAGGTTTAAGTTTGATTTTTATAAAAGTTACGTAAAGTGTTCTAAAAACCTGTGAGCAGTCACTGTGAATCAAAACTACTCACTCATATTACTCCAAAGTTTTCATCTGGAATGGATTTCTGCAAAGTAATGTCTAATTCAATATCTTATTTAAAAACCTTACAAATCTCTCTCTTGAGTCGTATTTCCTTATGACTGGGGGGTCCTGGTTCCCCCGCAGAATTAATTCATTGGAGAAGTTCTCTTGGGCAGATACATCAAGGGAAGACACAAGTCCTTGGATATTGTGGTCCTCAAACATGTCGGTTTCCTTACGATATTTTCTTCACCGCTAAGCGAGTGCAAATCCACACATAACTTGAAAATACAAGTCATTGGTGTAGGGCTGGATTTGAACCTGGGTGCGTCTGGATGAAAAGCAGACACTGGAACCGCTGAGCCACACTCTCTTTTACATACATATAGTAACCTACAAAACTATGACCGTTCATATAGTCCATACGACCTAGTTCAGGTGAGTGCGGCTCTCAATCGGTCTGTAATCCTAGATCATTGCCTCTCCGTGCTGTTATTATCCACCCACAATGAACGGTATTAGTGCTGTTATACGCTAGCTGAGCTGTATAGTTGGACCTGGATAAACTATAAAACAATGCTATGCTATTGAACTAAAAATGCTATGATATGTACTTTGGTCTAGATGATTAGTAATAACATAGTGGAATAAGATAAGAGAGATAGAATTACCTAAAATTTTAGCAATTCATCAAATACTTCGGTGTGATTACATATTGTATCTTGGAAGTGTATATGCAAACGTGTCAAAGTATGTCTGGCTTCTTCTCTCTAATATAATTAAAGTTCTTATTAGGTAAGTCAGGTTAATACATTTAATACAGTTCTAGTATAAAATACATTTAATTTATTTGATGTGAACTCTCGTAAGGCGTTAATACGCAGCTTGATTATAAATATTCTTGTTCAAAACAGTCTTACTGTATTTCTATGGTTGTTTGCTGTTTAACTCCTTTCGGACATTTGAGCTTAACCGGATCTAATGTCTGGAACGGGCTGCTTCGGTTTAATATTAAATATATATATATATATATATATACTTACTATATACAAAGGTAACACAACACGTTTTATAAAAGAAATAGATACTTATTTCACATTATATTTACGATCTTTGTGTGCCAGTTACTAGTTAAAACATTGTATTTTTTTATTTATTCGTAAAATAGATGAAGGCAGAAACACGAACAAGAAAAATCATATATCTCTCAAAAACAGCAAATGTATTCTTAATTATATCATCATCATCAACAATAACTTAGCAAAGAGCAGTAAAAACAACAGTATAATTTATCAAATGACTACACAAGCAGATTTAGTATCATTGAACTTCCAATAGAAGACCTGACAAAACCTAAGCTCTAATCCAAATCGCCATAAATACCTAATTTAAAAGCGTCCGCAATATCAATTTCAGGAGTGGCTTAGCAAAGCTTTTCCTGAGACCCTGCGATTTTATCTTGAAAATCCTTTTCAATGGGGGATAAAATATGAAACGTGCGCGGAGGCTGATAGCAGCAAATAACCTGTCCAGTCCCATATCTGGTTAGCTGGGGCAGAGGCCGCCGCGCGCACTCGCTTACACTCACGTATAGGTACTGCCTACGCCTTTACAACTTGCCACAGTGGAAATTATAGGAAGTAGATATTTTTGGAAAAGGGTAACTGAATGAATCTTTTGATATGAATATATTTTGCCTGGACAAGTGTATTTCATCTTCGACTTCATTGTAGCTTTCCGTCAGGCAAGTTGTTGCAGTTGAACGTGAGCTCATAATAAACAATGAAAAATTGTATTAATTAAAGATGAGTAAAGTACTCTTATCATTATAATAGTGAACAGGTATATGTTTTATTAGTTTCTGGGAATGTAATTGAAGTGCATGCTTTTATTTAGCTAATGACATTTGACATAAGATCCAAATAAGAGAATAGTGTCGTCCTCTTACCACCCGACAAGTTGTCGAAAAAATTGCATTGATGTCCTTAGAACATTATACGTATTTTTCATCTGTTTCACAATTTCCTCAAGATGTTTGGCAAGAGCCAAGTTAGTTGCTTGTACTCAGACAATTTAGTGATATTCGAACCGCAACACCCTGGTCGATAACAAAAACGTCTTTGCATATTCGTTTTAAAATACGTAACTTAACTTTAAACATAAAATCCTTGGAAATATCAGCTGTGTACACTCCGGCGTGTTTGCTTGGAATACGCGCGAAGAGTGGACGATGGGAATCCAGCGATAGCTGCATGTGGTGTGCCATTGCATAACCTGGATGCTATGGGGAAAGGGTGTTATGTAAAACTCGTAGGTAGGTATAGTTGGAAAACCTGATTTTTACAATGCACGCGTCTTATTATTATTTACTTTAGTATGTGTTATAACATCGATGCTATGGTGAGAGTATTACTTAAATAACTCGTAGATAAAGTATTACAGGATAAAAATAAACCTATGACACTCCTAGGATTACAAAATACCTAGACCAAAAATCATGATAATCCGTTCTGCCGTTTTTGCATTGCCTCATGGGCGTTTAAATAAACAGACAAACAGAGATACAGGTAAACATAAAAACAGACAACATTTCTAAAAACGTGCTGCAATGTGTTTTGTTATCGAATTAAAGTATATCTAAACATTTTTTTTTTTAATATCTTCTACGTACAGATTTTTGATCCTCTTCAGCCTTATATGTATGGAATAGTTTTTGTTGTCATAGGCAATGAAAATATATTTATGAAAATTTCAGCTTTCTAGCTAATCTATACTAATATTTTAAAGTTAAAGAGTTTGTTTGTTTGTATGTTTGTTTGTTTTTTTGAACGCGCTAATCACAGGAACTGCTGGTCTGAATTGAAAAATTCTTTTTGTGTTGAAAAGACCATTTATCGAGGAAGGCTTTAGGCTATATAACATCACACAGCAACTAATAGGAGCGAAGAAACAATGGAAAATGTGTAAAAAACGGGGAAAATTATTCATCTTTGATGGTTTCCGTTGCGTGCGCTGCGAAAACAGTTCATGTCGTGGGTAACAGCTATAATTTATAAAGCTGAAGAGGTTGTTTGCTAAAATAAATATGATGTCCAAAATAACTATTCCACGCGGACGAAGTCGCGAGCACAGCTAGTACGATATATACAACCTGGTGATAGACAGACAGACAGACAGCGCAGGTTTAGTAACACGGTCCGTTATTGTCTTTTAGGTACGGAACCCTCTCAAAGAGAACAAAAACTACTTTAAAACTCGCTACATTTCATACATTTCCTATATATTACTATTCCTAGATTATTGGAGTCCTATGTTATATTATGTTTACATGCTCATCTCATCCCAACTATATAATTTTATTGTGAGTGTTCTATCTCTAAGTTTATCTTGTCTGACAAGAAATACATATATTATACTAATATCAGTACATCTGACAGGGATCGTTTAAGTCCTAACAATAGAAACACAAGGACCATTCGTATAGGGTATTATGTGTATACAAGGTTACTAATAACAGACGCGTAACATTTTAAAGAGAGTTGTAGTCAAGCGTGAGAGCGTGTATCTATTTTGCATAAAAAACACTTTTCTTCTATGTCTTTTTATTGTTGTTATTCAAGGCCAGCTAATTAAGTGTATTTGATAGATCTTTACTAACAACTCTGAATTTTGGAGTCGTAATAATGAAAATAAATTAATAATTAGGTACTTTTTAGTGATAGTAGACTTGAAGTCGGTGCATGATTTTTTTAAATTAAACTTTATTTTTCAATTACTCGGTCAGCCAGTTTATAGGGCCTTACGTCCAATGCACATGATTTTGGCATAGACGAATTGAACTTGAGTTTAATTCGTCTATGATTTTTATTTTTACTGTCTTTAGTTGGGTAAATTTTGGTTATAATTGACTACATACAGCTGTTGTACTCGTATACAATTATGGAGAAACATTTCATATCGATAAAATATCGAAATTAACGAAATAGTATGTAGCAAGTTTTCAGTAATTTAAAATAGTTTATTATTTGACGAAAAAAAACAGAAAAGTAACCCTGACGAGACACAAGAACCATTCGTATTTGGATTTATATGTATAGTAGAATGCACCTAAACAGACAGTATTGATGCTATTGATCTCGGTCTAGACGGGAAGCACCCGGCACAGAGGTCGGACTGTCGCCGTGGACTTACAAACTTTTTTATACTAGAAATACCTAAAATTGAAGAACATATTATATTATAAAATAAGCTTTTCCCAATTTTTATCATTATTCCTATTTTCAAGGTATGAGTGGATTTATAATTGCTTAACGGTTTAACAAGTCACGAGTAAGCTGATGTTTGATGACCATAAAATCTGATTCTGTAAGTGTGAGGTAAAATATACATGCACTGTACCCTGGGTACTTGCCAATTTGACATCTCTGATGACCCTCCGTCCACTTGGATCCCATGACGAGGCTCCCATGGGATCTTCAGATAATTTATTCGCCTGATCCTGAGAGCTACATTTTCCTCTACAGACAGAAGAGGAAAATGTAGCTCTCAGGAATGAAGAGACGACTCTTACTCATATTATACTACCTGAATGCCAAATTTCAGCCCAATCTGTGCAGTGGTTTAGGCTTTGCGTTGATAGATCACTATGTCAGTCAGTCATACAGTCAGTCACCTTTGAGTTTTATATATTTAGAAGATATAACAAAAAAATACTTCTTATATTGTCACACATTATTAATTATGATTTTAACTGTTGTTAACTACGAATAAGGTCCTACGTTTGGGTGCCATGATACAAAAAATATGCTACCAATTCTAAGGAGACCCTTACTACTTCTTTGGTAAACATATCGCCCCAAGATACAAGACTGTAGACGTGTAACAAACGATCTCACTACATTTCACTGATTTCTATGCAGTCGCATGTGAGATAGAATGTCGGTACCACTTTTGTATATATCTGATACTATCAATTTGACTTTTTATGGAATTCGATGGCTGAAGCAGAATGTTTGTACAAATATATTGAAGTATTAATTCTATTGTGTCGTATAATCCTCATTAATGATGGTTGTCCCCTGCTGAGTTAATTCGTTGAGAGTTTTTTGGTCAAATAAAGCATGATCTCCGGTCATCCCGCGGATAGCACAATGCATTATGTCCTTGATCGTCAGATTTTATGATTCTTAAAAATGACAGTATTCTCTTTAGCTCCTTCACCAATACCTAAACAAGTGTATTAATTAATAAAATTTTGAATAGTCCTGATTGATAAGTATAAAAATAAAAGAAATGAACATATATATTTTGTTAATTTAAGGACATATCCTGTTTTGTGTGCCATAGTAAATAAATAAATACATACAGGTATTTTTTTTTGTATGCACTAGCAATATGCGTCTGTAAGTAAGATTTCTAATCAGCTACGTATCAAGAAGTGGCAATAAAAATAAACGAATCTGTAAATAAATATCATGCTCATATTTCAAAAAGTCGGCCTGCCAATTTCGGGCGACTTATTTTTCAGGAGATAAAGCTTTTTATTCGCTGTTAAACAGACAAATCGGATTTAGTATGGATTAGTCTGTCCTCATAAATCTTATAACGAGACAGTGTAAGCTTATTTGCATGGCTTTAAACTCGGCCAGTGGCGAATGAGAGACGACCATTTATATTTAGGGCCGAATTAAAATTCGGGCGCGATCCGTGTTATTAACTTTGTAATTTTATCGCTGTTCCCGCGTATATTAACGCTGTATTACAAACTGACAGATTTAATTCGTTGAATTTGTCAGCGCGGTAATTGGAGCGAAATTAAATAATCTTATTAAGTTTTGTTGCTTATTGCTTTTGTTGAGCTGGTGGTGTTTTGTTTATTTTTGTAGAAAATAAAATAATTAAGGTATTAAAAATGAAGGTTCGACACAACGTTACTAATGTTTAATATACAAATTACTATTTAATAACCACGGTTGACATATTTAATAACATAAATTTTCTCTTAACTTACTTTTAGTACTCATTTTATAAAAAAATATCAACTTAATATTTCCATATTTCAAACTTCTACACTAGCAGTTAATCCAATATTGGCCGTCCTATATTTCAATCACATTACAAGTTATGTCTATGCTTTCTGTATCTATTACTTTTATGTGTTTTTTCCTTTGATTTCTCATTTTTTGTTTCTTTGTGCTTCAGATCACAGCAATTTTTGCAGCATTCAAACTTTTTACTGCCAGGCCTGAAAATATAAAAACAATAATCAATAGAAATAATTAAAGGAGTTTACACTTTTAAACCTTAGCATAGAAACAACGATTTACAAGTGTTTTTCTCGATCACTGTGATAATTTTTGGAACAAATTAATCTTTCATACAATTTCATAAGCATAAAAAAGGATAATCCTGTCAATGAATACGTTGATAAGAAGTTAACATCTACATCAATTCTAAAATATTTTGCAAGCCACACAATATCAAAAACTGGAACAAAAAGTTAAAATCAACGAAGTTCAGTCGTGTACTATGACGCGATTTTACTGCAAATTTTCCAACATCAATTTGTGAAAATGACGCCTGGTTGCTGTGCTGTGTAAAAATGGACAAAATAGCTGTTGTTTTTAAAAATAATAGCGCTGTGAGATGCAGCCGTCTGTGAACAAAACAGCTTGTAATTGACGCCGTCACACTGATAAGCTGCGGGGTTATTCTGGGACAATACCACACCAAATAGATACCTAATTACTTATTATAGCATTATATAAAATTCAAAAGGCTCTTTTTGTTTTTGGCTTGATTGTTTCTTTTTAAGCCGCAACGCAATGCAGTAATGCATTGTAGTGTATTTTTGTTTTGTGATATATATTGTGGGAACTGATACTGATTCTGACATACGCCACTTTTTTTAAGCTAATGCTTCACAGAGATCCCTTAATTAATTCCTTTTTTAATCACTCACACTGGGAAAAGTGTAAAGCATAACTGCTGATTATTTTTATTATTAGTCCAACCGAAATACTATAAAAATAAGTATTTCATGTTTAATTTTATAAAACAAATAAGCGAATAAATGACTACGGAAACAATATAATTGTGATAATTTTCAAATTTCATTTGGGACTTGAACAATCGATCTTAGGCGACTACATTGCATTGCCATATATTTCATAAAAAATGGCATGCAAAAGTCATCAACATTAAAAATAAATTAAACATTATAGTAGTAGGTATGATAATTTTAAAACATCATCCGGAATAATCCTCGATCCTGGGCGGCGCGGCGTTTGTCAGGGCGGGCGGGTCGATTCATCCGCCCTGTCACGGAGAAATCCAGCTCGCCCGCTTCCGGTATCACTGCGCTATATTTTCTACGTGAAACCAGTGCAAAGGTAACTTAGAGGACTTTTAAAAGTATGTTTTGTTTTAGTTGTACCAAGATAAGTTGGTATTTTGTTAAATTCAAATCAATTCAATATAACTTTATTGACTATATAAATAAACATAAGAAAATGACTTGAACTATAAAATACCAATATAGGTATATATGTAAATCTAGGTGGCCTTGTCACTTTAAGTGATCTCTTCCAAGCCTAGGCCAGGTTAAAGCTGGTAGATTAAGAACAGAACCAACAAAATATAAAATCTCTAAGCTGCTGGACATAACCATGTTACTTTTTTGTATCTGTAACTTATTTGTAAAATGTTTGTCTTAGTTAGAGGTCAGAAATACTTGTTCAGACAGTTTTTTAAGCGGCGATACCAATGTTTTTAGTTGCGTCATTAATATTTTTCTCTACAGCTGTATAAGGTTACGTTTAACCAAATTTTTTAGGTAATAGACGATTTGAGACATTCAATCTAGCAATTGAAACACTTTTTTGACGCAAGAACACACTCATATCACTCGTATAGTCAGACAAAGTTAGCCTAAATTGCCAGAATAATGCCTGGCGCGTTGCACATTAATAAATTTTAATTAAAATTCCAATGTGGCCTCGCGTCTATCGTAGCCATACATAGGTCGTCGCGAAAATGACATCTACTTCAATTAAAACATGCCAGAGGTGCGTTACGAGGTATTCTCATTTTATTTTAAAGAATATGTTCGTAAAAGAATATGCTATTTTAACTAGAATGCTTTTGATCTCAATTTTGTACTGTTTAATTATTGGTACAGATTGTTTGTTTGATTTGTTTACGTGGTTATAGGTATGTGACTACAGCCTGCCAGATGTTAAGCATTGCTGCACCCTAGGGTGACACACAAACACGCTTACCTGGAAGATACCTATCAGGTCTAGTTTTGAAGATAGATAGGTCTAGAAGAGAAAAGTAAAAATTTGCCGTCTGTACGATAAACGTACAGGCAAAGCGCTGTGTATGACAATTCGGCTCTTCCACCATAAAACGTCTACTGACGGACTTTCTGCTTGTCCGGCTATAGAAAGGAGCTGAGGGAATTCGTTCATCAGTTTTGAGAATAACGACGGATTTATAGATTATGTAAAGTACGTATAACTATAAATCCGTGTTTCGTTCAAGGCCATAGTGATCACTTACCACCAGGGGAAATACAATTATATTTGAAACACGTATGAAACAAGCTAATATAACTTAGTTCTACTTACCCAAGAAAACGACGACCGTCTTGCGCCATCTATTGATAATTTTTCGAACCTGCAGTGACCACAAATGAGGAAATAACTAACGGTAGATTGTCGGAGAACCAACTGCAGTAACAGTTCATCTTCATACCAACAGAACGTGGTCACCCTCACATTGTGCCTTTCCCACCATTAATTATCACAAAAAGGAAACAACTTACGGTAGATTGTCCAAGATCCATCTATACGCCTTTGTAGAGAGTTGAAATACGCCTTTATAGACGAATCACTATTGGTAGGTTTATACCTACCACTAGAACAGTGACCACAAATAAGCACAAAAAGGAGATAACTCACGGCAGGATTATTGCAGTAGCAATATATCTTTAAATCTACTTTTATAACAGTGCTTACAAATTGGACCAATAAAGAAACAACTCACGGTAGATTGTCGAAGATCCAGCTGCAGTAGCAAAACGTCTTTATAGACGAATTGCTTTTGGTAGACTTATACCAATAGGAAGATAACTAACAAATGAGATCGGTCTGCAGTAGGAATATATCTTTAAGTCTACTTTTATAACAGTGCCCACAAATTAAACCAAAAAGGAGACAACTCACGGCAGATTGTCGGAGATCCAGCTGCAGTAGCAGTTCATCTTCATCCCGACAGCGACGTGGTCACCCTCACACTGCGCGCCTCCCACGGTGACAGCTATAAGCCTGCCTTGACGGACTGCTGGCGCGCCGGAGTCGTTCTGTATTTAAATTTAAAGGAGGTTATAGACATTTTAAAATGAGTATACGGACAAAAAAAGAAGGAATAGAAAGAGGTTATTGCTTTTTCTGTAATTCTTACTGGGTAAGTACGTTCTATCCTAGACCGTAATGTTTGCTTACCATCAGACGAATCTCGGTCAAGTGCAAACCCATTACTTGTAAAAAAACAATTTTGGGGCAACACTATGTGTGTTTTGATCTACATTTTATCGCTATAAAAGAAGGTTTTAATTCGTAATCTAGTAGCAGGAGGTAAGTTTTTTTCGGTTTAATCATTTGAATAATTAATGAACATGGACATTATTGAGGTGTGAAATTTGTATCAATACATGGGCAGCAAAAATGCATAGCAGACGTCACGAGACTTGGCTATAACAACGTTTCAATTTATTTTTTGTCTACTAAAAAAATAAAGTTAAGGATAAAGAATCTATATTGATACTGTAAGGTTGCATTATACAACTCACATAATATAAGTACGTACTTACTTCACTTATACATCGTTTCGTGCTCGTGTAACAAATCGCATCATTGCCTTTAGCTAAAAATAAGAGATCAATACAATTTTAATCAAGTCCAATGCAAATTCAGACAAAATCTATTAAAACTATATAATACACTTTGCATTATAATTATTAAAATTAACAAAGTATTGTTAAACTGTACCTACAAATTTCATACTTTGCCGGCATCGCTTTTTCAACCAGCGCTCTGCATCCTTGGATATTGACATAGCCAAAACTTCCCACAAATAGTTGATTTTGCTGAAGAAGACGGTAAAACAATATTGACAAATAATATCAAATAGAAGATTTAGAACGAGGCTATAATTTATCTCACTTATTGACTACTATTTGACTCATTTCAAAACGATGCTATGCCTGAATAAATGTAGAAATAGTAGAAATCACTTTAATTTGTTCAAGAATATTGATAGAAATTGATGCATTTTGATATGATTTTGAAATAACGATAATGGAATAAATTAATTAAAATAATAAATATTGTGGTTTTACATGATGTATTTTTGAAAAAAAAGGTTATGTTAAATTGGATACAAGATTAGAATAGTGAAATTGAATGTAAAAGAACACTATAAAAATCTTCTATAATGTTTATAATCACAGTGAAAAACAACTAAGTTGAAATTACTGAGTAAAAAAATAATTAATTACTTGTGATCCCAAACTTCTTCTCCAACCCTGTGGGTTTTCCGAGCTTGTTTTATTCTCTCGAAGATTCTTACGAGTATTTTCTCTCGTCTTCACTGTTTCTGTCTTTGAAGAAAAAGTAAAACTTTAATTTGTATGAAATTGAAAAGATAGCGTAAAATCTAGATCTAGAGATAATAGATATCTTGTAGGTAAGCGTGTTACACCTTAGGCTGCAGCAATGCTTAACATCAGGCAGGTTGTAGTCAAGCGTAAGCCTATATCATGTAAAAAAAAGGATGTAGTCAAAAGTAACCTCGTAACGTAAACAAAACCTATCCCACATAAAAAAAGTCTAAAATTTTCACCACAAACTTTTGCACTTATAACATTGGTGTGATTGAATGAAGTGAAAATTTTAAAACTGTATGTTTATTTATAGATACCCTGTGTCTACAAATATAAACTTACTTGTGATTCCAGATTTCTTCTCCAGTCGTGTGTTTCTCTCTCAGAATCTTCACCAGATCTATGTCGACCCTTCAACTTTGAACAAAAGACAAATTTGCATTTATTATTTAAAAAACAACAAAAAATTATATATAAAAGTAGTTACAAATACGTACTTACTGTTTTATATTTCTTCATATTTACATGCTTCATTACAGGCCCATACAAATGATGGCCATTCCTATAGAAATGTTTTGAGAATACTCTTTGAAAAGCTCTGGTCAGTGTTTTTGTAGTTTCATATATTTTGTTAGTGTGCTTTTTACTTTTATACGTATATTTTGAGATTTTACTACTCGTGAAATGTTTTTTAAATTGCACTTTCTCGTAACTGTCTCTAAATTTAATCTCTTCGCCGAATTGGTAGGGTTTAATGGATGCGTTTTCCTGAAAATATAATTGAGAATATGACTGAGAATATGTATTGTGTTCCAACATATTTTTTTTCAAAGAAATGGCTTTTTTTTCTTTATCAGGTCACCCAAAATGTGTAATATACAGTCAGGTTATTGATCTTTAACTATGAATATATTATAATAAATTTGAAAAAAAGACTCAAAACATCTTGAAATTAATTTGTCATTAACATCAATTAGTACTCACAACTTTAATCTTGCTAGCGCTCACAGCATCAGCAAGATATCGGCTCTTCCGTTTAGTTGTTTGAGATTCTTTTTCATCCACAATAAGATCGTAATAATCTTCATAGTCATTGTTATTATTGTCATTATCATCGGGTGTGGGTTTGGTAGGTTTAGATTTTGTCTGTCGACTATTTTCTTGATTGCTCAAACTCTTTGTGGATTGTTTAAATTTATTTTCATCTCTTTGTTTGATTTCGTCTTCAGCGCGTTGGTGTAGTATAGTTTTAAAATATTTTTCGTTTGTTGTTGTAGTTGTTCTTGGCTCGTCGAACTAAAAAAAAACATCTAGCGTTAATTTTATTAGTACTTTTACTTATCTTTTCATTTCTCGTCGAAAGTTGACTGGCCTGTTAGCTTAGTTGGTACTGGCTCTGCCTTCTAATCTAGAGGCCGCGGGTTCGATTCCCGCCTGACACAAGTATTTATGTAACTTTAAAAATGTATAATTACTTGTGTTGTGTCTGGTCGTTTGTATGTATAATAAGTATGTATTTACAAAAGAAAAGTATATAAGTATTATATCCGTTATCTAGTACCCACGACACAAGCGTTTGCTTAGTGTGGGGCTAGATGGCGCTGTGTGCAATGTCCCGGAATATTTATTTATTTATAGTTGTGTAACTATTACAACTTAAATTGCAAATATTTCAAGTGACTATTACATTTTAATATTGTTTTGTTTATATAATTTAGAAATGTTTAATAGTAGAAAACTTTAGTGTATGATAAATCAAATTTAGCAATACTTACCTAACGGCAAGTAAAAAACTGATTTACATATTATTTTTACATCAAATACTTACAACTCGTAACATTTTATGTCGTTCTTTACTTTTGTTTTCCTGTAAAAGCACAAATATTGGTTTTTCACAAATATGAAAAAAAATTACACCTTGGCTAAAACAACATTATGAAAGGCATTTTGTAACGTTTGTCTTGATAACCTGATTAATTATATATCATTTTTCCTGCTCTCCTAATTAAATATCTTTTTCGCGCTCTTAAAAATCGTGTATATATTTAAATAATGAATTTACAATTAAAATACTTACCTCACCTCCGGAATTCCGAAATCTTTTAAATACACCTTTTGTTTTTTCTTTGTCACTGTCTTCATCCTGGAAAGTGAAATAATTTTTTCTGTAACTCTTCAATTAATTTAATTAACAAAGTTTAATTATGTAATTGTTGTTGTTTTTGGTGTGTGTTCTGAAAATCTGTCACAATAAATGTTTTCTTTCTTTCTTTCTAATCTTGGTTATTATCTTATAACCACTACTTAATATCAATGAGACAAAATTAATGCAATTATTAATGTCAACTTATCACAACCAACAGGATTCCATAATCTCTACATACGTCTGAACAAGACTCGTATGCGGTAGTTTTTCTTTGCTTTTTGATTGGAGGAGGTTCACTGCTTTTTTCATCCTGAAAAGGAGAAACAAACACATACATTATAAATTGTTATACTGTGAAATAAAAATACACTAGATCTTAAATAAATCGCAAAAATCATCAGGCGGAAAGTGAAATGAAAACTAGAAACCATCGAAGCAAAACAACTTTCCAATTGTGAAATGAACATACCTGATATCAAATTATTATTAATCTAGTAGATATTTTCTTTTTTTCTAATTTTCCTTTCCTACTTTTACTCAATAAATTATAAAGAAATACACGCACATCATCATCATCTTCTTCTCCCCAGCTATAAACAGTGACGTTAGAATCAACATGCGCGGACATATCTCCTGCCAGAGGTATAATAGAACCTGGTTTGTCCGACGTCATTCCTGCGAACGTATACACGAGCGCCAAATCTGCAGTCCAACCTTCAAACATGGGGTGGTCGATGATCTTCTCGATAGGTAGGTATTGTTCGTAGCCGGTTTCAAACATGGCTTTAGTACCGATCACGACGAATGAAGCTGTCAATTCTGGTTTGGATGAAGAGTATCTGTTTCTTCCTAGACTGAAATAGAAAAAATGGAGGTGTAATTTTTGAGTCGATTACTTTCATACTTAAAAAGAAATGGTACCTACATAGTTTTGTTAAAATTAATCATAAACTAAATAGTAAATATTTTATAATATTCCCGCACAATATCATATTATTCTTGAATTATTAACTGAACATTGGTTTTGGTAGTTCGTACCAAAACATTTAAACACAATTTCTGTGAAATGCAATTGAACAAGTTGAATAACGAAAGTTAAAACGACGTGCAGTTGAGTGGTTGTCTAACAAACTACAAGTTTTATTATAACATTTGGCCAGCCACAGAATATGAGGCTAGTAAGGGTACAAACACAGAAATATGGCCAACGAACTGACCGATCCACAGAATACACTCTATAGATAGGTACCTATATCCCTTATTCTAAGAGTGATTAGTTACTAGAATAAATTAATAATTGGATGCTTTGCAAATTAATGTAAGAAAAAAAAAATATGACCCAAAGATCTTCAAATCCAGAGTAAATAGGTTTCTCATAGGCAAACGTTGAACATCTTAGACTACAGTGGTGCCTAACATCAGGCAGGCTATAGTCAAACGTTGGTCTATTCCGTTTTACAAAAATAGGTAAAAAGAACTAAATAAATCGTATGATCACGAATGCTTCAATTCATTTTAGTTTTATAAATCATTGCTAATAGGTTTTGTTTTTAATTTTTATTGCTATTTTTTTATTGAATTATTGATTTGAACAGCTGCACAGATTACCATCTAATCATTGTTATGGTTTGTAGAGAGTTAATTAATTAATTTAGAATAAATACATAATATTGTTTTACAACATAAGTAAATATTAATATTTAAACACAATTACACAATTATATAAAAATAATTTTGAAATCAGTTTATAAATAACGGAGTATTCGCGTAACATCCACAAAAAAAAACTTTCAGTAGATAACCTCCTTGTTTTGAAGTCGGTTAAATATGAATGGTAGATATTAAGTTGCCACTTGCGTTCGCAATCTATAACATAGTAATCAGTGCCCACAACAAACTTGAAACTAAACAGGCCATATTTTCTAGTTGGCCAGCTTTCCTAACTTCTTGACACAGGTTTGTTCGTGTGCTTGAGAACTAACTTTAATTGGAATTTATTCCTGGTGTAAATTCCCATTCGGAACTTTTCACGATAGTTGGCTTTCTTAAAAACTACGAGGACTAGACTTGTAGATCTTTAAACTGCTTTTTTGTAATTTGAGTTACAGTACTTTATACTACTATACTAGTACTATAAAGTAATTTAATAAGTAGAAGTTGTATTTTTTAGGTATATATATTTTTTTAATTTATATGGTAATTTGTAGTTATTGTAATTAAATTATACTATACATACCACATAGGTACATACACTAGGTATGCAATGTATACTTTGTTGCCATAGTGTTCATTTAAATCCATATTTGAGATACACTTCCATTTCTGAGAATTTGGCCAGTAATAAGTGTTTGATTATAACCTACAACTCGCAACATCAGGCGGATTGTAGTTAAATATTGTAGAAAAAAAAACAGTGACCAATTACTACTACTTTCAACTAAAAAAATATAAAAAATGGGCAGCGCTGAAAAAAAATGTAGTCACATCGACATTTGTTGGTCTATTTATTTTTCTTCATGTTGCTAAGGAGTAACGGATGATCATGATTATTGGTACTGAGTCTATACAGATATGAGAGTGACATAAAACTACTTTGACCCCGTAAACGCCGGTTATTTTTACCAGTTAAGTTTACTAGTTAAGTTTACTAGTTAAGTTGCAAGTTAAGTTACAAGTTATACTTACAAGCAGTGTGCAGCTGTAATAACTACGTTGTCATGTATAATAGCGCCCGTGCAAGTTCTCTTCGAGTGATCTTTGAAAACAATACTAAAACATAAAGGAAATTATAAAAAACACGATGTTTAATTAATAATCTGTAATTTTGTAATGGTCAAGAACACGAATTCGTAAACACAATATCAACATAAGAAAGTAGCGAAAAGGATTTTGCTTTTCTAATCATTTAGAAGACTTATTTTATTCATTAGAGGTTCTATACAATTTTACTCATTACAGTGACTGTGTGTTAAGTTTAAACAAATAAAAAAAAAATGTTATAATCAAATAAAAATAACTTACTCTATTAAAGCTACGAATGTATAAAAGTCGCTAAATTCAGTGTATATATTAGCTTTGTTTTCTTCTTCTTTAGCTGGATTGTCCTGTTCAGGGCCTGAAACAGAAGGAAGTTAAAAGAAAGCAAATTATAATGTTAGGTATTCGATACAATTCCTTAAAAAATGCTTAGTTGTAGAAAATAAAATGAAGTAGTCAAATTCAAACCAATTTAATAAGGAAATAATTAATTTTTGGAAAGACTTATTGTGTTTAAATACAAGACTTATATTATGATTTTCATCCATCATCAACATCGGTTTTTCAGAGCCCTATGTAAGCAGGAAACTTTGCAGGCGCATCTAAAGTCACCTTATAAATGAATAAGAAATTAGGAAAACTGGGAAATCTGCTTTTTGCAAAGTCATAAAAAATGATCACAAAAAAATATAAATAATAATTTTATCTCTCTGATACCTAAGTACAGTAATACTTATCACATACTATCTTTGTTATCCTCTTGCGCCTTTACAAGAACCACAACAGCACAAACAGCTGCAAGCGCAGAATTAGAAAAATACATTTTAAAATTGTCAATATCATGTCGACACGTGCAACGTACTGGCAACTTAGTTTTTAATTAAACTGATAAGCGAGTTTGTTTACTTATAATATGAGTTGTTGAGATTCGGTGTTGGCTTTAATTTTGGTGATGTTTGTTTATTGGTTTTACGTGATTGAATGCGGAGATTTAATTTATGATGGGAGCCAAAAGTGTTTGCTGTTTAAACTGATTCCGTTTGATGATTTCAAATGTAGAAAAAGTGAGCACTTTATTTTGTATGTTATGTACTTATGTCGGTTCTGTCGTATATTTCAAACGAATGAACAAAAGCATGATCAAGTTTTTCATTTGCTTAAAATGTGATTAGGGAAAAAATATTTTGAGACTCAGTGCAGTAAATTGCCTGATTTTTTATTGACTTGAAATTTAGTTACATATATACGCCTAAAAAGTAAAATCATGGCAACATTGCCAGACTACAAAAAATGCAACATGCACGAATTATCAATTACCTCGAAAAAATCATTAGCTTCCATTCATTTTTCCTCAACTTTTCTTACTTAAGGCATTGAACGGCTCTCCTCTCAACCCATTTGTACGTGTTAAAGTGTCTGTCAACACAGATGCCATCTCACTGTCTCAATATTATATTTTGCGACCGGACCCCACTTGACCTGTCTTCCTTAGCCCACTTAAAGGTACTTAAGGGTCGGCTTATTTAACATGCTGTGCCCCGAACACACTTTCATACAGATATTTATATAAAATGATTAAAAACTAAAGGTTATGTGTTGATTTATACCGTAAATATAAAATGTGACGTGTTATCGCTTATTTCTGTGCAAGCGCGCTAGACGGTAAACGTTATTATATATCAGGCGAATGTGCTCTGTCATTAACCTATAATGCCTAAAAAACATTCAGTAATAAAACATCGTCTCCAAGCATGGTTTTGTAGTTGCCTTTTAACATATTTACTAAAAAAAAAGAAATAAAAAAGAAAAGAAAAAATATTTATTTACAGAAAAACAGGTTTAAATGTAGGCATTACATACAAAACCTTAAAACTAATATAATTAATAATCTTAATAATTTACCTATTTTATTATGTACTAGCTGTGCCAGCGACTTCGTCCGCATGGAATAGTTAATACCATAAAAAAGGTTCTAGTGAGTTAATTTTAAAAGATAGACATATACTGTTGCAGAAATTTTGTTTGATCATTTCAAGAGGAATAATTCTTTCATGCATATTTTGTTGATATCTTGAACCGTTTTCGCAGCACACGCAACGGAAGCCCTCAAAGATGAATATTTTTCACATTTTCAATTGTTTCTTCGCTCATATTAGTTGCAGCGTGATGTTATATAGCCTAAAGCCTTCCTCGATAAATGGTCTATCCAACGCAGAAAGAATTTTTCAATTCGCACCAGTAGTTCCTGAGATTAGCGCGTTCAAACAAACAAACAAACAAACTCTTCAGCTTTATAATATTAGTATAGATTTTTTATTATTCTACGATAAGAAGTCAGAAAATTTTAGTAGGTAGGTAGGTATATCGGCAATATGTAAACAAACTAAGTTATGTTTAGCCACGTTAACCTTAATTACAGTGTTTGTTTAAATAGGTAGGTCATTTAAAGATACACTGCAGGTACAGTCGCACCTCTTCCCCAATCAGCCACCGCGGCAGAACTAAGCAAACTGCTTGTATTTCTAGCCACGGGGACTTCTCACGAAAGCAATGAGTCTGTAATGTATTACATTTGAAAAAAGTGCCTACGCAAGTATACGACATTCTAAAAGGTTAAAAGTTACCTATCATTTGAATGTCGGTTAAATTATTAAATCTAATATTGTTTATGAAATAAGGTTGGTAGGAGTGAACTTTCATGTACTAATTATCTATTACATACTATTTTTGTTAATATAATTTTTAACATATTTTTTATACTGGTTATAAGTACCTACAATTTAAAGTAACTATACAGTTAATATTTTTACTTAGCTACTTATAATTTGTATGAAATTATCCTCTGGCTACAGTACCTTAAGGGTCGGCTTATTTAACTTGAAATTGAGGCGTATTGTGGCCGACCCTCAGACGGAAGGACCGGTCGAGAAAGTTTCGCAAGTACAAATTGAAACCATATTTGAACGTTTGCCGATTACAATTGAGACATAATTTTCGTCTTCGGGGAATTTGCGCGGAATTGTAAGGGCTTACTATTTACAATATTTAGGTGGAGTTTTGTAAGTACTAAGTACCTTAATTTGGGTCGGACTCTGGGGTATCAAAATTGTTTAGATGGTTTTACTTGAATATGTATTGGTAACATATTGAACAGGTATAAATTAAATTTACATTATTCATATCTACTCAACGTTTACTAACTAAAGTTAGCAAGCAAGAGTGAAGAAGTGATGAACATGTGGACATTTAGAAATCTGGAATTATGGTCCATAAGAGATACATCAATTAGTGCGAGCGCATGCTATGCCCACAATTTCAGATATAACTTCTTACCATAAACATTAACTTTATCTTTTGTTTTACCATACAAGAGTGTTTATAAAAATATACTTCTGTCACTTCTTTTTTGAGCCTTATTATACAAAAAAAACTATAGTAATTTCATGTTAACTTAAACAAAAACAGGACAGCTAAACCGCGTTCTTTTGTAACTACGATAGTTTTCAGGAGATTATGCGGACGAGCTGCAATATAGGCTGTTACAGCGTTTTCTATGGCCTATTCTTTCCCCAGCCGTGTTAATGGCCAGAAAAACACCGTTTGCAAGCAGAACAGTGTAAGCTTCGTTTTATATTGTTTTCCTTTTGATTGTGAAGTGCTGTCATGTTGAAACATATTAAAAGAAATGGTTGAAAACAACTTTATTTAAAATATACCTATATATATTGTACCGATAGTAATCCAAGTTACTCAGTTTACAAAGCTTATGTGTAAATATGTAATCCGTAAACTATGTGTGCGTAAAAGTTTATCTCATTCAAATTGTTAACAAGATTTAGACTATCCTTTGAACATTATGAAGCAATAATTGAAGAACAAAAGATATACTTAGCAACAATATGTAGGTACACACAACACATATTATAGTCATCATATCTTAAACTTTATCAAAATACTTTTAAAAACTTTATCTCTCATAATATTCCAGCGACGCGAAGTTATCGTTAAATGACAGAATAGATCGTGGTATTTAATAAAGACCATAATTGAATATCAATTCAAATTAAGGAGCAGTACCTACTAAATCTCATAGAGAGTAATAAATTGGGAGAGCTTCCAATTATTCTGTACGAACAGGTTTAGTAGACAAATAGTTCTAGAAACATCCACAAAGGTTCCTAGTTTCGGTTCCTAGCCCACGGCACTTGCCGAACAAAACATATTCATCAAAGAGACACACACACACACGCATAGACAAGGTTCAGAGTTACTAGTCAGTAGTGCAAAATATACGTACCTACGAGTATGAACGACACTGTGACATTGACATTTTGCAATTTTAAAACGTTTAAATTGGTTCCAGTTAAGAAGTTCAACGTATTAAAGTGCTTTAATAGTTTTCGTTGTAGTACCCGGCTGTTTGTCTAGTACGGCAGTCGTTAAGACATGTTAGAGGCCCTTAGGGCGGCTTGATAAACTCTCGACACCAGAGGTAGCCGCTCTCATTCGATAAGAAGAAGTTTTCGTTTACTTACTGTGATTGGTTTTAATGCAGGATAACATAGTCATTTATCCTGCTGTTTTTATTTAACATAGTTACGTATAGTCGATGGCATTGAAATTGTTAGCTTAACAGACGTACTAACTAGTTAACTTGTCGAGCTAATTATCGACATAATTATTGACGTAAGTGCTAGCCGGTTATTACAACTAAATTTAACAGAAGTAGTTTATTTTTTATATTGCAGTGACTATGCAGAAAATTTAATTTATATTAGACAAGTATTCGATTTTTATTATTTTTATCAAAAGATCTATGCCTTTCAACAGTTTTGCCTAAATCAAGAGTAATCCTGTACACTCACACACGAACAATCAACCTAAATCTACTTTTAGCTGCACTATCCCGATAAACAGAACAAGCCACTGGTCTGTTGTGTAAAGCGCTTAAGTAAAATAATTTGTGGAAAATAAGCACGGAATTTACTGCTTCAGGGAGTCCCTAGAGTTAAATTTATTGTGGAGCGCTATTCTGGAATTTTAAGCAGTGGCGCCGCACTGCGGGTTCAAGTTTTTTGGGGGGCGGTCCGGGACGAGGCGAGTGTTGTAGTTGTCATAAATATGAGATATAGTGAAGCTATTAGGGATAGTCGTAGAGAGAGTATGTCTCTCTACGGGGATAGTAAATGTGATGGAAAGTTCAGTGAACTTACATTTTTTTTTTTACATTATATGGGCTTGCGTATGACTGCACCACGCCTGATGGGTAACGACGGTGAAGTCGAAGATGTAGAAATTTAATTAATTAATTAATTTAAATTTATTTATTATTTTCGTAATTTTTTTCCTAAAACAAAAGGCTTCTTTGCCAACCCAGCAATTCCTGTCCTATTGAAATTTGTCCCAGATAGGTGTATCCTAACGGCCGTTTGCAATAACCTACCTATCTTTAATCTCCGGTTGCTATCTACAGTTCTTTAAAGATTAAACACCTATCCATACTTGCATTTCAATAATCTATCTGCGAAATGTCTATCCGAGTCAACCGATAGATCGACAGTCCTCCCGGGCGTTTCGTTTATGGATTGTAAAGATTCTGAACCCTCATTTTATTTGTGTAACAAAAGCTCACAAAACAATTTCATTTCATTTCCGACCAAAAGAGTGAACCTTTATTGAGTGTAAAATTTCATAATTCAATTTTAAGATGTATTTTTATAAAAATATTTTTTCATAGAGAAAAAAAACATATGAAATTGATAAAGTAAAAACGAAACGCACTGATGACATTTCAAAGCACACCAGTGTTGCCGATTTAGCTCTTTTAGAGCTAAAATTAGCTTTATTATCTGATATTTAGCAATAATTAAATAAAATAAAAGCAAGAATTATAGTTCTTTTATTTTACATTTTAACTCTTTTATTTTAAATTCTAAAAGCAACGGAACAGCAAAAATATGTGGAATTAATTTTAAGAAGGACACAACCAATGCATTATTATTGAGTTATTTGTAGATATGAGATTAAAAAAAGGAGTATAAAAGTTTTATATGAAGATAAGAGTAGGTAATGTTACGATTTTCTGTTTTAATATTGATACTTACCTAATTTAGTTGCTATCAAAATGTTAACGCTATAAATATGTGGGTCAACCTAGCCTTTTTTTTAAATTCAACTGGCAGCACTAAAGTGTATATTTTGTTTGTTGGACGTCATGATCAGCTGTTGCCCGACTTTTCTAAGGTTCATAAAATAATACATCTTGTATTAAGTATATTACAAATATATATGTTTTGAGATAAAATCATTTTCATAGCATGCGGATTACAGGCATACAGTTGTGTTTATAGTCATAGTAATTCATTGATAGTGCATTGCTTTTCTATGGACCAAATAATACATTTTCAGTGTTAATAAATTGTGATAACTATAGTAAATCAGTGATTAAGCTACAAGAACTTTACCTTATCAATAAAGATTCCTTATTGTGTTTCATTCTGTGTAGGTATATGTATGTCTGTGATTAGTGGTAGATATTGGGGTGTATGCTCGATGGGTAGATATAAGAATAAATTATCCAATTGTAATTTTACAGTGATTTTATTTATAAAATACCTAACTACCTACTTACACCTATTACTTAGGTCAGAATTTAAGTAAATAATAGTATAGGTAAAGTGCATATAATATTAATATAAATTAAACAACAATTATGAGTTAAATGTGTAATTATCAATCAGGTTTTGTCGCTCAGAGTGACCTACACTCACTCACATATTACTAGTTGATGGTGCCGGTGAGATAAGTAACTCAGGTGATAGATGAACTTTGGGGTGCACTTCAGCTACACCTTGCATTCTGCATATATTGTGTAATACTGCAGTTGCAATTATTACTGCCTGTGTAGTTTTTAATGCAAGTCGAATTTTTAAAGAAAGCACAGGAAAACACCTTTTCCAAACTCTGAAACACCTGTGAATAAATACAAAAATGTGAATAAAATGCTAGAAATAATTAGATATGAAGTAGTTGACAAGTTTGTTACCTTTCAATGGGGTTCCTGGTTAGCACATGTGCATCATTATACTGGTGCTCATTTGATGTTGCTGGACTAGCACCGGTGTCATCAAATATGACTTGCTAGGATAGGTACTATCTTCTATGAGCCACCTGTTGCCAAAAACTCCATCTTCACATTGCACTGAAAACAATTTTACTTAATAATTATATATTAAAGAAGTTGTAACTTTAATAGGATAATTAAATAAGTTTTAGGACTAATAAGCTAAAGGAAGGTGTATATATGCAACATTTTAGCTACTTATGTATTTTTAAAATGTAATTTTGTAAGAATTTGTAATAGTATTTAGTTACCTTTCAAATAAAAGTTATTGAATATGGTAGCATCATGGGAAGACCTCGGCCACCGAGCTACAACATTCATGAGTCTTTGTTGCATACTGCTTGCATATTGAGGGAACATATGCCCTTTCTATTTCTGAATTCCTTCCTTACAGTAGAACCTGAAAAGTATATTACAAATAAGCACATCTTTGGCATGTATCTGAGTAGTCATTGATAAAAAAGTTAACTTGGAGACTGTATAAGTAGGTACATGTGTACAGTCCAAGGGCATAGAACCGGAGTGCCAAGAGCAGTTGGTGGAGAGGAATAACTCCGTGATTACTGGAATGATGGAAAGAAAAAGTTAGCAAGATCGTACCTGTAGTTTGTAGGTTATGTGGAATGTAAACAAGTCAACTCACCGGGAGGATTGCACTGATAGAAATGGTGATATTTCTGTCAGCAGCATTTCCACAGCCTCCTTGGCCGAAATCTATATGTAAATTCATGATTATTTAATTCGGCGAAATGGTTTACGCGCACGTAACTCCTTGGACTCTCATGTCGGCAATTGGAGACGAATCAAAGAACCCGGCTTCGTAAAACTCATTGTCTGAATCGTCACTAAACTCCATTTTAAACTTTAATAACAAAATTCACACACGATAATTACAAAAAATTCAAATACGATAGAGTTCTTTTGAACAATCCGTCAACAAAACCCCCGTTTCAGTCGGATAGGCCAAAACCCAATCTGTCAGTCGTTCTAGCTACTGACAGTTACGGATAGCATGATATTGAAATGCAATTATTTCATCTTCTATGAAAATAGTAATCTATGGATAGAAATATTCCCTCCGAGCCCTCTGACAGATAGTTAGGCATGACGGACAGATAAGCCGTATCTATCCATGGTTATTGAAACGCAAATAAGCAAAATTAGTTACTATTGGTAGGATATTTAATCTGAGATTGAAGATAGGTAGGTTATTGCAAACGGCCGTAAACCAACAGTTTGGTTTGACACCGGTCGACACATTAACTGGCTTGTGGCTTGTCGCCTTATTGTCTGTACCAAATTGCCTTTGAACAATTAAATTTCCAGCCAAAAATTACAGACAATTGTACTTTTAGTAATAATGGGGCAAAAATTACACAAGCCTAGCTCATTTCATTGTTAACGCATGGCTGTTACATATATTTCAATTGTGTGCGAAATTAAATTCCTTGGAAATGAGTGATAGGTGACCTTGCTTAGCTTATTTTACAAATACTAAGTTATTGTTGTCCATTTTATACACATTGTTTATCCAGAAAATAAATGGTTGATTGTATTATAACTTGCTTTCAATATAGATAGGATATATAAAGGGCAATATTCTTTGATGTCAACACACGTCCATCAGATTAAATTTTCCCGCGAAAATGTTATTTACACTGCACTGAAGTTCACATTTCCCATGTTGTAAAACCAGGAAGACAAAGGCTTCTCGTAACGCTTTTACAAGCCGTGCTTGCAACAAACAACTACTAAAATTCTTCAAAATTAAACCCAGTCTATTGTCGTTCAGAACATTCCCCGTGACCACAATGTCGCTTAATTCCGTGTAATATACCTACAGTTAGTGCGGAAGCCATACTACTTCCGGTAGCTTCGCAAGAAAAGCCAGAAATTAGCACAAAATAATTTTCTATTTCAGCAAAATAGTTGTAAAGGAAGTTGGCTGGCAATTTATGCGGTTCTGCAAATTGTAGTGTTTATTGAGGGAGTGAAATAGTTTCTTTGTAAATGCAGAGTTCTGCATAGTTATCTACTTGGAACGAAATAGTGGCATAAAATGTGGAAACATTAATTGTGTAGGTTTATACTGGCGAGTAGGTATAATGAGGGTATTATGTAAATTACTATCAGAATCAACAAGATTTATGAGACTAAAAGGTTTTGCTATTTGAAAATATTTCGATGTATATACTAAGCTACTTTGACCTACAAATCATAGATGAATATGAGTTTCTACGAATGAGTTTGTTTTTCAAGTAAAGTTGGCGTCATGGTCTGAGAATTTTAACTTGACTTTAACTTTTCGTATAGGTACATCTAATTTAGCTCAAAAGTGAAGCTATCAGTAAAATAAAAGTTCGAGGTGTCAGCTTTAGAATCTAGTAAAATAGGGTATTGCCATCTTAGAATAAAAAAAAAACTCAAACACATCTACAGCAAAAGGTTATTCCGTTAGTATTGGCACCGTATTAGTAGTGATCATCTTGCACGTAACAGCTTTTAGGCAAAAAATAAAATACCTATATGATAAAAAAGTGATATTAAGTACCAAGGTATATCTTCTGGTAGCATCTTCGTGCCCCTCGATAAAATATGTCATCTCGTACAGGAACAAGCAAAATTAATATTTTCCATTTAAGGTGGCATAAACAAAATGTGTGTACATTACAGCCACGTTGTAATATTTCAGTACCGACGATATCACATTCAATAGACGTCTAATTATGGTAAAAAAAACACGAGAAATGTTAAAAATACAATACACTGGTCCTGCTTGATGGTGACTACCTGATTCCTTGAGCTATAAATCAGCGATCTTCAAAACGGAAGTGAAGAAACAGTTTCTAGGAATACTTAAAGGTGCATGGAGCTAAACAAATTTGGCGTGGCGACCATATGTATAGTACACAATCAGCAGCTATTAAGTTAGTACACAATTTTAAGAAAAAGTATCCATGCAGAGTTCTCATTGTTCCGCGACCAAACTAACCAACTTGACAGATAGGTAGATAGAAATTTCTGAGCAATAGTGTCTGTGTTTAGTACCGCTACAACATGACAACGAATGGTTATAGCCATCAGTTTACCCTGTTTTGGGAAATTTTGTCCAAATATTGTTTACGTTCTCATATTTGGATAAATTTATTGACTCACGCAGTTGATTTGCTGTGTTATTATATCATATATTATGAGGTTTATTGGCGTTTTTAAAAGGAATAAAATAAAAGTTATTGTTTATATTTTATAAGTAATAACTTATATTTTAGTGTCCTTTATTAATCATAAAATAGTGTAGTAAATCACTTCCGTTAAAAAATGTGTAGATAACATAAACTATGCTGGCTTTATTCTTATCAATTTGGTTTCTACATTATACACATTTGCGAATCCTGAAAGGAAAAAAAAAGAGTTACCCATATTTTCAAGCAACTGAAATTTACGAAAGAACAGAAACATTAATTTTGTGCCGTTATTTTATCAGAGCTCCTTTATTGATAAAACTGATTGAAACACAAATTAATGAAAAAGGTTCATTGTACAAAAATGATATTTCTTAATGGTGCAACCGATATCCAATCAGTTGGAAACAATGGTGTAATTCGATAGCCTTTCAAATTACCGACAAACCTACGCGAGAACTGAGACTGAAAACACTAAATTTTACATATAATTAATGTACCTAAATTGATGTGATGATGCAAATCTTCTTGTGGGACTAATTGTTTTTGAACTGCTTAAAAACGAGAAAAAAAATTGAGTTTTCCAATGTTGAAGCATTTTCATTTTGAGGTTTCAATGTTGTACTCTGTATTCTGAGGGCAGTGTGTATTTTTTTATGGATCAATTTAGAAAATCTGTTAAAAAAAATTGAATTCTTTTTTGTACTTGACCAAAGTTAGCCTCACGCTAAGCAATACTTGCAGTCGAAGATGCGAGTATGCATAGATGCATACCTAGTCAATAAAATAGTTCGTGATTATCAGAGAATCAGACGAAAAGTTCCATAAATAATGTGTGAAATATATTATAAATGCAGTTATTCAAGCATGCATCTTGCGGTGTTATATTAAATAATATAAATAGGTACCATGCTTTAATTTTAATTAATTTAGTTATTTAAAATTGGGTGTTTCAATATTTTTAGAGCAGTCGCTTTTCTCGCTTTAGTAGGTATACATGGATCGTCATTAAGTTAGCGATTGAATGAACCGAGACGTAATTATCAGCGATCGAGTCAACAAAGCAGTTTTAAATCGAGTCGGTGATTTAATTACTTACTACCCGCGACTTTTGTGCCGACCCCACTTGTCAGATACTTTGTGTGATATTAATTTATCTGCTTATTGTTACGGTAAATTAAACAAGTAAAAGTATTACTTTTTTTAACATCAGCTATTGGTCTTTCTATTCCATAAGTATACGTCATTACGCTTACTTTAATACGCCTCTTGTCTAAGGGGGCTAATATCATTTACTAGCCAGCGATGTAAAAATGAGTTGTAAAAATGCCTTACGAAAACTTTAGCAAAGTTTGATTATTGTTTCTTAAAAGGAACTACGATAAGCGATTACAATTGACACAAAAACTTTAAGTAAGAACCATCGTCTAGAAGCACTGTTTTCTGAAAATAACAATCCAGGTATCTTCAAATTTAAAGTAACTAGGGTTCCCTTAAGCAAGCATTTCTACTTCATTTCTTACAGCATTGCTTAACATCAAGCGGGCTGTAGTCAAACGTGAGACTATGCCGTGTTAAAAAGTCACGTAATGATCTTCCTCAAAAGAACATATATATTTAATTCTTAGATTATATAGGTGTCGTCTCGTGATAATACATCATTTGCATATATGTATCAAAAACTAACTAGTATAACTATTCAGATAATTCTAATTTGTAAAGGCTAAGCCCCTGGCTTTGCGTGGTAAGTGAAAATAAAACTGATTATTATAAAACTTACCCCAAACACATTTCGATAAGAACAAAAACATTAAAATGCCAGCCAATAGCTCGCCAACTTTAAGAACTTTGAAAACGATTAGGAAGTTTAAAATCCAAGGATTTCTGTTCCTTGAACAGAACCTAGTTGAGTATGATTTGCGTGAAAAGAGTCAATTCTTTCGATAGTAACATAAAATAGGAACTATACTTTATCACACTTGTATAATAAAAGCGGAACTCTGATGAGATGTAATATGAGGTAAGATTAGACCTTGGATTAACACGTACTTTTATCCCGGATAAATGCGGTTAGCACCGGGGGCACTTCTTGCTGGGCATATAATTCCGCAATTACTTTGTAACTCTAAGCTTCAAAATAAGACAAAAAAAAACTAAAATCTTAAGACCCACTGACTTGTAGGTAGGTTGTACCTGTAGTGTTAACACTGGGTTGTAGTTACGCGAAAGAACTCACTCAATTCTTTAGATGAATCATAACTCTCAATAATGAGGAGTACAATCTAAAGGAAGAAAGTACTTTCGTAAGTTTAGTTTGCCTTTTTTGATGTGTAAGCGTCTGAATTGTAAAATTATAATATCTGTACCTACGGTTATGAAATGAATTGGACACCTTAATTAAACCAAAACTAATTTGATTCGTGCCATTTGAGCCTAATTACAACAATAACATAATAACACCAATCATTATTCTAAGCACTTTGCTTATTTTAAATGGCAGATACTAGTGACGCAAACTCTAAACGATACGCTAAAATTCGTCATCATTATCTCATAATACAAGAAACAAAACTTACATAAACCCCATGTGCTCCAATTATCACGTGACAGATAAGGCTTTATGTAGAAAAAATAAGTCTTCTTCAATACATGAGTTTACTGCTAACATTAGACCAGCTTATCAGAAACTGGCTATCGAAAGAAGCATTGATGCTTGGTTGTCTGTGCAAAATGGTGGTCATTCCATTACCTTTAATTGTCAATGGTTTATTGTCTATGTGGTTAGTATTACGACTATAAAATGTCCAAGCTTCTCACATGTGTACATCAACCATTTCTTATTTCCTTACCAATTGAATGAAGGCTAATCTATTTGGTATTAATATGGCATACTCTGTCTCGAATACCCTTGTTCCCAGATGGTTCGTCTTGTGGCCTAAGTCCAGGACCATCTCGTGCATACGACGCGATGCAAATGTTTTTTTACATCACAAGCCATTTTATAGGTTTAAGTTTTAGTTTGTAATATTAATATATTTGATCATATTTGATAAGTTACTCGTAATATGCATATAAGATTGTTTTAAAAACCGTTTCTTATTTCCTTGTGAATAGCTTGACTGTTACTCTATTTAGTATTAATGCTCTGTCTTGAATTAGGTTCATCCTTCCCAGATGGTTCATCCTGAGGCCTGAGACCATGAACTTCCTCATCCAGGACCACTGTCTCATGCATCCGACGCGATGCGAGCGTCTCTACGCGCTCGTATACGCTCTCGTTGGAACGGATGAATTGTCTGTAATGAAAATAGATATGATTAAATTTAGTTGTAATAACCGGCTAGCACTTACGTCAGTTTTCCGAAACATGTCGAGTTTATTTTCGACATAATTACTTCTTACTGTCTTTCTCAAAATATTTACTTTTTGTATTGTGTTTTAGTGTTTAAGTAGTAATATGTAAGTATAAAGTTTTGTGTAAGTATATGCAAAAGAGGCAGAAGTTTTGGCGCGGGGAAACTGTACATCATAATACAGAGTCGAAAGATATCTAGTATGATGTACAGAAAACCCTCAGCGTACAACACGTACAGCAATTCAAATATAAATAGTGTAAATACCTACAAATGTACGCACACCATAAATGGACCAATAAAGAAATTTTGAATTTGAATTTGAATACTGACGTAAGTGCTAGCCGGTTATTACAACTAAAAATAGGTACGGTTTAAAATAAAAACATTACTTATACCTAGCTGTTACCGGCATTCATCTATGACAAGGCCTTATTATTGACATCGAATTTCATCAAAATTGGTTAACTTTATGAATTTAAAGAAGGAAAAAACATACTCAGGCTCTCAATACTTGTAATTTTTTTTATGTTACCAGTTTGTTAAAACATGCAAAAACCCAACTTTAAAATCATCATATCGAATAAGCGTAGCCAACACTGGAGTCGAGAGATCATTAAGCTTTTTTAAAATCATAGAAACCTACGAATAGGTAATCGTCACACAAACTTACAAAAACAAAAATACAAGCCCTATCATCTGTTTCTCTAATGCGTAGAATTACTTGTACCTCATCATCATCATCATTAACAGCCCTTGGGATCCCACTGCTGGGTATAGGCCTCCCTCTGTATGTGCCATCTGCGTCAATCTTGTGCAGACCTCATCCAGGTTGGACCCTCGAGTTTGATAATGTACAATACAATACAATATATCTTTATTGCACACCAAAATAAATGAATTATAATAAAAGGACTTAAACTAAAAATAATGTACAAGTGGGCGGCCTTATCACCTTGAGTGATCTCTTCCAGTAATTAGTTCTTAATGTACTATAATATTAAACAAAAGTTCCGCGTACTTGAAATCTTCAAACTGCAGCTTGTACAGCAGAGTAATCTCGACGGCGATGACGGTGGCTCCTCGCTTGCTATCCTTCATGAGGAGCGCCACCTCTCCGAAATACTCGCCGTCTCCTAGGTGACATACCTGAAACATAAACACATCTATACATAAAATAAAGCTGAAGAGGGTCTAAAGTCTGAAAATAAAGCTATTTAAAAATCGTTTGGAGATATTTCGAATTCATTGCAGAACACGTTTCAAAAATTTCTAGATTTTTTGTCTGTTTATCTGTCTCTCTGATAGTCTGTTTATTGAAACGCTCATCACGCAAAAACGGCTGAACGGAACATCATTATTTTTGGTATGTAGGTAGTATGAGGTCTTAGGAGTGTCATAGGCTATTTTTTATCACGAAATAATGCGAGAGAAGCTGCGAGCGTCCACTAGTAAAATAATATAATGAGCTAATAGATTCCCACGGCTCGTATATTGAGACAAAATGCATTTGTAACCCTTTAATATCACCATGTGAAATTCACGATGACACGACGCTTCGTTTCAGAGTAAAAGAGGAACAAACAAAACAACAAACACACTTTTGCTTTTGTAATGTATAATTGTATGTATGATAATTTATTTTTTATACGAGTATTCACATAAATTTAGCGGTAATAAATTGAATATATCTACCTGGTTTAGTGACAGAAACCGGCACTATATAACAAATTTGTTATTTTCACATCAGTTAAAGTGTGATAACTGGTAAGATCTGAATTTTATATAACATTTCAAATATTATCGCTAAGAAGACTCTAACCTCAGACCCTTTCAACGAGTAGACAGCTACAGTCCCGCTAGCCACGAAGTACATGTAATCACCTCGCTCACCAGCTCGGAACACGAACTCATTGGGCATGTACACCTGATGATAAAACAATATATACATATGTATAGTAAGTATATGTAAAAACAAAATATAAACATATATGTAAGGCAGTTGTGTAATGTATGTTGATCATGTGGTCGATCTTTGGATGAGTGATCGAAAATTGCCATCCCGTTTGGGCACTTTCTCAAATCGATTGATAATTTGATTGAAGGTCATATTGTGGCAGGAGTTAAGATATCAAAGGTCCAAAGGGTTATTGGAAAATAATTTATAAATGAGCTGGCACTCTCATACGATAAGAAAAAGAAGAAACCGACGGTTTGCATTTTTTTTAAACTATAATTCAGCAATGTTTGGGCGCCCACCACAATTTATCTGCCCAAGAGAACTCCCCTAACGAATTAATTCTGTGGGGGAGTCACGACCCTCAGTCATGAGGAAATACGACTCAAAAGTAAGAAAAAAGCATACCTCTGGTACCAGACAGCCAAGCGTGGCGCCCAGCACCGGCGCAGCCACGCCCTGCAGCAGTGGGACGCGCGCCACCAGCCGACTGCACGTATGCAGCGTCAGCTCGTTGCGCAGGCTCTCTGGAAGAATGGAGTTTCATTGGAGCCTCACAATTGGGAAAAGACACTGGCCTTGTAACACAGTCTCACGACTAGCACAAAGCCAGAGGTTTCACGAAATTTATTGTTTCTCGTTTTTATTATGACAATAAATATTTTGTATTTTAGCTCCGAGCCTGACATACCCCGCTGCATCACTATGAAATATCCCCCCGGGGAGAGTGAGGGGATGCATAAATGCATTTCCTACACGGAAAAAAAGGCTCTCTGTAAGATACAGAGATATCATTATTTCACATCACTACATAGTATAAAGTAAAATCGCTTCCTGCTTCTGTCTGTCTATGTTTAGATCTTTAAAACTACACAACGGATTTTGATGTTTTTTTTTATAGATAGAGTGATTTAAGAGGAAGGTTTATATGTATATATAACAATGCGTTCACTAGTTTTAAAATACAACAAAAACGTCTGTTAGTACGAATGTATTACCATATAGTAGGTACATATGGTAATACATTCGTATCAACAGACGTTTTTTTCTGATTCTTTAATGCCAGTCGATCAGTAAGACGGTGTTTGACATAATTGAGTAGCAGACCTCATATGGGAGCAGTCCAAATAGTGGATAAGGGGATAATAGTTGCTATTACCCATGATTAACAGGGGATGCAATTTTTTTTTTAACTTGAACGGGTTTGCTCTTTGCCATATTTTACCTGATATCAAGCAAAGGCTATGGCCTAAGATGGAGCGTGCTTACCCGATACTGAGAACTGATTCACTCTCGCTTTGAAGATCGCTGGATTATAGTGCGTGGGGAACAGAGAGTCAGGCAGGGAGTTCCACAACCTTGCCATTAATTTCTGCCATAACAAACTAAACTAAGTAAACTAACAAAAAGTTCTTACACATTGCATATACAAGTAACATCCATGGATTCAAACACTATGATAAATATTAGGGAATGACCTCTGCTCAGGGAATGATATTAATCCCAGAAGTAATACTTTGACCATACCAAAAATCATGATGATAAATCGCTTGAAAGCAGACGCAACAAATACATTTTAACTTTTATAATTATGATAATATTATGATAAGGCTCACCAGATAATGAATTGAGTACATTATCTTCATTGTAGTATCGTTCCTGGTAGCGATAATAGTAGAAATCTCGGACTCGCTTCTTCAGAGCAACTGGGAACTGCTTGTGTCGCATATACTCCTGCAAACAAATTATTATATACATTCAAGTGTCTCTCTCTCTTGAGTCGTATTTCTTCATGACTGAGGGTCGTGACTCCCCCGCAGAATTAATTAGTAGGGGAGTTTTCTTGGGCAGATACATCGTGGTGGACGCCCAGGTCCTTCCTCGGAAGACACATGTTCTCGGATATCGTGGTCCTCAAACATGTTGGTTTCCTCACGATGTTTTCCTTCACCGATAAGCGAGTGCAAATCCACACTAAAATTGAAAATACAAGTCATTGGTGTAAGGCTGGATTTGAACCAGGGTGTGTCTGGATGAAAAGCAGACACTGGAACCGCTGAGCCACACTCGCTTATCGCATCAAGTATAACATACAATAAATATGAAAATAAACATAATAACATTGACTGGTCGGTTAGCTTAATTGGTAGTGGCATTGCCTTCTAATCTAGAGTTGTGGGTTCGATGCCCGCTTGACAACGCACAAGTCATTATGAATTTAAAAAAATTTAATTACTTGTGTTAAATCTGGTCCTTTATATTTATAATATGTTTGTATTTACAAAAAATAGTATGTATGTATTATATCCGTTATCTAGTACCCACGACACAAGCATTTGCATAGTGTGGGGCTAGATGACACTGCGTGATATGTCCCGGAATATATATTTATTTAATATATTTAAAAACGGATTAATTTTATGAGGAAGTTACGCACTTCCGTCATGTGGAAATACAACTCAAAAGAGAAACAGAAGAGAAGTACAACGTAACGTACACAAAATTATGTGAAACTTATAATATCACGCTGTCTGTATCGGTAGAAATAATAAATATAATATGCCACTCACTTCAACTTGGTTGATGAGCGCATAGAAGCGTATGGTTGAGCTGTATATCGTCAAATACATCTTCAACAGGAATACTGAAATAGGGGAAACATATTTTAATATACGTACCTACAAATAAAACCTTTTGTATGTCATAAATGCACGATAAAATAAAAAAAATTGAGAAGTATTAAATATAAATTGACAATTATAAGATATAATAAAGATATTTATTTGACAAATCACTGATACATGGCGTGTCACAAACACATGACTTATTTTCAATTAAATAAAAATAAAATAAAATATTTTTATTTATTATTAACAATTTGATATTTATGGCTTTTCAGCCCGTAAAAATCTTTCAAATGAGGAGGTGAAGAACAAAACCTCACTCTCTAGATAACAGTAAAATGTAAATAACTAACTAACTACAACATTTGCAGTTTGTTTTAGTTGTGTCATGTTTAACTAGTGTTTCAGTTGATATTATGTACCAAATGGTTGATTGAAATGAAGCTTGGCCAATATTTAAAAAACAAATTTGGAAATGTGATGTTTTGATTAAACATATTTGGAAAAGTGTGGTTTTGATAAAGACTTCTGGAAAAGCTAGGTTTTGATATTTACCTAAAAAAAAAGTGTGGTTTTGAAAATGACTAATATTGTACTACCTCCTAATATTGTTTATTAATTTTATTTTAGGCTCAAGAAAATATCACCCATTATTTACAATTATATTATTGTTATTAATTATTATTATTATTGCACAATCAAATTCTAAATTCTTATACTGTTAGTATCAGGTTCAAGACAATCACACAGAATCACACTCTTCATTTTCACTTACATCTCCAGCATCTCCAACTTCTATTCTTGGAGAGCTATTATTCAAGATCTCAACATACCACTGAAGCTCTTCTCCAGTTATCTCCAAAATATATGAGTATTAGAGAATATTATTTTGGTTCTTCATAAAATTCCCACTCAAATTGATGTAATACATTACTCACTTGGATGCTGATATTGTATTTCGTGTACGTCCTCGCCGAGGCCTTGTTTTTGTACCACAATTGATTGTTACAACTTCGGCAGTACCGTCTTCATCATCAATTTACAGTAAAACAGCACTTTTTCGATCGAAAAATAAAATTAACCGCCGAATACAGAAATATCCGATTTGAAAATCTTTGGCAACTTATATAGGTTTGACACTTTTGACAGAAAACTTCAACGTCAAATAATTGAAAAAGTGTTGCCAGACATATGATAAAATAAAACTACAATAAATTATGAAGCAAAAAGACCAGGAATTTTTGCACCTTTATTCTAAACTCAATGTTTTTAAGAGGTTTTGATGCAAGCTTAGTGATACCATTGAAATTTTCTGCTATAAAGTGAGCTTTTGATACAAATCAAGAGACACTGAATTTTTTAGACGGTAATGTGTGGTTTTGATCGAAACTCTCGATTTGAAATGAACATTTTTATGAGAAATGAGATGTTTTTGATAAGATTTGACTTATTTGCTTCGATCAATTTATCATTATTTACACATAGCAAAAAAAAGGGATTTTTTTTGTAAGTGGAAATGTGAGGTTTTGTTCTTTACCTCCTCAAATGTGAAAAGTTTTACCAACTTTGCTATACAAGTAACATATATTTACTTGACAAATAGTTACCAAACGTGTAAACCATGAACATAGTCGAGTATAAGATCACCAGCGAGTGAATAAGAATCTCGTCATGTTGAGTTGCATGGAACTGAGAGAATCCCGTTCCTGAAAACCAACAAAGTATGCAGATTAGTATCTGCTAAATTATAATATTACTAGTGGACGCCCGCAGCTTCGAACGCATTATTTCGGGATAAAAAGTAACCTATGACACTTCCGGGACCTCATACTACCTACATATCAAAAATCATGAATATCCGTTGAGCCGTTTTTGCGTTATGAAACAAATAAACAACCCACATTTCTAGAAATTGTTGGAACGTGTTCTGCTTCCATTTGGAAGTACATATTGTTGTGTATCGAAGTGACAGATGTCACATTTATAGTTATCTACCTCCTACTATTAATTATAAATTGTTTATTGTCTACCTACATTAGTAAATAAATCAGTCTTGATACAATGGTGGTTCGATTGCGATGTAGGATCCCTTTTCACGGATAAAATACATATCTCCAAACAATTTATTGTTTACATATTACATTAAAGAATATAATTATGTTACACTAAGAAGGACAAATGTTTGAATAACCGTAGAAAGGGTTACAACTCTAATAATAAAGGAAAAATGAGTTGAAGAAAGATTAAGACATAATAAATATTTATAGTGAAGGTGCCAACCAAAAAATGTGGAGAGAGTGACGAAGATGCTTTTGCTGTAGCGGTCGGAGATGCTCAAGTGGTAGATGGCATCGGGACATTTCCAACCATCCGTCAGGAAGCTAGCGTACTTCGGCAAATGGTACCCGCGCCCTGCGAATACACAATTAAATAAAATTATTATCCAAAAAAAATGCCACACGTGTTTGGAAGCTTATGTAAATCTACGTACTACTCTAATTTTATTCAATTCTAACTCTGACAATCTAAATACATATATAAAACTCAAAGGTGACTATCAACGCACAACCCAAACCACTGGACGGATTGGGCTTAAATTTGGAATGAAAGTAGATTTTATTACGTAAGCATCCGCTAAGAAAGGATTTTTGGAAATGCCACTTTTAAAGGGGTGAAATAGGAAATGCAAGTTTTACTTCTAAATACGAGCGAAGCCGCAAGCACCCACTAGTATCACATATAATTGATAATAACCACTCCTGTCCTTTATAACAAGTTTGTTAAAAAATGAAGTGGTAATGACTTAATGGCTATATGGCTGAATATCAAAGGTAAAATGACCTGGTTATGTGATATGCAAGTACCTAATCTTGAAGCGCTCGTTTCTCAGCTAGCGAAAGCAATCGCACGCGATTACCAATGTTAAGCAAAGATCGACGCGATCAGTCCTTGGATGGGTGACCGAAAAGTAGCATTCCATTTTAGGTGCATCCGTAGGCCGTATGACACGTTTAATTGTAGGTCCCGGTTGTTTGTCTAGTACGGTAGTCATCTCAGAGTCATCTCAGAGGCCCTTAGTGCTTTGATATACTCTCAAATCTCAACACCAGAGTTGGCCACTCTCATTCGATAAGAAGAAGAAGAAGATCTTACAGTAGACAGAGAAGACGGGCGGGAAGTAAGTAACGCAGCTGCACCAGTGGCAAGTCACGAGGAAGACGACCAGAAAGCGCGCGCATGCTGCTAGGATGTAAGACCGACTGAACGCCTGATAAATAACATCACACATTTTATTAAATAGATAACATGTACCTAAGTAGACCCCGGCTGATCGTCAGAGGTACATACAGCAATCGTTGAGTAAGTAAAGTTCGTATTTTTTTTTCTGTCTAATATCATACCCCCTAAAATGCCAGCTCTCATATCGAGAGTTTTCAAACCGAAGTAGGGGCAGCTGACTTGGCTTAACCACTATTATAAAAAAAAATTACAATAACGTCGGGGCTAATATTTTCTGTATGCGTGTTTTGTCCAGGTGCTCTTAGTTTGCTAGGTATTCTTTTCTCGGTAAGCGTAAGCTTATTTAGAGAAAACGATACATATAGTACTTTTCTTAAACTTAACCACAATGTGACTCATCAGAACTTACTTTAAAAATGAGGTTCAAATCAACTAGAGCGGTGTAGAAGCGCGCGCATCGCAGCAGCGGCAGAATCATAGTCAGTAACAACGCACGTCTTTGTCCAGGCCACCACAGGAACACTATCAGAGCCGCCGGTACTGTGGATAGCACGTCCACTGCCAGCCAACGGGTCGCGTATCTCCTAAGAAATAAGACCTTATTTTATAGACGCAAGTACCTTTTCGGTTGATTTGTAACCAAAAGAAAAAATAATATATCCCAACCTGATCTAATAAGAGAAGTTACCAAGTTTCACTTAACGTGCAGTCGTATTTTCAAACTTTGGTTTAGTCAGATTCAAAAACGAAGTAAAATAGTCTGATAATGGTGTTTGTCTCAATTTGGTATGTAAACAAAGATCTCGCCTGTAGAAAATCAAAGACATAGGTTTTGTAGTTCAAAGCAGTAATTAACGGTATTAACAGTAACGGTGCACAACTGTGAGTGTTAAATTGCAATAAAATAAGAGTTGTTGACATCATCAATGTTATAGCGACTTAGTTACTAGAAGCACAGAATACATAAGTACTACAAGGAGTTGCAAGAATTCGTTTTGAACTAAAATGTGGGCTCAATACACTTTCGTCAAATTGACAAACCTGACTGGTTGTAGCTATTTTAGACAACAGGCATCTTCGAAGTTCGGAGTAAGTGTGTCGCAGTGGTGCTTAATTCAACTAGTGATGGGCGGGCAGTGGTCGAACGCGACTAAAATAGCTAAGTCGATGCTGTGACTGCAATTTCCCACATGATTTGCACCCACTCTTTATCATTAACACTTTCTATTATTTAGTATCTCAGTAATCTTAGCCAGTTTCTTATTCATCATACAAATTAACTTTTGAGTTATATTTGGATGGTAAATTATTATCGAAGCTATTTCCATCAAGTGACTAATTACTTACCGAGCAATCATGCTTCTATCGAGCACAATATCAGTCGTGGGACTAGGAACGTATCCAGTGTTGAAGTTCAGCCAGATATCAAACCAGCAGATAACATATAACCACAGAATGAACCAGTCTAGGGTATGTATGGCATGGGTACCGTCCGGCTGCGGTTGGATGATGTATCCGAGCCGAAACATGGAAACACAGGCGTGGATTATATTGATTGCTACCATTGTCGATGTCCAAACCAGCCGGGCCATGCTATAAGGATGTAGAAGATAGTTTCCCCCTTCGTGTAAATGTCGTGCTCTTTCTGCGAGTATTGCTGGGTGGCTGTGGAAGCGTTCTTTTGCTTCAGGGTGGTGGGTGGACACTTGACACATCTTGCGGAGACGACGACAGCGGCCGGTTGGTATTCCACCGCCGAGCGTGCTGTCCGAACCTGGAAACAACAAAATAGATTGACATTGGTCTATCTTAGCACTTTTGAAAAATATATTGCTTTCTTGAAATAAACTGCTAAACACTTACCGAGACCTAACTTGCATTGATGGTATTTGATCGGCATAGCTGCTTTGTAAGCAAAAAACCGACAGTTTCACAATTCGTGATATTGAAAGCAAATCAATATAATTATTCCACAAATGAGAATCAGGAATAGAAATATGCTAATCTTCTTCAAAACCATAGAAAATTGCTGAAATTTCTATCCATACGACAGAAAAGAAAATGAATCGCCATTTATTTTGACAATTACGAAAAGAGAAAAATTAAGCACTACTTTAATGTCCAATTTTGTAAAAAGTTTTATCATAACTTTAATAGCCAATAGTTTATCCTACAAAATTCAAGAACCGTTCTGTATAGGTTTCAACAGCAGTATTTTAACTGGTTAAATAATATACCAAAGCACGATGGTGGGGCTGGTAGAAGCAGATACAAATATTGCTCAAAACTCGGGCTAATATAAATGTAAATTCAGATTCAAAGCGCTGACGTGCTACTACGCGGTTTCCTTCTGTTTATATTACACTGCATGAAACGCTTATGTGTAAAAGCTATGTTGCCATGCCGGTAAACGAAAGGTTGTTATTTTTAACCAACTGCACAGACGGAGGTGGATATGAAATAGTAATGCGGTAAGATTTTGAAATGGAATGAGATAGAAGTTGATTACTAAAACAAATATATTTAATTATTTATTCATACTTGCACACATACAATTTTACTAAGTTACGTATTAATAATTGTAGTACCTATATGTATATTTTCGGTACCTACCTGGAACCTACATATTTTAAAGTTTGTTGTTTTTATAAAATAACGACAGGCTTTTAAAATTATAAGTAAAATAATTTTATGTATATGCACACAGTTGAAATTCAATTCAACAATGAAATTAATCTCTTTATTTAAAAAAAAACACAAAATACGTTAATATTTAAGACATTGGAATTACAAGATGCATTAAATCTTATTCAATCACTATTGGATTGTTCGTGTCATAGTGATACTAGCTCAGGATAATTAATGAAATAACAGAAAGCTAGACAATAATCCTGTGACATTGTGCAATTATAGTAGTTTATGCAACGGTCATATAATGAAGGGTATTAAAACACGAGTGTGAGTTTCATAATAGTAATGAGTGTTTTAATACCCGTGTTATATGCAGTTGCATACACTACTTTATCTTCACTAATGCAATTAATCAAACAACAAGAGTAAAAGCTGACAATAGTTTATCGTACGTGTATTGTCACAGTGATTTTGCCGCCATTAAAATCTAACCAATGAGAGCGCAGCTGCGCGCATCAATAAAACGCGACCAACCTGATTGGCCCTGCAATCAGGTTGGTCGCGTTTTATTGATGTTATAATGAGATATTACGATATCGATGTGGATATTATACCATCATGTGAAATTGCTTAAATTGAGTGTTTTGTTGTCTGCGCTATAACAGTAGTAATTATAAGTCAAGTATTGGAAACATAAGTAGAATGTTACAACATTAGTGTAGATAAAAATGATATTAGTATTATGATCGAGTTCTAAATAGATTTTAATGACCGTTTAGCATACCAGTGGATTTAACTGCAAGTAGGTAAGTAAGTTATATGCGAGTGGCCAACTGTGATGTTGAGAGTTTACAAAACACCGCAGGGGTGTCTGTCGTCGCTTAATGACTACTACAATTTAACGTGTCATCCGACTCACAGAAGCATTGTAATTATGTGTGACACTTGAATATAGAAATGGCATATATGATGCATTCCATAATTTAACAATTACCTATATTGGTTACCTACTTTATTTTGGTTCACACTTCTACAAAACGATGGTCATTGTGTTTTTTGTTTAGAGTGAGTATCGTAGATTATTTAATTAAAATGATTTAGTTATTTTTTAAATTTAGTTCATAATTCTTTATAAAGCATACATTTGTTAGGCTAATTGTATCCCATAAACCGCAAATCAATCTGGAAACATATACTAGTATATCAATGTACTAAGAAACAATATTTTGATTAATTCTATGAACTGCGTTCCTAAAAGAAATCTATAAATCTGATCAACATTCAGTCCCTAACAGCCAGTTTATTCACTTAGTTTTTAATAAGCGGGTCAGATATTCTTCGCAGAGGACTGGAAATTTAATATAATTGTCGGGAGAAGAAAAATGTCCTAATCCCCGGGGAGCATTTAGGAGACCCTGTGGCTAAAGCACTGCGACCATTAATTTATGACACATCTGAATCAGTTTAAACGGTTTTCAAACATTTCCAGACATTTCTTTATTTTGTTATACAATGAAGTATATTTGATAGATTGATTGAGACCGTTTCGACTTGAAAACCATAAAAGAGTGAAGTAAGGATAAAATACGTCAATATTTATATTTGGGCATGTGTCGTCGTGAGTAAATCGAAAAATGATTTTAGATTATCTACCTTATTTGGTAATAATAAATAATAAATAAATATATATTTCGGGACATTGTACTCAGCTCCATCTAGCCCCGCACTAAGCAAACGCTTGTGTCGTGTGTACTAGACAACAGATTTAATAATTATATACTTTTCTTTGTAAAAACATACTTATTATATATACAAACGACCAGACTCAACACAACTAATTATAAAAAAAAACTTGTGTCCCGCGGGAATCGAACCCGCAGCCCCTAGATTAGAAGGCAAAGCCATTACCAACTAAACAAACAAGGCAGTCATAAATAAATGATTCATGATGTATTGTGTGCGTGCTATGATCTCTAAGCGTCTGTCCCCGTCACTCTCTTGTCGCGACCACGCGGCCCGCTGTATTAGCATGCAAATTGATGGCTCCACGATTTATGACCTCAAACCTAACTCCATTTTTAAAGACAAGGGGCCTAAAAAGACCCCTTGTGGATTTATCATTCGATTTATTTTATTTTAGTTGGTGAATAAGAATTGAAGTACGTATTTTATTACTAACTAGTGGGTGCTCGCGGCTTCGCTCGCATAACGAAGTACTAAAACTTGCATCCCCTACCCCTTACCCCTTTAAAAGTGGCATTTCCATAAATTCTTTCTTAGCGGATTTAAAAAAAAAACTCTTAGCGGATTGCTACGTCATAACATCTACCTTCATTCCAAATTTCAGCCCAATCCGTTCAGTGGTTTAGGACTGATATAGTGATCTATCAACGCCCAGTTGATATCAGTCAGTCAGTCAGTCACCTTTGAGTTTTATATATTAAGATGGACGCCCGCGGCTTCGCTCGCATTATTTCGGGATAAAGATAAGCCTATGATACTCCTAAGACCTCATACTACTTACATACCAAATATCATGATGATCTGTTTTGCCGTTTTTGCGTGATGGGCGTTTAAAAAGGTTAAAACTGCTAAAACGTGTTCTGTTATCAATGTAAAGTATTTCCAACCAATTTTTTATCTTCTAATTAAGTTGCAGGCAAGAAAATAACAAATATTATTAAAAACCCCAACGATAATTAGTCGCTGATCTGTTGTTAATGAGTAAACTTGATTGATTGTCATACTAGTAATCTGATATAAGTCCGTTTTGGCGTATAGGTTAGGTACGTATTGTTTACTTTTGCCCTCTGAAGCTCAAGTTATCATACGTTCTCATACATGAAACAGTAAAAAATATTTTAAAAACAATCAAATTATCCAGTCTCAACAGGATCTCTGCAGTAAGTGAATTTAACTGAGAGAGAAAACACACGGCAACGTGTTGTAATTCCTAAAGTCACTAAAAGATGTCACTTGTGCACGAACACTGGAGCTGCCTGCTTGTCTTGCTACGTATGTACAAATAAGGCTTGAAACACACTTGAAGTTAAGTTAAGTTTGCAGAAATAATTTCTTGTTTTTGTACAAAGATTTTGCCAGGTTATAATATCAGTGTTTATATTTATGGAATAGAAAGAGTAATTTTATCCTTAGATGTTGCTTCTTAAATTCAAATTCAAAATCATTATTTTTTTTATCACTGGAGACAATAAAACTGGCTGGTTCCTTGCGCAAAAGATTTCCATAGCAATCCAGCATGGGAATGCAGCCAGCGATCTTGGCTCCATACCACATGTAGATGTCTTAAATTTAGGTTAAAATCTACATACTCTAATTTAGATTAGTGTATGTACATTGTTTATTTGTTTATTATTAAAAAAAATACTGTACATTTCTTGTAAATTTTATTGTCATTATTTAAAATGTACACAATACAATATAACTCGTAAGTCGCCGTAAAGTAGTCGTTGTAAATAATGATGAACCACAATACTTTTAAAAGAACGCTATAGATAAAAAAATAATTTTCATGAACACTATACCAATTCTGTTCTGTATGTCTTTACATTTCCTTTTATTTTCAAATGTAATATTGTTATTTTTGTGAGTACAGTGCGCTACTCTCAGGCGCGTGACAACGGGTTGCAACGTCCTTAGCGTTTTAATTAATTTCACGGTTCCATCGGTACAAGACGGCTTTTACTTTGTACAGTGCACATAGCATGCTTACAATGAATTATTTGTCAATTCTTATTTTCAGTAACATGAGTCATCAAGATTATATGAATTGTTGTGTATTTTTTAAACTGAAAAATGTCTTTGTAACAAAAAGTGTAATAATTACTTGAATAAATAAAACTATTTATTTCTCAACTAAAATAACGTTCAGGTGTTATTGGTTCTAAGTCAGTAAAGTATCATTTTACTGTTACTAAATGTATTATTCATCATCATCATCATCGGGTGCCATCTTCATATTGAAGTACGGAGGTCAGTTGGAACTTGTTGCGATCCCATGCTGCTTCTTTTTAATGTATTTATTGGATACCCAAATTCGATAGCCTATGAAGTGCAATTACAACCATTTATACCTACGACTTTCGTTCGCGTATTAGTTACCAGTAATATTTCGCTATTATATACGCCATTCGGTTATTAAATATTTTTAAACACATCAAAATTTGATGAAATTATTACACACAACCAAAGTTTCAAAGTTGTGGAAATTGTTACACCGTAATATTTTATAAACAATCTACTATGAAATTAATGAAATGAGGCAATATTGCGTAGCAGTGCTAACACTCTTGTTCAGTGAATAGGTTTGAGTGGATGATACCTACAAACGCTTTGAGCGCTCATTTTGCTTAGATATGGAAGTTGTTTTAAACTACGCTGTGACCTTAAGATTGCGAATCTGAGATCCTTTGACAGACTTAATTAAAATATGAATGGAATTCAGTGTCTTCCCGTGGTTAGAAAATCAAAGAAGCTCCTAAAAAAATATTATTTTCATTTGCTTTTTATATAAGTTGTATAATAAAACAACAACAAAATACAATACAATACAAATTTAATTTTCTGAGAATAATAATTCTCTCAAACAAAATGTTTTTGTATCGAAAATCTAGTAACTAAAAGGCTATAAAGTTCTAGTACTATTTTTGATCGTATATTGCATCAAGTCAAGAATTTGAAAAAATATAGTCAAAAATTTCAAAAAATAAATTTTAGGTAGGTAAGTATATAAAATAAGAAAAAAATACATTTGATAAAGTAAATATAAACAAACACCCATTTTTCCATCCACGCCCGTTATTTTGCTCAGTCGGTGCGAGATATAATTATTATTTGACTTTGTAATTACTGACCCAGGGGTCCTCATATTGCCCTTATGCCCTTAAGCTCTACCGCTAAAAGTGTTTGCGTATTTTTCCGGGAGCTGTAGAACAAAGAACCTTTTGTTTATTTCATGCACGCAAAAAGCTAAGCTGCTATGTTGTTGGTTTGACCACGCTTACAGAGCGTATTAACAAAGATTTAAATGTAGACTGAATACGAAATGTTTTTGTTTTGCTCTCGGATATAACTCGCGGAAAAATTATTATATTTTCAGAATGTAAATGTTACGTAGAAATGAGAGTACGTGTATAGAGATTTAACATAGACAGTTCCTACTTTAACTTTTAACCAACTTCGAAAAAAGGTGGTTATCAAGTCTTAAAAAAGATTTGTTATCTTTTTTGTGGGTATGTTACGCGATTACTCCGTTATTATATTGTAAAGAAGATTATATCCCTTGGAGTGGCGTGAATGGATTAATCAAATAGTCTTATTAAAACTTACGCAAAAGAAACGGATTTAGCCAAAAAATTGTTCACCCAAAATTTATATTATCTTACATTGTTTTTTTTTATGATTTGTGTCTTCAATTGGTGAATCATACATGTATAAAAGTTCTACAGTAAAACCGTAAAGAATTTATTTTATTCGTTAACAATGCCTGAAAAAGCCCCGAAGGTTTTTTTTATCAAACGAGCTGAAATTGGATTAAAACTGAAATTTTGTTGAAAATTGCTGTCAAGCGAGGGAAGATAACGCTATTCGTGTCCATTGAAACATGACGACCCACTTGACATTCATTGCAATTAATTGCTTTTATAATAAATATATTTATCAATGCAGTTTTCTTGCATATATTTTTAATATAATATATCTGCCAACTACTGCTCCTGAATAGCCAATTCGAACCAGTTTCTTTTGACATGATTCTTGATTAACATCATAAATGATAAACGTATTCAAATTTGTAGGTACCACTTTCGTACTCAACGTTCTGTGTAAACATCAAAAATAATACCAACGAAAGCTATTTAAACATAATAAAAACTTCATAGTAATAATAGTTACTTCATTGGCTAGGAACCACGTTGAGTCGCAGCGCCACATTAGTAAGTAAGTTACAAAATTGTCCTTGACATAAACCTAGTAGGTGACATAAATAAAATCACATAAAAGTTAACATAAAAACCTAATTCTTAACTACCAGAAACTCGACCAGTGAACTAGTATTTTCCGCACAATTTACACGCCATCCAGCAGTCTACAAGTCGTCTACAAATTTACCTTGGGGAAGTAAAAGTAAGTGTATGCAAATTGTATGGTAATAGCCTAGTTGTAGCACTGTCACGTTTGAGGAGCGACAGCCTGTGGACTGCCTGTTAGCTGGATGAGGCCCTAACAGAACCTATTAGACAGGAAAATTTAAGTAGGTTATCTTTTAAATCTTTTTGTAAGTGGGTATTTCTGATTGAGTTATTTGTTTATTATAGTACGTTAAATAGTCTGACTACTCTGTAAGGCGAAATGACAAAATAGATGAAGGAAAATGTATTACATTTATATTTGTAACGGCCTCAGATAGAAGATTCTATATCTATTCTCTTTGAGTCGTACTTTTCATTGCTGCGTAACATGTTTTTTTTTTTTGTTACATTTAATTGGCTTACGTTTGACTATAGCCTGCCTGATGTTAAGCACCACTATAGTGTAAGATGTAGCACGCTTGCCTAGAAGAAACCTATTTACTATAGATTTGAAGACCCCTGGGTTATAATTTTCTGGGAACAGGGCTCCAGGTAGAGAGTTCCATAGTCTCGCTGTCCTTACTATGAAGGTTTCTACTGCAAGTCACTGCACTATCAAATCACGTAAAGGATATACATATACAATGAAATTATTGGTTAAATTGTTAACTGCTACTTCTTTTTCTGAATGAAAGAGGCCAACTCTGGTGTCGAGGGTTTATCAAGCAGCTCTTAAGGTTTCTGACATAGCTTAGCGACTAAGGCTAACTGCTACTAATAACATAAAACAAACAAGATCTTTTCCAGTAATGATAAAATTCAAGCATACAATTATTTGGTAATAAGGTTTAAGGAATGAAGAGTTTTTATTTCCTAACGGCAACCACCAAACGTAGGCTTTTTTTTAAATTACTTATACTCAATATTTAGAAATACCTTAACAATATTGTCTTTAAATTGTAAGCTTAATATTAATATTGATGTTGAAATGATAAATAGAATATGCAAAGTAAATATTCTTAAAATAAATGTAGCTGACCTACCTTTCCTTGGCCTCTTTCCAAAGGTAAGTCAAATATTAATATGATTTTGTTTAAATTTTGTCTCGAAATTTCTATATCGTCTATGACTTATATTTGGATTTGTTGTATTAAAATAAAGGTCAGTTATATTGGTAACTGTAGTTTAGAATTGTCCCAAATTCGCTTTGGATACAGTTAAAGTTCAAAGTTCATTCATTCATTGAGATGATCTTTTGTTTCTATTCGACCTGATCGCCTATTTCTGAGTTTATGAATGGAAGATTTGAAGAAGGTATACAAATTTTAATCAAAAAGTACGTGTTTACATATTGTTCTAGTGTCATACCAAAACTATCATGATCATCATCATCATCATGACAAAAAGGCCGAGTCCCTTGTCTGTGGAGTATGCGCCACCGTTCCCGATCTTCTGCCCATTCTTTGACCTCATTATATGACATGACGCCCACCTCCTCCTTAACTTGGTCCATATATGACCACCTTTGCCTTCCTTTTCTTCATCGTGCTTCCAGTTTCCCCTCAATGATGTTAAACTAAATTTGGAATAAAAAACAGACTTGTTCAGTCTTAGATTGCATTCAAGTCAATCTAGAAGAGCAGGACCTAACACCAAAACATGATTCAGAAAAAAATACTTTCGTCTTTTTTATTCCTATCTCCCAAATTCCAAGTCAAAAGCAGGCAATAACATGGCCTATTTCTCTGTAGTTTTATCTAGCACTGCTGGGGCGTGATTTATAAGCTAGGAAGCCATTTATCATCGTTACAAACATGACCTTCACTTAGACCTTTCTGTTTTAGCCTAGTAACTCCCACTAGGCATTTGTGCCCTGATTTCTATATGCTGGATACTAGATATGTAGGTATAGCTGGACAAGAAAATCTTTATTATAACTAACATTTGGTTGAAAAAAGTCTTTAGTCAGTTGGATACCAGGTGCCTACTAATCTTGAACAAATGGTTAGGAACGACTTTGAAGAAAAAGAAAAGCTTTTAGCCTTTATTTCACTTCTTATTTTTAGATAAAATTGTCATAATAATTATAACCTTAACCCTACAAATCAAATCTCTATCAAAACTTTATTACTTACAGATATTTTGAATAATTAGAGAATTTTAAAATCCCATTAGACTTTATTTAATCTAGAACGAACACCGGCTGATTCTATTTATTCGGTGTTTAACCGAGTGATTAAAAAACAGTATAAAACAATATATTTACTCGTATTCAATCAGTGCTCTCTAAATAACAAGCATGTATGTACATGTGTTCAGCTTGTACGTGCTAATTTGACATGAGAAGGGGATACACGTAACTCCATCTACAGTTTTGGTGTATGTAACAAACTAAAGCAGTTAAACTTGTGTTTACAATTGAAACAATTCCAACAAGGTAAACGCGATGAAATGTAGGATCACTTGCACAGGTGAACTTGCATACAATATTATCTTAATTTAATTTGATAATTTATTAACTTTTTAGTTGATTCTATTTTGCAATGTGACCGATTATTGTGATTTTTTGTAGGGTCTCAAATGTAATAGTGGCTGGTTTTTATCACGAAATACCTAACATAAGCCAAGCATTCAATGGTTTATGTAAATATTATGATGTTATATCCTACTTATATCGTTTTTGTATATCTGTTATAGGCAATCTGTATAATCTAGCTATGGTATCAAGCAGTTTCATTAAGGTCAATTCTCTTTGGCTAGTATGATGGTGTAAGGAGGTTAGGTAGATGGCCCTCTGTAATTTAACGTATTGTTTATTTTGAGCAACGGTAAGGAACAATTAAACATTCAATCATTCTCACTTTATAAATTTCGTATAAATAGAATCATTCCGGGACATTTCACACCGCACGATTTAGCACCATAATAAGCCAACGTATCTGTTGTGAGTACTAGATAACGGATATAATACTTACAAATTACATAAAATTACAAAATATTTTTTTTTGCCTTATTAAAAAAAATCGGCTATAAAATCTTTGAATAAACTCCAGTCTTGCAACTGCACCTTAACCTGAACTGCTTTAGTTTTCAACGCGTGATGTTGGAAGCGCCGGTAATAGTTGGGGTTTGTCGGTAAACGGTTTGGCTTAGAAATTTTCCTTGTGAAAGTTATCAGGCTTTGCTTTAAGTGCACAGAGGATTAGTTATGAAATAATGCTTAGCTCCTTTATGCATGTGAAGTTTGATACAGGTTACGAGAAATACTGTGTGCTTTTACTTACTAAGTTTTATTTTATTATGTAAGTTTTGAATTATGCACACAGGTGCAAAGATGATATTCAACACTACGTATGATATTACTTTTAGTGTTATTTATCTCAAACTAAAACTCACTTGCAAATTGTATGTACGATAATAAAGCACCGCTTAAACATAAATACTTACATTTTCAGTGTAAATTCTCGACTATAAAAAAAAGCATTTCGTTACCTCGCCAATAACATCTACCATTTTTTTTTTTTGTTTTTTTTTTTTGTTGTTCCGTCTATACTTCCTCCGACAATTAATGTCAGAGACATTGTTAGACTAAACATATTGCTTACGCAGTTTGCTTTGTTTATTCATCTGATCGGTAACATCTACCATTACTGCCAAGCTACATACATGGTACATATTGTTTTTGTTATAAATAAATAATCAGAATAGGAACTTATTTTGTTTATTTCCGTTCATCGATATACATCCCTCATACTGGTAAACAGATCCCACAGACCGCCGCCGTCACCCCGACCTCCATAAACAGAGTACGTCCGCACCAATCAACAGCGACAATGGAATCCCACAAGTCCCGGCACTAATCCATACGCAAATGGCAGTCATTTCCCCTCGCCCGCTAGAATGGAGGCTTGTTTTTGCACCGACATCGACAATACAGGCATAGATGATATAAACAAGAAATATGTACCTGTAACACCGTGCAATTCTGTTGTACAATTTATCGGATCCTGTGTGAATAATTTAAGTAGTATCTGTGCATAAACTTTGTTTTTTTCTGATTTACATTTATACCAGTAATTGTTATAAAATTATAAAAAAACTTGTTTAGTTTATGATGTTTATTATTTCATTACTTTTTAAATCTCTACACACACTAACTTCAAAGAAAATCATATTTTTCAATCATGTTTTTCAGAAGCTATTCAGCATCCAAGCCTCCTGCGAATAACGTCATGTAAATGCATCGTAATACATATATGTGACTGACTTATCACTTAAGTTTGGCATATTATGTACGTTAGAACTGTATTACTATTTCACATCTATTAGATGTAACATCTACGATAAAGACCATCGCATTTCATACCACAACTTCCCCGCCAAACCTTAATTCACCATATAAGCCTAATGAACTGCGATCGCGAACTCTATTACCATAACAATACAGCTTACTTTCGCTATATACATCGTGTATCTCGTCTAGATTTGTTCAAGTTCATTCGTTTTAGGCGTTCAGAGTAGAGCCCCAGGCCACCAGGCAATTTCCTGGGCTGTCTGCGTGTCTGCTCTCACGCAATATCCGCCTATATATGCGCGGAATGCTAATCTCGAGCAGCGCTGTCACCTCGTCAGTGACAAATTTGACACGTCTGATAGAGCGGGGAGTGGATCTTTGGCAGGTTTAGGCAATATAGTCTGTGGTCGTGGCATTTTTGTGCTTTGGAGTTTACTGGGTTGATATAGTGAGACGCGGCCTGTGTATGATAAGACGGTTTAAGAATGGAGGTTGGTAATGTATTACGAAAGTATCTGCAAGTTTCTAGATTTATGTATAGACACGATAGATATGTAACTTTACAATGACGAATTTTTTGTTGGTTGGACATAATTATGTTCCACTTTTGGTCACCGAGTCGTTTGTGCAAATTGTACAAATCCTTGTCATTTTTTTATCACGAATCGTGGAAGGACCTGGGATCCCACCATAATGTATCTGCCAAAAGAACTCTCCTAAAGAATTAATTCTGCGGAGAAGCCAGGATTCCCAGTCACGAGGAAAAACGACTCAAAGAGAGAGAGAGAGAGAGAGAGAGATAGAATAATCATAAAATCATATCATGAAAAGAAGTTTTTCGATGTATTTTTATAAGTAAAGATAAGCACATTTTTGACAGATTGAAATGATGAAACTAAATATTTACAAGTTTCCTGTTTCAATAAAAAATCCTGACTCACACTCCGCTCCCTGGAAATAAGAACCTACTTTGAAGTTTATTTAATCATCCCATATTTTGAGGAAAAATGTTCTATCAAAATACTTAGTTGAAGTTTTCACGACACGATAAGGCGAGGCAATTTCGCCGTATCTCGGAATGCGAGTAATATGTGACAAGGTAATTTAGTCAGTACATTCCCTAGCATTTAGGCAGAGAATCGTGTGACATAATTTTCTTGTACGATATAATATCTGTGTCTCATCTATACATGTCATAATCGTTTAATATTCGAAGGTTAAGCCAGAAATAGGCTTTGTGCTGAAAATAGCTTTATATCCTCTTAGCGCATTATTGAGCTATTTGAGTGTGATTACTTTGGAAGTGGTTATGCGATGTTATCTAATGGTCCGGGAGCTAGCAACGTCGCGAAAACAAGAATTTCAGGTCAGTTTAATTTTTGATATGTTTTCCTCCTTCCTCTTTCGGGTAGAGCCTGGGCTGTCTGGCTGGCGGTAGCTGTTGCGTTTATTAGTGCGCAGCGTACCTGTCAGGTAATAATCCAAGGGTTTGAAAGTATTTCAAGAAGCTAAATTTTCAATTTTTTGTCTTTAGATAGGCTTACCAAACACACATTTCTTATTGCCAAACACTTTTATCATTGCTAATGATATGCCACACGCGATTTTTTTATTTTTTTTAATAAAATATTAAATCAATTTAGTATAATTTTATATAATGTACTCGAGTGATTACGTACTTCAAGGCATAAGCATTTTGAGAGGCTTCTGAGAGGTACTACACAAATAGTTGAATGTCATAGATGGTGTGTTTAGATTATTGTCGCTAATCAAAATAAAAAAAAAGATCTTTATGTTTTTTTTTTAATTTGATTTACGAACAATAATATATTTACGACTGTTAATACAATTAACCGCCTAATCATAAACCAGAACTTCAAAAACGAATACCTAATCGGTTTCAAAAACATACACGTATGAAATAACTGTACAACTACACAATATAATATGTAACTTAATATATTTTTTTTCTACGTGGGATACATTTGCGATCTCGTACAGCCTGCCTGATGTTAAGCATTGCTCCAGCCTAGGGCGTAACACGCTTACCTAGAAGATACCTATTAACTCAAAATTAAAAACATATTTTTTACATCAAAAGGCATAATGGTTTTTTTTTGTTATGGCCTTTGCGAAGATATGACTTCGCAATTCTGCCAATGTCAAGTGGGAAGATAGGCCATCAAACTGAGAAATTTTAAGCGAAATATCGATATGTACGGTGGTTTTAAATTGCATAGTTGAGTGTTTTTTGGCATAATGGATTGTCATGTACTACACTAGAAAATAGGTATTTGTGTTCATAATACGTCGATACCTGGCAGGCGTCGATACCTGGCAGGCGTCGATACCTGGCAGGCGTCGATACCTGGCAGGCGTCGATACCTGGCAGGCGTCGTAATTGGTAGACGTAGGTTTGTCTGACAGGACGGATCGTGATATAGGACCACTGACATGGAATAGAAACTTCATACCAATGTACTGGGTTATTGGGAATCAGCACACTAACATTACAGGTTAAATAAAACAAGAATAATTTTTTGACTAAGTATTTAAATTATTCAATTAACTTTTAAACTGGTCACTACCGAAAATTGTAAATTATTTCATGGTTACAAATTTATGAATTATAAAAATGTTGACGAAGTTAATCAAGATAATGTGCTTTCTCTCTAATAAATTAATTAGGATTATGAGAATGTAACATGATATGATTTCGAATGACGATATGAACATAATATGTTCCACTTTGACCACCGAGTGGTTTGTGCAAATTGTACAAATCCTTGTCATTTTTAATCATGAATCGTGGAAGGATCTGGGCCCCCAACACGATGCCCAAAAGAAGTCTCCTAGCAAATTAATTCTGCGGGGAGTCAGGACCCTCAGTCATGAGGATATACGACTCGAATCTCAAATATATCATAAAGTTTGTAATATTTACTGAAACACATATTCGTACATATATGAATAAGTGTGCGCATATTTTATTGTAGTTTTCGTGGAAGGACCTTGGCACCCACTACGATGTATCTACCCAAGAGAGTTTCCCCGACCAATTAATTCTGGGGAAAGTTGGGAAGAAAGAGAAAATACAAATTAAAAGAAGGAGGAAAAGTTTGAAACTGATGTGCGGTCAGACTTTATATGGTGACCCCGGCAAAGACAGACTAATAACCCGTAAAAAAGGTAGATTCTAGTTCAAGTACGTTGTGACAGTTGCTACGCTATAATTTTCTCCACGATGTCTTTTTTGCATATCTATTCCCTTAATACTTTATAAGAAACCTTGTATGAAATCATGTGACGTATATTTGATATTTATTGGAAAATTATATCGGGTAAGAAAGATACCATTTAGTGGTTTCGGCTCCGAGTAGATTGACTTGATTGGGGTCGTATCTTGACGTAGGTGTAGCATGAAAGACCATTCAAGTAGTAATATGTCATGAAAATATTGGAAAATTACACGAATATGAGTAGACATTTTTTTGCCTAGGTGTTTGAGTTGAAAATAATCGTGAAAGAGTTGTGATTCTAGTACATTTATACAAAAAATGTTAATATGACAAAAACTGTCCCAAACGTACACTAAAACAGATCAAAGCATAAAAAAACTACATTTTTGTTGATTGGCAAGCACAAACCTAATAATATCATAGAAGTGAACGTTTGTGTGTGTGGTTTTGTGTTAAAAGCTCAGACATTTGTAGGTATTAATATATACGTTGTACGTACCTATATGAAGTAAACCAAAACCCAGACTCCCAACATATTGTTCTCTAATATACAGACGAATTGATGTTTTGCAACAGAACTCTAACTAGAACCAAATGGTATACATAAAATAGGATGATAGATACGGCTTGAAAGTAACTTTGATCATAATGTCACTTGTAAGAGTGTCACATCAGCTTACTAAAATCTGAGAAATTTTACTTACCAGGAAATTAAATAAACTTTCTATAAATAAAAATAACATAGAAAACCATATTTTTTCGTTACATGAAACCTGATAAAAAACAACAACGAGATTAATTAGATCTTCTCTTCGTAGATTACAACGCTGCTTAACATCAGGCGAGTTGTAGTCAAGCGTGAGCCTATCTTGTTTTTTTTTTTAAACCTTAAGTTATACTAAAAACAACCAAAACTATACTTACTTACTCCGCTGGCGCAGCGACCCAAAGTGAGTCTTGGCCTCCGATACAAGAGATCGCCAAAAAAAAAACTATATGAATACAAAATATGAATAAAGTAAAAGTTTCATGTCACAACCCGGCCCCAACTCAGTATGTGATGGATGCAAGCATCCAGCGCTGGTCTTCCGTTGACGGCCAGGTGACGTCACGCACGAAGGTAAAACGAAATACGCGTAACAACACATTATAAATAATAAACTTATAAAAAATATAGTAAAGAAGTAAAACACACAAATAAACACAAATTAATTAACAATTTTGCAAAAAATAAGGTAAGTTCACAATAAAATATTATTTTTTATTTCTTTCTTTCTGGTTACATACCGCTAAATTATATTATTACAATAAATTAATCACAGTGCATCTCAAATCACAATAAACCACACACAGGGTACATTATGTGCTTGATCCAGTAACATACATCTGCAAGTAAGGCTTTGTACGTAGCAAGCCTTTACCACGAGTATAGTTTGAAGCTTCTTGCCTAACTATAACTAATGAAACGCCAGATTCTGCTGATAGAGGCTTACTCACGTATTATGGGATGGGACAAGGTGGGATACGTATTATCAGATATTAGACTGTGAGAAGAATAACGTAACTAAGGATTATTTATATCTGATAAGAGAAATGACAGTGGCTAGCTCAGGTGGCAAAATATTTTTGACCTCTTAAGAGGTGTCTCACTAGACATAAAGATAGCAGTTATATAACGGCCGAAGCGGACAAGCAGTCTAATAAATACCTATAACTGATATACCTTTGACTGGCCTGTTAGTTTAGTTGGTAGTGGCTCTGCCTTGTAATCTACAAGTCGCGGGTTTGATTCCCGCACAACACAAGCATTTATGTACTTTAAAAAATATATAATTACTTGTGTTGAGTCTGGTCGTTTGTATGTATAATAAGTATGTATTTACAAAAGAAAAGTATATAAGAAGAACATGAAACAGCATGGTTATATACGAATGGCATATTTGTAACAAATGCCGAAATTGCAGAAAACTAAAAATAGCATGTATTACCACATGATAAATGCTTACCAACAATTATATCGCTAACAAATAATCAAGGCCGTTCGAAAATAAAACACATACCACAGACAAGCCCCGCCAATTCCACCGAAAAAACTATAATAGCTAATACTGATAAATGAAACAGGGATCCCGAAAGCAATGTCCAATATTTCCCCAGATAAGATACAGGGATACAAGCAATACCGTCCGTTTGTTTATGTCGACACAGGCCGCCGGCGTCAGAACCCGAGGGAATCTATACGTATTATAGGTAGCCATATAGGTATGTATGTAGGAGGTATTTGTGTTAGACGTATATGTTTGGAAGACTGTAACGATATGAATATTATCAGGGCAAAAAATTAGGTTTGTGAATTTTCAGAAACAAACACTACATCCTAATTAAGTATAATTATAATTAAAGTAAAATCCGTTATTTAGTACCCATGATACAAGCGTTTGCTTATTATGGGGCTAAATAGCGCTGTGTAAAATGTCCCGCTATATTTATTTTTAATAAGATAAACATAAACATACCTTTATTTTGCATCATATACAGTGTTTTTACTTAATTGTAACCCTGCCCTCTGCACTAGGCGCACATGTGTCGCAGAGAGTAGTTGATTAGCGACCGGACTGTAACTATCTATTTACATCAATTAGTATATTAGCAGTATAGATATAATAGGTAAACTTAGTATTAAATATGCAATGAAAACAAGACTGACATTGTTTTACAAATAAAAACTACGATCTGTGTTACTAAAAATACTTTAAATATGTATTAGTTATGTAAAATAGTTTTTTTTTCGTTTCACAATACACTTGTCGAAAGCCCTCGACCATAATAATAACCTAATAGGTACATGTTCTTTGACCGCTGTCAAGTAGTAAGGATTAACGGCCCATAAAAACGTTGTAGCTACGCAAAATTTTACGAGTTTAGATTAATTGGTAAGCAAAATAATTTATCAGTTTATTAAAATAAATAACTATGTGTACTCGTATGTGTTATTTTTTGTCAGAAATATATAATATTGTATCATATTTTATTATACTACACTAATATTGTAAATGAGATAGTGAAGGAATGTTTAACCGATTATCAGACTCAATATCTCATCTATACTATATTAATAATATTATAAAGCTGAAGAGTTTGTTTGTTTGTATGTTTGAACGCGCTAATCTCAGGAACTACTGGAGCGAATTGAAAAAATCTTTTTGTGTTGCTTAGACCAATTATCGAGGAAGGCTTTAGGCTATATAGCATCACGTTGCAACTAATAGGAGCGAAGAAACAATGGAAACAATGGAAAGAAACGGGGAAAATTATTCATCTATGAAGGCTTCAGTTGCGTGCGCTGCAAAAACGATTCAAAATTCAAAAGAATTAATGCCCAAAATAACTAATAATTCCATGCGGACGAAGTCGCAGGCACAGCTAGTATACGATATACTTTACAATATCATAAGTCAATCTAGATACATACTCTAAGTATTTTTTTAATCAGGCTGAGAACTTTTTTTGTTTGCATTTTAACCATACATGTACTTTAGTCTTCATTATAGATAATTTCCTTATATTTTCATTGTAATTCTGAGCGCTTTACCATCTACATAACTTTGATAGCTGACCAAAAAATAACTTCTCCAAAATTTTACTGCCTACGTGCTACGCGCTACGGTGCGTTTACGATATTGCTACGAGACAGCTACGAATGTGCTACGACGCACTTAAATCACACAAATGAAACACATTGGCAGTTACATTATTTTGCTATTTTGTTTTATGCTCCTTTCTGATGTTTCTTTATGAATTCAAGTTTATATGGGACTATAGCAACACGAATGATGCTAAAAAAGAGATTATAGAAGAATAATAGAAGATTTAACACATAACAATAAATCATTATAATATATCTGTGGATAACATCATTTCGGTAGATTATTTTTTAACATCTAAATTATCTTATTTTATACAAAAAACTAAACAAAATATACTTAATTTTGGGCATGACACAGCACTGTTTTTTTGTTAATGAATTGCTGTTTTTGATTGAGTACGACTTAACCAAAATGACTTCAAGCATCTTTTCTATTGATTGGAGGAATGCATGTTGTAAATTGTGTGACTTTTCAAAGACACTTTTCTCATACAAAGAATCATCATGTCATATAAGAATTCATCAATGCGTTTGCATTTGCCGTAAGGTAAACAGACAGACCGATAGATATACATACATAGTTATAGTTTTACGTGTATGTTGGCTTTTTTTTCTCCTCCCGAGGAAAATCTACTATCCAAATACAATCCCGTTCAAACAATATCCTCTACGGAGATCAAATCCCTCAAACAAGCATAGCGGTGACTCAAACCTTTAAAGAGTTAAATCACTTTAGTCAACTCTAACCTCCCCGGAATTAACCAATCCAACCATTGAAAATAGTTGGCCATCATCAATTTGAAATGTAGTCATCCGAACGCGGTTTTACACTCGGGAAGTGCTGAGTGATTTATTCAAATAGCCAAACTATTCTCGGGCCGTGAACCGTGAAAACACGTAGTCTCCGCATACCGGAAATTTATCTCCGAACGGTCCCTGTGTACCGTATAATAAGAGCGAGTAAATGACAATTTGAATTTCAAAAGTAGGTAGATAAGTTAAGCAGAGTGTGACTTGCGCATTTCACACGGTTCTTGGCGAGCTTGCCAGCCGAAACGCTGACGAGCTTCAGTACTCATCTGGACACAGAGCGAGGTGGACGCGTTTATGCTCCTCCGATACTTTGACCGTTCTTCCGCGTACGCACGTTATATAATTGTGTTGTTTAGTGAACGAAGTTGTCAACACGGATTTTTTTACTCAGCAAGGTATGATTTTATTTGATTATATTTTTCATTTAAAATTTAATTTGTCATTTTTGAGAGTTATGGTTGAAAGCTTGTGTAAATAATGCACGGGCACCCTAAAGGTATACGTGGGTCAGTTAGGAAGCATTGTCGTGATGCAGCAAACCCTACCGTACCTTTTACTGGGTTCGCTCTTAACTAAATTAAGGAAGGTAGTCCATAAAGCCTAATGTAGATTTATTTATAGTAACATAGCAGTGGAAAATGGTTTTTGCTTACTAGGTAGTAGTAACATTTGATAATATATTTTTTTTTTTATATTATTACTGTTTCATAAAGTGTGATCAATTTGATTATATTATAAAAGAATTGAAAAAAATTGTCTAATTAGACTTCCAAATTAATGTGCTACTTTATTTTAAGCATTTTTGTGTAGTCATTCACGGGTTTCAAACTATAAGTGATAGTATATTAACTAAACGGTTTTCACTCACGTGTAAATCGCGTAAGTTGTTTACGCGTTTTGGATGTTATGACATCCATCTTCAGAACGTATGTTAAGGGACCGCGGCAGCAAGCAAAAAAAAAAAAATTGCTAAAATGTCTCACGAAAGTTTTAATATAAGTGATAGTGGTTAGGTATGTTGTGGTTCGTTATATTCAAATTGGTTAATTTTTTATTGATTGGCACTTTTATTGTCGTCAGGTACATCAAGTATTTTCTGATACTATTGTGCTTTAAAATGAAGGTTCAAACTAAAAATTATCATGCTTTTCTTTACGTGGGTTAGGTTTACGTTTGACTTCAGCATGCCTGATGTTAAGCACTGCTTAATTAAGTCATGTAAATTTTCGTGTCATTCACAAAACAAACACGACTTTCCGGAATAAAAATCTAATTAACGAAGTCAACTACATGTCGTGCTGCGCTTTAAAAAAGCCTTAACGAGCTTTTTGCGGGAAATAATGATGTGTTTTGCTTATGATTTCATTCGGCCTACGGTGTTTTTTTTAATGCATATAAGCAATTTAGGTACTTCCAGTGACAGGTAAAGTCTACCGGATTCTTTTAAGCAAGCGCGATAGATCTTATATGACAATGTTGCTTAACATCAGGCGAGTTGCAATGAAGCGTGAGCCTATAAAGTGTAAAAAAATCAATATACTTGCTTATTCAGGAAACAGTGACACCTTAAACTTATTGTATTTTCCTATTAAATTGGCAAAGCAATAAATACGAAAATGGTTTTTTCAATAAGAACTCCCTGTAGTTTGAAAAGTACAATTAAGCTTGGGGTCTACTGACAAATGTGATGTGATTTTCCCTGTAGCCATCTGTAACCAATCGCTTTTTTAATATTAATAGAAAATGATTATATTTACTTATTAAAACAATTGTAGCGCCGCAAGGCCGATAAGCAACTTACACCTAACCTAGCTACTTAAAAAAGTTGCTTGGTTCTATCTGAGTTCTATTTTTAATACAACACTAGTAAAACAGAACTTATCTCAAAATAACTGTCAATCCCAAAACACAATAAAATCACTCCATGTATTGCGTAATACAAACAAAGGGAAACAAAAAAAGAGGGAAGAGTGTATTTGCTCTCTCTGATTTAACCATCTGTCTTTAATGTCGTATACGGAGAAGAAATGTTTTCAAATCCCATCTTTTGCTAACGGAAGTGATTTTGGCAATATTTACATACACCGGTGGCATTCCCGTGAAGGGAATATTTTTTGCGCATAGCAATACCTAACTAATGGTATTTTGTACATACTTCGCTTTGCTGCTGTTTACAAGTAACAAAACGTTTTTCAATTACTAAATGCGTACAATTGTCGTCTCAGTAAGTTTGTGGATAGTTCAGAGTCTTCAAACAGCCCTAAAGGCGTCTGATATGGCATAACGACTGCTGATGACGGGACCTACAATACGAACTTACTTACTGTGGATAGGTGATCAAAAAGTAACACCCCATTCGGATGCTTCTGTACTTCAGATGACAAAAGATGGAATTGTATTATTTGTATTATGTAGAACAGACAGAGATTTTAAAAATAAATAAATATTCCAAGACATTGCACACAGCGCCAACTAGCCTTAAGCAAACGCTTGTGTCGTGAATATTTTTATTTTATCGCAATAAACATAACCACCTCTCATATCATCAATTAAAGTCTAAGAAAAAGGATTAAGCTATCAATTATGACTAATTACAAACCAAACTAGTTAAATAAATAAATAAATAAATATTTCAGGACATATCACAAAGCGCCATCTAGCCCCACACTAAGCTAACGCTTGTATCGTGGGTACTAGAAAATGGATATAATACATATTGTATACTTTTCTTTTGTAAATACATACTTATTATACATAGAAGCGACCATTCTCAACACAAGTAATTACAAATTTTAATATTCATAGTTACTTGTGTTATGCGGGAATCGAACCCGCACCCCTAGATTAGAAGGCAGAGCCACTACCAACTAAGCTAATGGAGCAGTTAAACTTTAGCAGACTAATAATATAGAAGTGAATACTATTAATAATTATTATACGTTCAGATAGTATTACGTAATAGAGCATTAATTGCCCCAAGCAAATTATAATTCAGGCACAAATTAGTCCTAATTATAAATTATAGTCCTCATGATTACTAGTAAAGGCTATGAAATTCAATATTATTAGTGGAATTTACTCTGTAAAAGGTTATTGAGATCACTAACAGCCATTTGATTATGATTTTTGGTTAATGAATTTGATAAATACGTAAATACTTGATTGTAAGGTTGCTATCGTAATATTGTTGCTGTGCTCAAACAACTTCCAGTAAAAATCAATATGCTGGTTAAATTTCGTAATTTTTATGTTTGGCAATTTATTTAAACATATCATAAATTCCTTGAATTGGTTGAAATTATTTATAATAATGATACAAACTATACTCTACAATAGGTACAGGTTATCATAATGAGGGGTGTAGTAAACGCTAAAATAACAGTCCAAAACTATATGCTTGAATAAATAATTTGAACTTAAAGTTAAAAATTTAGTACAGTGCTAAATTCAAAGTACATAAGCTTGTGTTTTTTATATATTTAGTTGAACGTTGAATTTAGTCTGTCATTGGTTTTTCCTTTGGTTTTTTCTACATGTACTAAGTTAAAAAATACATTACAACTTGTCAATGCTAGCATGTTCTATTTAATTAATTTGATCTACACTTACTTATTTTTTAACATAAGCGTGGAAAATTCAGTAAGCGTATACCGAATTAATGAAAAAGAGATAAGAAAGAAAAGAAAGAAAGAAAAACTATTTATTTTGTAACTTCACTAGTGAAACTAAAAAACTTTTCTTGCGTTAATTTAAAAAGCGATATGATAGCATGATTCAACGAATAGCTCAAAAGAAAATACCAAAGAAAAGAAAAATACGTAAAACAAAATATCATACAGATTCACCTGCCCCATTTCTCCAGAAAACGTTCCTAACTTTCATTCCACGCTACCTCAGCTTATACTAAATTTCTGAGCCCACAAAAACTTATAGAAGAGATAACTCCAATTTCTTTCTGCGTTAGAGGGAACGTAGACGGTACATGGTAATGCTGTGATTTGCACATTTTAATATTAACACGCCTCGGATGGGAGTAACACGTTCCGGTCTCCCGAATTACGAATTTGGTGGAATGTGAAATATTCATCCGGCTGGCAGCGGTCGCCTAAAGCTTACTAGCTTTAGCATTTTTAAGTGTGGATGGAATGAACGAGGTCTGTTTTATGAGTTTGTTTGGGTATCATCATCTTCAGCGTTTACAGACAGTTTTGGACATTATTTTGAGAATTATTCTTGTCCGCTATTGTGATGAATCATCGTTACAAAAATAAGTACCTACTCATTGTTTTGGACAATTTTTTATATTTATTTTATTAAACACGGAGAAGGCTTACTTTTGACTATAAGTAGCATGCCTGATGTAAAGCTCCACTGATGATGATGATGACTGATGATATCCATTACAAATTATGTATCAATAATCCCCGTAACATAGTAATCATAATCATTAATGCCAATTTCTACTACGGCAACACCTTCTACTTGTTATTTGAAAAGCTTAGAATTATTCTTACCATCGTACTGCCGTTTCTATGTGCATTAAAGTGCAGAGTACTTTTTTTTAATAAAACAAAATATAATGTATTACTTTATCTGGCTTTGTGTTAGGAGGAGACAATCACCATGTTTTCGTCATCATTTATTCCTTTTTTTCTTTAATAAAAATACATAACTATGTCTTTATTATTCATTACGGACGCTTTATACTAAAATTTTACAATCAATTTACTGTATTTTTTCTCCTCATGGAAAAACAGTTTACATTCTAGTTCGCTTTCTCTCTCTCTCTCTGTGTGTGAGTCATATTTTCTGATGACTGAGGGTCGAGATTCCCCCGCAGAATGAATTCGTTAGGGGAGTTCTCTTGGGCAAATACATCGTGGTGGGCGCATTGCAAAATAATTTCCTACGAAACGAAAACGATACAATTACCGGAAAGTTTCTGTTAAAAAGTAGGTCGGGTTCAAGTCAAAATCAATACAGATTAATGATAAACGTTGAATAGGGATTATATTGAATAATTGGTTAAAATATTATTCATTTATATTATATTTCAAAATGGTTTTCCTCAGTATTTCAAAATTTCTAGTAATATTTCGTAACAAAGGTACATATAATACGCAACATATAATATGCAATATTCTATTGTATAATTGAATACGAGCTCTTTCATCCGCAGCCTTCAGATGAGGTTCCAGTGATGGGTATAGGCTTCCTTTTGTATGTGCCATCTTGTACAATAATACTTATATGGTTGACATTTTTTTGTTATTGTATTATTTTTATGAATAAATAAAATAAAATAAATAAATATTTCAGGACATATCACACAGCGTTAATATTCATAATTACTTGTGTTATGCGGGAATATATATAATATACTATATATAATAATGTTATTTCATGATTGTGTGACCTATAATTATTTTTGACTTATTTATGTGTAATTATTGTAACTGGTTATTCCGTAATAATTATAATTTGAATAAATAAATAAATAAAAAATAAATAATGGTTGATTTTCAAGTTTACTTACCTACAATTTGAAGAATAAAGGATGTTATAATTCTAGTATCTTATATCTTAGTAAATAAAATCTACATAAGAATTTCTATAAACATGTCAATATCAAGAAGTTAAAGATTAAAACTGCTTTGTCGGTTGATACCATACATGACGCTCAAACCGACAATTGAAATCGACTCATGATATAATCTCACATACAAAATATGTATTGAAGTAACTTATACAAACTCATAACTACTTGAGGCTTAGTTCATCTTGCGAATCAAAAGGTCTTTTATCACAAGTTTTATACAAACCGATATAGGCACTAAATATGTCTTCAATATTAAACTAAGCATATATGTACAATCTATTAATCGCTAGATGAATGTATATCCAATAAGTACTAGTAAAAATCGTTGGTATTTCCTCCGTACTTCCAACGCTATTATTTTTTCCTATTAAGACAGTTTTCGGGGCGTATATATCTCAACACAACACTGGGTCCCTGAGGCATTTGGACCTATTTATACGTAACGACTACGATCCGATCAAATTACATTATAAGAAGTATGGACTAGCTGACCGTTATAGTTACTTTAGTCTTTATACTATATCAGAAGCCAATCGGATGGTTCGAAAAATCTATAGAACCCAGACTTTGCTACACTCATAAAACCTGGCTTACTTATAAAACGTGTCAAATTTGTCTGTTTGCCACGTTTTATAAAGATATTTGTTGTTACAGATTACAGGAAAGACTAGACTTAAAATTTAATGCGTTACGGGTTCAAACCATATCGTACAAGGAACCTTCCAAAGGTAATGACACAAAATATGATAAAAATTAGATGTAACTTACTTACTAATAAGTTTTATTCCTCAAATGTTCTGCCAAAACGGTCTCGATATGTGTACAACGGACTGTATTCATCACGTCTAAAATACAGATCAAATGACAACATTGTTTTCCTTATCTTTTCCTTGCTTTGTTTCTTATTTCGAATCGTAGGTTGTAAACCAGATAGTCGAGTCTTTATTGCCCGGTGTCATCGAGCTGGGATCTTTATAGGACGACCCACACATCATGTCAAATAGACGTCTCAATATGGCAAAAAATACAATATATATTGAGACTGGCGCCTGTATAGATCAAGAATCTTTATTAATACTGTAAAGTTGCAACATGCATAATATGTAAGTAATCAATAAATATTCTTATTCTATCACCTCGACAAATTAAATTTGAAACATAGTTTTTTATTGTATTAAAACATTTAGTTTTAATACAATCTTACAAGGTATGTACTTAACATAACAACTGGTTTTTACTTGGTTCATAAAAAACAAACTATATACTATATATTTTTACCATAATATGATTGCTTGAAGGCTTCAACATTATCTGATGGCGGGGAATAAGACCGGGTCCACGCCACGACACGCAAAAGCTACGGACCTCCCGAGTACCACAGTTTGGCAGTACGCACGATGAAAGTCGAAGTCTGTGGTCGGACAGATGTCTACTAAAATCTAGAAAATTATTACTGGCGAGTCTGGGAACTGGTATGTCTGTGAAGACCCCAAGGCGTAGTACAGAAGTTTCTTATAGTAGTTGTAAAAAGTTGCGCAAAGGCGTTATCGGTTATGACGGTAGGTTATGGCGCGTGCTTCAGGCGTTATGATTTTGTACGATATACGGCATTGGAAAGCGTGGTGAGACTTCAAAACAGCAGGTGTTGAGACAAACGAGATTTTGAAAGTTGTAATATAAAAAATAATGTTAATGATGCATGCCAAATTCACATGCATAGAACTTGGTTCATTAAGCGTGTTTTTATAAATAGTTGGTAAAAAATAGAATACTCTCTGTTTAAGATGTTATTTAGACATATAACGTACCTAAATAATTAAATCCAAATTACCATAAAGCCATATTTTACTTCATTATTCCAATTTTCATACATTTATAGAGTTTTTATTTAGATATCTTTATAAATAAAAATGAATTGTTGTTCGTTAGTCTCACTAAAACTCGAGAACGGCTGAACGGATTTATCTTATCTTAGTCTTGAAATGTTCGTGGAGGTATAGGGAAGGTTTAAAAGGAAAAAAATGAAATTAATTTATACAAAAGTTTAGGTCTTTTATTTATCGATTGAGGCAGTACGAAGTCTGCCGGGACAGCTAGTTTTTTATAAATGTTAAACTACTGCTCGCATTAAATTGATACAAAACGTTACTCAAACGCATTGGGTACTACCAACCCAAATGTTGATAAAAAATGTATTTAATTTCCAATGAAAAATGTTTCCAGCCCGGCTGAGTTAGAATAGCTCCATAGAGAGTCTGCCAATCAAGCGTCGTCTCGTAAAAGTTTAACCAACTCTGATTGTGATTTGTGGTCCTCTCTATTGTACACACGAGATATGTTTTCGACGCTGTCATCACGGTTTTTCAACAAAAGAAATATACGACTTGGTTGGGATTCGTTTTCATATCAAATCTAGCTGAAAAAAGATGGTAATGTCGATTGTTGATTTGTTAATTTTGTTAGATGAATGCGTAAAAAGATGGAAAAAATTTGAGCTGCCTTGCTAATGCATTTAAATTATAATTTAGAATACAAATACTTCCAATTTAGACTCCTTTGAATAACTTATCATATTAGTTCAATAAAAATTTGTGAGACACATCACAACTTATTGAATTCAAATTAGCAAACTCGAGTAAAATCCTAACATCATGTCTCTTATCCCCAATTTGGCGACAATTAATCAATTTCCACAAGAAATTTCAAGACAACAACGTTTGGAAAACAATTACGACGCTAATAGCAAAAACAGGGAGTTATTAAAAGTTTGCACCAATTTGTAAATGCGAGTGACGTAAGACCCTGAGAGGAGGGCCCAGATCGGCCGATGCCCGACAAATAGCTACTATTTATTACTGACCAAGTTTCCCTATCAGCAATTTGCCAAAACCATTACGCGGATAACGGGCCCTATATATTTTATACAGATAATTCCTACCTACCCATCTACAAGCACTTTACATTTACAATCTATATTATGAAAGGCAGAAATTCATGCCTAAAACTAAGGCTGTTTACTAGAAATTGAAAATGAAAACTCGACCCGTTCTCGGGTAAATGATTTTTCTCGAAGATGAGCTTGAAATTTTCCTCCGCTACAAATACAGACTCGGGTTTATTTACGGAAGGTTCTTGATAAGAAAGTTGTATAATTTTAGCTACGCGATAGGATAGGAAACTGTTTTAAAGAGGAAAATGAAAATAAAGCAAAAACGTTCATGTCTTAGTCGTTGTCTGGCAAAAGTAAAATGCATTTTAATAGATAAGATAGATAGATAGATAATAATTTATTGATACATTGATATTCCAACTTAAGCCCTACTAAATGTCACAAAAATTGGTAATAACATTATATCTCGTCATTTTACAATTATTCATTTATAATGTTATCTATACAATTACATAATGTATTACAATAGCTGTAAAAGGGCTATTTTATCAAAAAATAAAAAAAATATCTATTTAAATATATCTAAGTTGTCACATCATACTGCCTGTAGTCATTTTCAAAAAATTCCTTAAAGCTATAGATTGTTTTGTCAAGTAAAAGCGATTTTACATTATTTACAAATTGGGTTTTATTAGATATAGATTTTATAGTCTCTGGAAGTTTATTAAAAAGTTCCCGTCCTTTTGCCATTGGTGTCTTTTTTGTCATTTTTAATCTTGGATATGTTAATAATAGATTTACTTTTACTTTAGAATAGGAATAGTTTTTATTTAGAATGAAATCTTGTAAATCAGTACTGTTTAACGTTTGTCCACTGCAACGGAGGTTTATTATAATCAATAAAATAAAATAGCCTTTACTCCCTTCAAATATTAAAAGTAATTGTATATATTTTTAAGTTTTAAGTTTTAACCAGGTCATTCTCAGCAACTTTAAAAAAAAATTCAAAAAATTCAAAATTATTTCATTTTCATAAAAATGCACACATACAAAATATCTCTAAAGCACCGTACTAGACGCCGGTGCGTCTGTGTCACGGTGATTAGCACCTTCCGGGGTCTTATTTTTGGAAAGTATACATTTTAAATATTTACTTTTACAAAATAGAATTTAGAATTTAATTACATTTCATTAAATTAAATATAGTACAATTACAAACATCAGAAAAAGGTCAAATTGTTAAGTATTTAGTCAAAATAATTAATGAAAAGAATTAGAATTATAGTCTTACAAATCTAAGTTTAACAGTTCACATTTCATTAAATTAAATATAGTAACATTACAAACATCAGAAAAAGGTCAAATTGTTAAGTATTTAGTCAAATAATTAGTGAAAGGAGTAAGAATTTTAGTCTTACAGATCAGTTTAACAGTTTAACAGTTCATAAAATGTTCATTACAAATTGATGCCGTTTTGTTATAATACAAAGTTTATATGAAGTTTATATGAACTTTAAAAACAAAGCAAAATCTACTAAAAGATCATTTTGTAAGTTGAATTATAGCTAATAATACTGACAAATTATTTATCAATGGTATACAGAAAAGCTTAGGTATTTATACTATAACAATCATAGGAAATTTGTACATTCATGTGTCTGGGTGAATTGAGTGGGGGCGTTGGGGGTGGTTTGTGAGTGTGTGTGTGCGTGTATGTGTTTGTGTGTATTTGGCTACTTTAATGAAGTTTTTAAAATTTGAATAATTCTAAAACGAAAACATAATAGTCTACCGGGTAATTTTTAGCAAGATTTCTGTTTCCTGGTAGGAAAGTGACTTTAGCCACTTCGTGAGTGAAAATACATTTTCCTTGAAACCAAGCTATAAATAGCCAACAACATCCTGTAGAAACGCACGTCAGGGGCACCTCAAACCTTTACCACGTCACTCCCAAAATATGATTACTCATGCCTTAGTAACTCGGCATACTTGCCACGCAGAGCGCTAATCACACTTGTAACAATGTGGCTGTTTATTTAATACGCCGTCAGCTCGTTAGCCGGGTTACTTGTTAGAGGTAAAACTTCTATGACGATATAGTGAGGAAGAAATGGAGTATGGAGTACTCCAAACATGTATACATACACATATACACTTACAGCTATGAACCTTTTTTGTAAACTCTGTGTACATCTGTGTCTATTGCAGTGCATGCATAATTTACCTTTAACTATAGAGTCGCAAATAAGTATCACTGCATGGTAATATGTATGTATTTAAACAGTCAGTAAGTCCTTGGATGGGTGGCCAAAAAGTGGCATTCCATTTTGGGCGCTTCCGTGCGTCGGATGACACGTTAAATTGTAGGTCCCGGCTGTTTGTCATAGTACCGCAGTCGTCAAGCCATACCAGAGGCCCTTAGGGCGGCTTGATAAGCTCGTGACGCTAGTTGGACACTATCCATAGTTAAGAAGAAGAAAAAAAAGTATTGAATCTGTTTATTAAATAGGTGTTTTGTATTTTAAAAAAAATAACCAGCTACTTTATAGCAGATTTAAAACAAGCCATGGCGATGAAACTTTTCACAGGTAACTTACGAGGTAAAAGAATATTTCAATGAATTAAGCGAAAATGATAATCTGAAAGTATTTTTAATCTGTCATGAAAAATATGTTTCACCAATTACATATAAATAAAGATCAGAAAAGAAACATTACATTATGTAGTAGGGAACCATTTCTCCTGGCTACAACTTTTTACCACAGTTTTTGTGGGTATATTACGGTACGGTAAGCGTCTATTGGTTTTTCCTTCAGACTTTCCTCTTCTGATTCAGTGATTTATGAGGCTGAAATAAACTGTATTGAACGTATATGCGGTTTTTCTCACTCTTTTTCTTAGACGATACGAAAAAACAATACACCTTACTCGCAATGTACAACCTGAAAAAGGGTTGATTTAAAATATGATATGTATTATATCCGTTATCTATCGTGATCCGTTACCCAACCCACAAGCGTAAGTTTAGTATGGGGTTAGATGGCGCTGTGTAATATGTCCTGAAATATTTTCTTTTAAGTATTTATTTTTATTAAAAGTATGGCGTGGCGTTACCTACCTAAATTAATTAATGGTTATAAGCAGATTTTTATTAATGAGAAACTCAGTATTTTTACTAAATTACGTTAAGTTTTATTGTGCTTTAATGCTTTATTTTTTAACAAACTTTTATTTCTAGCAGCATTCATTGGCAACAAAGGTTATTGCTTAGTTTACAATCTAATAATACTAAAAGCGTCCATTACTTTCTCCAATAAGTATAGCATATAAATACCATTGCATAGGTGTAGTTAAGTTAATGAGTACAAAATAATGAGAGTATGATAACAATAAGCAATTAAATTCCCCATTGTGCGCCATTGCTGGTTCGGATTGAATGGCACAGCCACGGCACATCAAATCGGATGGTGTTAACGATTTGGTTTTGCCATTAGGTATATAGGTACTAGTATCCCATGATATGGGATATTACCTACGTTAAAGCGTTATATATCGTATTTCATGGTTTCAACTATTATTGTTTAAATATAATGATAATTTTTTTTTTACTTGATAACTATTTAATTATAATAAATATTTATTGCCAATAACTAACTAATATTTACATATATTTTACAAGTATATACAAAAAAGACTTAAACATACAGAAAAAGTAACAAAAAACAAACAACGATAATTGTATAAAGATATTAATAATCGTTTATATAATATGTAGAAACTTAATGTCTACGTACATACATATCTGCATAATTACAGAGAATTTTGTGTCCTTTGTTGATTTATAATTAAATCGAATGTATAATTTTAACCAAAGCACTGAACAATAACAAATTAATGGAAGGATAAAGAATTTTGATTTGTTTAATTTTTGCACAGAAATCTCAATATATAAGTGTAAAAAACAACTCTTCCAATTTTTTACAAGCGTATATGCATTTACATTAACATACAATACGTCATATTTGTAAAATTGGCATTTTTATGGAAATCTAAGTATCAGATAAAACATAAAAGTCACGAAGGCTTCTCGTGGCCTAGGAATAAATGCGCCAAGAAACAGCTTTTATACACGAATAAACGAGAAACTTGCACATTACAGGTCAAATTACGGATAAAAGTGGATCAATAAATAACAGAACAAGAAAAAAAGGAAATAGGCAGTGTCTTCCAAATGTTCAAAGAGTACACAAAAGCTTCAAGTAAAAAGTAATTTTGTCTCCATCTTTAAATACTTAACCGAGCATGAAACGTTTTCTTCCCTAATTAATTATTAGTGGGGACCTTTTGGTGGTCTCTACGCAACGCACAAAACATTAAGGCCATTTTATGTGTTCGTGTATTAGGCCACTTACTGACGGAGCCGGTTCATTTATTTCTATTAATTGACAAGCCAAAGAACACGATCGAGATTCATGAAATAACCAAAGGTTGTTCAGGGGTTAACGTTTCATATTTTAATATTAATTTATTAAGAAAGCGAACGATTTTGCATTTTATTTTGTTTTAGATTCTTAAGAACTTACTGGTTAGCAACTTATGAAAAGAAATAGTCTTGAACATTCACCATTTGTATCAGATCTTCGTATACAAAAATATGTTTCATCCTAATGATTTGTCATGTATACATTTACATTTCTTTCTCATACATTGGTAGAAGCGTAACAAATTATTCCACTGTGATGTCTTATACAAAACCCATTTACTGAAATCACATTACTGTCACCCTCCATTAGTCATTACTGCTAAGTGCATTACCGAGACCCATATTTATATAACCATAAATAACATCAAGCGCACGGAAAACACAAATTAACACATAAAACCATCCTGATAATATTTGAACATCCAATTTACATTTCCTACTTAATTAAAAAGCTCTCAAGACGTCGCAGAAAATTAGTCCTTTGATGATATTTAGGGGGGATCAAAGTGATCAAATCCTTACAGATTCGTGTACAACATCGGCTTTAAGTTGGCGAACTATGTATATAAACTAAATATATTAAGTGTAAGGAGTATCCTTCCTCGTAAAAGATAATGACGGTCTGAAATAGGTGACGCTTGGGCTTACAAGACGTAGAATATTATACGCGTTAATTAATTATCAATGTACCGTGAAACGGGTGTAAAGTTACCTCTATAGGTTTATACGGCAGGCCTTGACCGGAGTTGGTACTTGTAGAGATTGTGAAGGAGCTGAAATGGCCTCTGCGACCTGAATTTGCTGTATAGTTAACACAATTAGTAAAATAAAATGATTACCTACTAAAAGCGAGAGAATCGGTACTTATCGGGTAAGCATGCTTCATCATAGCCTTTGCTAACCATCAGGCAAACTATGGTCACGTATAAACCCGTTTAAGTTGAAAATATACATACCTACTTATGCATATGTGAGACAGGGTAATATAATCACAGTACTATTAATAATTAAATAATTTAATGCTAATCAAGATTATATTGATCTTATACAACTGTGTATGATATACAGTTTTTGACACACATACTCTTTGACAGAAATTATCCTCTAGGTTAGTGACACTAACATTTTTAAGCCAATTTTAATTAAAAAAAAAATGATTTTTGTTAGAAGTATGTGATAAATTAATTAGATATTTCTTATTCATAATTTATTTTTATTTTATTGATGAAAGTTTTTACGCTTATTTCCAATAGGCAACTTTCCTGCATATTTTTTTACATAAGTCATCCTTAGTTTGATGTCAAATATAATGAGCAGGCATGTTTCTATTTTAACTGGCAATTACCACAGAACACGATAATTAATGTTAATTACAAAATGTTTAAACGTAGGACATTATTTTAGAAAGGTTTGGTAATTCAAAGAGTTCACGGGCCTAAAATAAAGCAAAGGTCAACCTTAATTTTATTGTTGACGTAATATTTACTTCACAAACCCATCATGACGCAGGCAGACCAAATTAGATAGACTCCACAAACGTTAATGATAAGGTAAAATATTAGTAGCTTGTTACATAAATTCATAAATATAACAATGTTATTGTTATTAAAAAGTATTTAACTAATTTATAATACATGTCTATTTTATTACCTTAGTTGTTTCATAGTTATGATTGATATCCGTACTTTTAGATTTATTATACGATCTACATCATTGTATATGTAGGCCTATATGTACCCAAAACTTATTTATTTACATATATATATATATATATATATATATATATATGTAAAATTATCTGTGTAATGAATTTTTTTTTTCTTCTTGTATGGTTAAGTAATTTATGTATATACACAGATAATTTTACAAAAAATTTAGCACACTGATGCTGGCAGTATTTTTTCTTTACATAAGTGAAAAAGATATCCATTAAAAAAACAAAGGTCATTTGAGAAAAATAATATTGCTCATTGACATTTTATTTTATTTCTTTTAAAGTAGGTAACGATAGATTACCCATTAGCTCATTTTAAACATTCACACTATATCGGTCGCAAAGCACTTAAATGTGGTCTAATAAAATGGGGCTTGTATGTACAAAATGCAATGCAATTAAATTGAAGCTAATTAACATTATGTAAAACTTATTTATTATGCAGCTACAAATATTTAAACAAAGATTCTCTCTTGAGTCGTATTCCTCATGACTGAGGGTCGTGACTCCCCCGCAGAATTAATCCGCTAGGGGAGTTTTCTTGGGCAGATACATCGTGGTCCTTCCAGGTCCTTCCACGGAAGACACATGTCCTCGGATATTGTGGTCCTCAAACAAGTCGGTATCCTCACGATGTTTTCCTTCACCGTTAAGCGAGTGCAAATCCACACATAACTTGAAAATACATGTCATTGGTGTAGGGCCGGATTCGAGCCCGGGTGCGTCTGAATGAAAAGCACACACTGGAACCGCTAAGCCACACTCGCTTAAACAAAGATTATGCAAACAATCTCGAAACTGAATTGATTAATGTATGAGTAAATAAAATTTAATTTGTTAATTAATTTATACAAATTAATCCTTCGAACATTGATTTGTATATGTGTATGGTTATGGTAAACAAAAAAGTGACAAATTTATTAAACAAATGATAAATTTCAGTTTTTCATAAAATTAATAACTTCCAATAAATAGGTAAATGCTAAAAGTGACTTGTTCATGACTTTAATGTACAAAGTTCTTTGCAAGTATCGTGTTGAACTTTTCTTACACGCAATGCGTATAAGTTGTGTTAGGTATTTGGGTCACCTCTTATTACGCAGTTTTCACTTTATTTTTATTTGGAAAAAATACAAAGATTACAAGCGTAATTATAATAATATTCTTCGTTTCGTATTTTATGGTTAATTTAAAATATTACTTACAAAAAATATTTAAAAAATTAATGGATAAGATTTTATACTTTTTTTTGCGTTGGGATAGGTTGACGTTTGATAGCCTGCCTGATGTTAAGCATTGCTGCAGCCTAGGATGTATCACGCTTACCTAGAAGATACCTATTAACTCTAGATTTGAAGATCCCTGGATTGTAGACCTTAATACTTTCCTATATAATTAGGTATAAATTTACGTAATATTATACATTTAAGCTACACAATATTCGTGTTCACATTACTTGCAGCTGTTACTAAGTTTATTATCTGCACCAAATGCACGATGTACCATAATATTGTATTACTTGATACTAAATGTAAACGGTATTCAGTTTAAATATGTTTAAGGAAAGCAATATAATAATATCACTACGGTTAACATCGCAAAAGTAGCTTAATGCTGAAATTGTTTTCATTATTCGTTTTAGTTTCGTGATTAAAAAATATATTTGTTCAAAAGAACTTACAAAACATAAAATACTTAACAAATTAGAGACTAATTTTGTTTAAATAAATATATTTTCCTAATTTTCAAAGTAGGTACATAGTTATAAAAATTTAAATCGATCAAGTTTAAATATTTTAATAGAAGCATATTAAATGCAAGCAATGCTTATTTTTAGCTGTGCATAAAATAACATGACTAAACAACGCATGCAATTAATTCTAATTTATTATATTTTGTGTGTTATAAGTTTTAACTGTTGGAAGATTTAAGAGTTACAACTAAACAAACCTTCACGGAAGTATAACTAACACCCTGTCCGTTCAAAGTATCCAATTTAAACTTGGTTACATTTACATGGATTGTTGGCCAATTTCTGCTCAAACACGTCAAGAGTATGTTACTAACACAAACAAACTCCGGCGTACAAAGTTTTCTACGTAGAGGCTAGGCCCACACTATAAGGGACTAAAATCACTGCACTTTAGTATTATTAAATGTCTAATAGAAAGCCTTACTTCATTGCCTATAATTTTATTATTATTAGATTGTTTTAATTTTTGGTATAGCAAGATGGATATTTTAAATTTTATTTTATTTCCTAGCGGCACTCCATGTTTTTTTTAAATCTCTATTTATGAACCTTTGTCGAAATTAGACCATGCCGGTCCGGAGCACTCCATGTTTTCTGAGAATATTGATGTTTCTTAAACGTGTTTTATCGATAATCAAACGTTTCGGAAGTTTTTATACTCTATGTCAGTTTATCTGTTTGTCTGTTTATTTAAACGCTCACAACGCAAAGACAGCTGAACGGATCATTAGATTTTGGTATGTTGGTAGTATGAGGTCTTAGGAATATCTTAGGCTAGCGAGCGAAGCCGCGGACCTCCAGTAGTAAGCAATAAAAAATGAAGTCGAAGTGCGATACAACCCTAAAGCATCCCACGTATAAGTTAAAGCTCACGCTCGGTTACAAATTGAGCTTTTATAAGAATTTTTACTGCAATAACCTTACATACGTAGATATATTAGTGCAGCAAAAACAACAGACAATCTAAAACATATTAAAAAAATATGTTCCTGCTTTAATTTAAAAACGACTAAAAACTAGTGGTATTCATAAGTAATTGACATGATATAAAACAAGAAAATGGTTTTGCATAAATTAATGTGGTGATAATAATGTGAGCAATTTAATGAAATATCAAATATAAAGTTGCATTAAGGTTTTTACTATAGTTGTATATGTTTGACTACTACTCTTAAAAAAAACATCAATACTCGTTATAGTTTCAGTTTACCTCGATCACTATCTAACCACAGCCCCGTTTTGCAGCTGTTCCCACATGGTTACTACTATTTGCACTCAATTATACACTTGGCCTTCCAATCACCTAATTGGAAGCTCAAAGGCTCATTGGATCTATTTTCACTATTTGTGTCGAATTGAAGTTTTAGATAAATAAGTGTAGTACCTGCTCTTCGTTTGAGTACTTTTGTGTACTTTTTATTTCTGATGGTCAAATGTTATTTATACATACGGCATACACAATTCTATATAATAGGTACATAGATGAAACCAAAGTTAATGAGAATTATATAAATTAACCCAAGATATTATAAATCATATTCGTTATGGTAGTTTTGGTCTGATGTCTTTAAAAATGTAAAACTGTATTGTCATTCTTCATAATCAAAAGCACAGTCTTTTCACCAATCTGACTGTTCAAAGCAAACCTAACTTTGATTGGTAAATTAAACCGTAGACTTCATATTTCCATCAAAGGCCGCAAACGCACAAAATGTTTTCTCATTTCATTCCATCAAAGCCCCACTATTATTCCCAACCATAATAATAGCACGAATTCGCTGAAGCATTTTAAAGTACAACAAAGCAACGATCTTAATTCGATTTCATGGTCGATGCGTTCACTCGCTTTGATGTAAATAGCAGTTAGTGCTTCGCAACGTCAGAGTTTCTGTAAACCAAAGAAACCAAATGAAGAATCAATAGAGGGGACGTGAATTCTTTAGCGGCAACTGACGTCGAGATAAATGACTCAATTCAGAAAGAAGTGAGCGTCGACCATCGATAATGGCCACAGGGTACGGATCTCGGTCCCCACTAGTAATAAAAATCAAGCTTGATGAACTGCCGAACGAAAAATAATTCTCTTCAATTTTTCATTGGTTATGGTATCCGGAGCAATATTTTCTCTTTGAAGAAAAATGTTTATTCGATATCTCTATGAATTTGAAAGCCTCTTTAAAAGCTTTTATTTTAGTTTCGATTAAAAATTAGTTCAGAGTAAGCAAAGTTGTAATGGATTTTAAATTTATTTATACATAACGTGGTTGTTTTAGTGAACAAAATGAATAGCTTCTTAAAAAACTTAAATATTTTTTGATGAAAAAGAAAAAGTTCTTCTATAATTATTTTTCACTTATCCGTTGTTTAAGCAATTGCGCGTGAAACTGCGGGCAACCTTTAGTATATAAAGCATATCCCAAACAATCCCAACTTTCTTTCTTCAGACAATAACGTCCACCCTCTTTTGTTCCAGAATGAAACCTTCGTGAGTTCCATCAATGTGTGTCAGTATACGGACGATGTAACCCTAGCGGTGCCATCTAGTGTGATGTGAGCAAAGCTATGATCCGCATCAGCCAGTGGGTGGCGATGGTGGCGGTGGTAGCGCTGGCCGGCGCGGTGCGGGAGTGGCACTGCGTCTGCAATCCAAGAGAATGCGAGGTGTTGGAGCCTAGTGGCTGTCCTGGACTCGGGATAATGGTGTTGGATTCTTGCGGGTGAGTTGATTAGACCAGATGGTGCTGGTTACGAGTATCATCTCGTAACAGCGCTAAGCGCGTGCTTCTTATTCCGAATTGTTTGTGCCAAGGAGATTAATTTTGAAGCTTATCGTATCAACAAAATGCTGATTGTATTATAAACCCAGTCAACGGATTTTTATTATTTAGAAAACAAATATTTTGTTAACATCATATTCCTAATACTAGTCTAAAAAGAAAATCTAGAACAGAAAATTGACTTTCAATGCTGATTACCTAGCTCAGGCGAATCATTATTTCTTTGTATCAACGTCCAACCTACTTCTACCTTTCCTATTTTCTCAGGGAGCCGGTGAAAATGGCAATGCCTATTAACCTCAGCGATATCGGGCTAGCTGACCTTGTTTCCATAATACCTCACTGGCGACCTATTTACCTTACTATAGTGGTTGACAATTTTAAATGACTAGGGTATTTTTTATAAGTTTACTGATGGAATGCTCGCGGTTTTATCGGCTTTGTATCAAGATTATATATAGATTATATTATATATATATATAGTAACCTATGTCAGTCTTGAAACCCTGTAATATAAGCATACCAATAATCACATGCAAAGTAAACGCTACAATTTGTTAAGGACATACTGTATATTTTATGATAAGAAATAAATATTGAAAACTAAGCGAGATTTATTGTAAAATAATATTTGCATCTCTACTAATTGGACGATAAGTTAGATCCGCTTCCTGTTGTGATTGTAGCCAAGTTTTAATTGCCCTATAAATCGAAGACTTTGAAATCACACGATAAAGAGAATCTCTATCTCCAGGTAATTACCAAGGGCTTTTACCAAAAAACTTTCATTCGTCGGGGGACTGATCCACTTAAGGTAAAGTTTCTCAGTGAACTTCAAAATAGGGAAGTCGAAAGAAAACGCAATTACTGAACTTTGAAGCTCGTTTCGCTCGCAGCGATAATATAAACAAAAATATCTTTCAGAAAAATTAACATCTTCACGATTTCCAGGCTCGTTGTTGACTCCGCGGTCGAGTAAATACCAAATAGACCAAAACGAATTTAAGAGCCGTTCCGCTAATCTCCTTTGCTGTTTAATTTCCGCTGAAATATTAAATTGTGCCGTTTTCTTTTCTAGATGCTGCAAAGTGTGCGCGCGAACGTTAGGCGAGGACTGCGGCGGTTTTAGCGGGACTTGTGAGCCAGGACTCAAGTGTTTCGAGGGCTCTTGTACGCCGATCACGTGAACTAAATAAATCCTAATCTGTATCATATGTGTATAGTGTTGTTAGTAATACGAAACATATCCACGACGACGTACCAACGAGAGGACCACACGCGTAGACGCGCATAGAAGTAACGGAGTCGTGTGACAATAATTCATTCGAGATGGTAAGGAACCGGGGAACGAAACAAGACTCTACCTGCTGTTTATGTCGGTATGATTATTTCCGTACAGAAAGAAGGCAAATTTTATTTTAATATTCGTACCGGCAATAGAGCGCGCGATAAAATCGGCATCGCTGCCATTTCGCTCGTTAAAACCCCATTTCACTACATTCTCTAACCTGAATTTGTTTGCGAAGATACGTGGAACAGTACGATAAGCTGAAAGTTATGTTTCTGTGCGTAATTATTGTTTGCTGGAACAATGTGGGTTACTCCTTTACTTATTCATGATTATGACGCAGTTGGTTTACTTATAAGTACCTAAGTTTAAATGCTGTTTTGAAAATGTTGTACAATATATTATAAGAGATATACATATATTACAAGATGTGTCTGTTTAGTAATTTAAGCAGGATTTTGAAGATTGCTGTGTGCAATCACGACTTATTTTAAACAGATTTTTTTCTCTCTGTCGTATCACAACCCTGCTTTACATACAAAACACCAAACTAATTAAAGCTATTAAAATTGTAATTCCATCTTATCAAACAGTTGCAGTTTTGTCTTCATGGAATTGATATAAAAAATCAGTATAAAAATGATGATATCTACTAAAGTTGATAATGGGTTCAATTTAAAAGCTAAAAACCTTTAGTTTTGGCCTATCTAGATTGTGCTATCTAGATTGTGCTATTTGTATGACTTATTGATTTACTGTGACTTTTATAAAATTTATTACTTATCTGTAACCTAAATGACTTTGAAACAAAATAACTTAAATACAAAGTTAATTCCCGTGTATTATAGAATTTTGTATCTATAGTTAAATATCTATTCTATACTTGAGTGTGCTTCCAGATAACAGTAGTAATTACATCATTGTTCTGTGAATGGAAGATCAGCATAATAATTGTATAAATTTATGAAAGTAACGAAATAGTAATCACAAATGAGTGGATTCAATTTTGCTTGTTTAAGCTACTGAAAGGGATATTTTTATAATAAAAACCTATCGTGTAAATGAAATCCGCTAATCCTAGAATTACAAATGTTTTCATTGAAAAAATAAAGACCATTTTGTAGACATCTTTGATGAATAAATGTCACTTTGGACATGCCATCGGAGTCTTTTTCCATCAAAATAGTTTCGCTGTATAAGATGATAAGCATTTTTGTATCCTATTATTGTGATTATTTTTGAGTTTTTGTAACTTAATCAACAATTCCAGTGCAGGTAAGCACTTTCAAACATAAGTAAGGTAAATTCTATAATTTTGTAAATATTGTTCGGGTTAGCATTTTTATCTTGTAGTTGTAATATTGTATAGTAACGTACCTTTGTAATTGGTAATGCAGAAGTTAGATTAACAATTTAACAGTATTGTTTTAGTTTCGTTATAATAATCTGGGAATAGCGAAACAGAATCGTTTTATTTGTTATTCAAGAGTAGATGATTTTGTTTTGTATTTTTATGTGGCTTTAATTATTATTTCTTTCAACTGGAAGTTTTTTGTGTAATAATAAATAATGATACTTTGTTTAGTCAGCCAAAGCCCAATAGTAAGCTTTTTTAAACAAAAAACTAGATAGGCTCACGCTTGATTACAATTCGCCTGATGTTAAGCAACGTTATTGAATACATAACGATCTTGCGCGCTTGCCTAAAAGGATCCGATGAGAAGGCTGGTCCTTGATGCCTAGTAATTTTACCAATTACATTCCACCAGGCAGCCTAGCAGTGCTAAATAAACTGGGAGAAATGGGGAGTCATATAAGTTTTTTTGCCTGTGTTTTAACTGTATTTCATATATGTATAATGTATATATTGTTTTGTTGTATGTATGCATATCTAATTATTCTAAAATGAACTCATACTATAATTCTATGATGGTCGTTCGGCGTTGCAATGAGTAAAAATTTATAGGTTTTTAATACATTTTGGCTATAAAAAAAACTAGTGTGATAATTGTCATAATAAAACAATAACGTATCTTTTGAAAATAAGACCATTCACAGCTTTTCTTAATGTTGGGTTTTTTCCTATAATAAGTTTCAAAATTAACTTAATTGGCAAGTCTGTTTGTTTGTATTAAAATTAGGTATATAAAAAGTACCTAACTTATATATTTTTAGTAACCTAACAGTATATAAGCTATAGATTTTCATGTCTAACCTGAGTAGATATTGTATAACTTCTAAATAAGATGTAAAATATAACAATGCTACTCGTTAAATGTGCACATAAGAATAAATAAGTTAAAACTACAAAGTTGTGTTGTATTTTTATTTTATCCTTATCATTTGTTCCTAAGAACAAAATTATAAATTATTCGCCACAATATTAAACTTATCTAACATTATTTTTTCCCTTGTTCTTAATACTTTGTTAAAGAGGCTTTTCTGTGACATGTAGGTAAGGAAAAAGAAGTCTAATCAATTACATAAATCATCTTTGAGTCGTATTTCTTCAAGACTGAGGACTTATTCGTTGGGGCAGTTCTCTTGGCCAGATACAGAGGTGGGTGCCCAGGTCCTTCCACGGAAGACACAATACATGTCCTCGGATATTGTGGTCCTCAAACATGTCTGTTTTTCTTCACCGCTAAGCGAGTGCTAACCTCACTTCACTTAAAAATACAATTCATTGGTGTAGGGCCGGATTTGAACCAGGGTGCGTCTGGATGAAAAGCAGACACAGGAACCACTGAGCCACACTCGTTTTTTTAACCGACTTCAATAAAGGAGGTTGTTAAGTCTTCTGAAAGAGTTTATTTTTGCAATATAATGTTCATTCAAACAGCATTCATGTAGCATTTTATTAACCTGTCTGTCTACGTATGGTAGATTGAACGACCGCAAAGAGCATAAATTTAAACTTTTCCAAAAGTCAAGCTTGAACTGTTTAATTATTCTCATTGTAGTAAGTAAACATCCGACAGCACCAAGTGTCTGAGTGCTCAAAATCTCATTTAAATTCAAGGATTCCTCTAAACCCTTTCACAAATCAGACTATTTTGCCTTAAGTGGTGAAAAGGACACTTTTGCTTTAATTAAAAGTGTAATTAAAATTTTATTGCTTTTCATTAGCAAAAAAATTCATTTGGGCCGTCTGTTGGTTTTAATTAATGTGAAAATTATGGAAACATCATTCATGAGAAATATATCTTTGCTAGAAGCGTTGCATTGTCTCATCTCTTAATTGTTTTTGAGCATAGATTTGGTAAGTGGTTTTCTTTAGGGAAAATATAGAAATACTTCATTTGCTTTGTTTGGTTATTTGATTTTTTCACGAATTTCATTAAAAAAATAAAAATCATAAAATATCCAAATTCTACAGGTGTTATAATGTTAATAAGCTTACGTTTCACTTTGTCCGTAATACAGATAGTCAAGATAATCGTAGGTGGAAGACAATGATTAAATCTGTTAACCGTTATATGTACATAATTATATCAAATACTTTGAAGACCTAAGTAATTGGTAAGCAAGTCGATTATATTCTAGATTTGAATAGGTATTTAATGATCTGTAAATACTGAGTTTGGAGGGTTTATTGTTGTTGTTTCAGAATAAACAACGTAGTCCTTGAAGTGTCGTGGAAGATATTGAATTACTCTTAATAGAGGCTACAGGCTATCGAGTCAACTCACATTAATAATACCTAGTTTGTTGGAATAAAATATTGTCTGGTGTATAGTATGAAACAAAAATAGTAAATCAAAAGTAGTAAAAAATAGTAAATAATACAAGTATAGTTATATATCTAGCTATCTATAAAAGATAAAAGATAAAGATAAATAAAGAATCTTTATTGATAATGTAAAGTTGTAACATAGGTATAAGTACTAATATCATAGAATATGCTACACAAATTACAATATCTCGTCAAATTGAATTTATAACATTTAGTTTTAATAAAATTTTAGAAGTTACAATGTCAAGTTTTATTAATAACAATGAAAATTTTTGTTATTAAAAACATGTCAAACATAAGTAATAATAGGTATGTAATCATACAATATGTCAACTTAAATAAATCTTGGTACTGTCACTTTAGCTGTATAGGGTATATATACATCTAATAAAGCTGAAGTAGGTCAAAAATGTACACATAGATGATATGAGAAATAAAGAGTTTGAGTATACTCGTACTTTAAACGAAAATAAAACACGTTTCAGCAGTTTTTTTATTATTTTTGTCTGTTTATCTGTGACTCAGTTTGTCTGTTTATTTAAACACTCATCACGCAAAAATGGCTAAACGGATCATTGTGGCTTTTGGTCCGTAGGTAGTATGAGGTGTTAGAATTATCGTAGGCTACGTTTTATCCTGAAATAATGCGAGTGAAGCCTCGGGTGTCCACTACCACACAGTAGTGAATAAGTTCGCATGAGAGTAGCAAAGATTCGTATCGAGAGTATTTCAAGCTTTTTGAAGGGCTTCTAAAAAGCTTTAGCGTGATATCTGACCAAGCAAGTCAGATAGATGTAAATTGCACTTTAATTTTATGCAGCCGTTGCTGTTATTTAAAAAAAATATCAAGTTTAAATTGTTAGATAATTGCGAATATATAGGACTAGCTGTGTTCGCGACTTCGTCCGCGTGGAATAGTTATTTTGGGCATTAATTCTTTCATACATTATTTTTTTGATATCTTGAACCATTTTCACAGCGCACGCAACGGAAGCCCTCAAAGATGAATAATTTTCCCCGTTATTTCCACATTTTTTATTGTTTCTTCGCTCCTATTAGTTGCGGCGTGATTTATATAGCCTAAAGCCTTCCTCGATAAATGGTCTATTCAACACAAAAAGAAATTTTCAATTCACACTAGTAGTTCCTGAGATTAGCGCGTTCAAACAAACAAACTCTTCAGCTTTAGCTTAGTTGGTAGTGGCTCTGCCTTCTAATCTAGAAATCGCGGGTTCGATTCCCGCATGACACAAGTATTTATGTAATTAAAAAAAAATAAAAAAAACTTTCTGTTGAGTCTGGTCGTTTGTATGTATAATATGTATGTATTTACAAAAGAAAAGTATACAAGTATTATATCCGTTATCTAGTACCCACGACACAAGCGTTTGCTTAGTGTGGGGCTAGATGGCGCTGTGTGCAATGTCCCGGAATATTTATTTATTTATTTTATAATATTAGTATAGATATGCAGTGAGCCGCAGCAATTTGGATCGAATAGTTTGATTCATATACTACAGAAATGTACTCGTATTTTGATTTTATTTTGCTATAATAAGTATAATATACAAAGACGTTATTTTACTCTGTCTCCGCATTACACATAATATATTATGTCATTTCACCAGCAATTTCCTGTAGAATTTTTTTAAGTCGCATTTATTATACAATTTATAGATATGGTAGCTAGCTAAAGATCACACACACACACACATAACACATTCTAACATATAGAATAAAAAATGTACATAATAAAATACAAAAAGCTTTTCTTCCAATGACAATCAAGATGAACAACCTTCGTCAAGATGCTAACTGGTCTGTGGAGATGTAAGGAACCAAGTGGTGCTTACTAAATAGACAGTGAAAAAGGTTCCTTTAGTTTTATTTTGAAAGGGTAATTTTAGGTGTATTCGTTAAAAGGGTTACCGTACGAAGTTTTGGCGTAAAGGGCAGATGAATGTAGCCGTGAAAAACAGGCAGGGTTTTTTTTTTATATAAATAAGGCAAAGTTTGATAATGTTGCTAAGGTAATATTTTTCATGAATTTGACCAATAATTTATGTATTTCGTATTTTAGGCATATCAAACAACACTTTTTTTTATCAATGTTAACTATAGAGGCCAAATCACACTATTAGAATTTTAGCATACATAATATTTATAGCATTTAACACATCGCAGTAAAACCTTTGATATCAGAAGACAAAATAACTTTAAGCTATCCAAAAAATCGTGTTAAGTTTCAACCAAATGTTTTATCAGTAAAATTATTAAAAAGCACGAGCAAGCGAGTAAACAAGAATCCAAAGTAATGCCTATACAAACGCAAAGCAATCTAATCTTTGCAGAGTGTGGATTTTCAAATGCTTCGAAATCCTCATATCTATGTATTTACACAGAACTGATTAAAGGCCAACTTTTAGGAGAGTTGGCGTTAAGCCGGCATTTACACAGATAAATTAAATACTTCAAAATAAACAAATGTTATTGAAAAAACCTAAGATTTCCGCCTAATCTTTCTTTGTTTCTTCCTTCTAATGATGCCAGTTTTTCAAGACAGGACAGCAAGCCAGTAAGCTTATATTTCTGTTTTTTTTTTGTAGTCAAAACTGGCTTCATCGATACCTACATATTATAAAACTGAAGGGTCGAAAGTCAGAACATTAAATATTTTTTAAATAATGTTTGCTACTTCTACTTGATAGCAGAACACGTTCCAACAATTTCTAGAAATTTTGTCTGTTTAACTTATCACGCAAAAACGGCTGAATCATCATGATTTTTGGTATGTATGTAAGTAGTTTGAGGTCATAGGCTACTTTTTATCCTGAAATAATGCGAGCGAATCCACGGGCGTCTACTAGTACTTTATATAAGTTCACATTCAGATAAAATTCACATATTCAAAATTAAAAAAATTATAGTTGCGCAGTCTTAAAAAAATCAATAAGATAAATTCCTCCGCATTACAAAACCAAATTCAGTTACACACATTAATTAGTGTTCTTTCGAGAAACATTACTTGTATGCAAAGTTTGTACCTAATTAATTAATTACCTTATTTGGGAACACATTCTGTTTTGTGTACCATTATAAATAAATAAAATAAAAAAATAAAATAATTCAACAAAAAATCACCAAGAGCACAAAACAATAACATCTTCGTTCGTATTTTGGAAACTTTTTTTCAATTATCGTGACTCGTGTTACGTATAATAAAATACTTTTATTTTATTTCTTATATCGAAGTCATAGACGATCAAATCAATATATGTATAAATGTCATGTTAAAGTATTGATAATTTGTGTACTGTTAATCCTTAATCTTAGTGGATAAGAATGATTGTTTAGTTACAAATGTAGTCTCTCTTTCTCTCTCTTGAGTCGTATTTCCTCATGTCTGAGGGTCGTGACTCCCCCGCAGAACTAATTCGTTACAGGATTTTTCTCGGGTAGATACATCGTGGTGGGCGCCCATGTCCTTCCTTGTAAGAAAGATGAAGTAAGTAAGGCAAACAGCTCGTCAGCAAACTATACTTCATTATATAAATATGTTTTTTGTAACCCGTAAATAAAAAAAATATTCCGGGGCATTGCACAAAACTGTATACTGTTATCATTGTATAAATGTATACTGTACTATATAATTGATCACAATTGAGTATGGAGATAGACAAGATTAACGCGTAACATACCATCACAAGGCGCCTATTGTTTAAAAATCCAACAATTGCCACAAAAATAGAGGAGCTTGTCAAGGCACCTTAAGCTGATTTACGTCATAATTTTGTAATTCCGTATTTTTCCTCAAACATAACATGTTTAAGAGTTCTGGTATAAACAGAGACGACAAGCCTTTGTGAGATAATCTTCTTTGTCACCAAAATCTAAATTAAATTCACTAGTACACCGCTCTTCTCTGTAAACTTTAAAACTAGAGAATAATGTTCAAACTAAACTATCTGCCACTAGTCTATCGCTGCCAGACAAAAGCCTGTAAAATAATTACGCGAGCTCAAAGATAAAACAACAGCCGTCTCGTTGCTAAGTGCCCATTCTGTTCGCTATTTCACCCTTTATACGGACACGTTTAATTTAAAACTTTGTTCTATGTGGGACTAATCTTGCCTCCGTGTCAAGGGAAGGTCCCGACCGTTCCCAGGGTCACTGCATGGATAATGACCACGTTTCACAATTACAATTTTAAACACATCTACCAGTTTATCAAGACCTCTATATTTTGAAGCGACCGTTACTCGTCTTTCACAATGACGTTACGATTCCCACACGTGGCAGGTCGAAACAATTTGGACGATTTATAATTTTAATATCAGCGGGTCATCGTTTCATGGATGTAACAAGTGAAATTAGGGACAAAATTGAATCTTACTCGAAAAGTTTATGACATAATTTTTTAGCGGTTTACCTGAAAAATCGAAACTCATTTTATATTATGTTTGCTGTATTTTAATAATCAGAATAGAATATAATTTCGAAAGTAGTTAAGTTAGCCAATCTCACATAATTGAAACTCGGGGCCAGCAAATTCAGTGTAAAGAAGAAAAAAACATAAACAGTCACAAGCTAAAACACTTATTTACTGTTCTGATTTTAAATAAAAATACTTTCATCGTAGTCACAATTTGCACAAAATAATTACCGACCCATCCAAATAGATACATTATACCTGAATCCGATACAAACGAAACATTAGCAGGAATCCCTGTTAAACAAACGACCAACAAATATGGTTCCTACCTACTACAATTTATATACGTGTCGATTTCAGCAACAGATTTTTATGCAAGTTGATGGGTAATAAAACGAAAAAGGCCTTAGTTATATTTTATTTCTAACATACCTACTCAAAGCAACAAGATAGATTTAAATGTTACATTACACCCCGTAATTACGTTAGTCGGTACTTACCGTAAGAAAAATAGTTAAAATGGAATAAAGTATGCCTCTTTTGTAAGAAACAATACAACTCCCATAAAAGTTGTTGAAATCAGAATATTCTTTAACTTGAGGATAAATGTACCTACACCGATTAGCCTCAGGTAATTTAAAATTTTTTTTTTTCTATATTTATTAATTTTCTATTGATCTATAATAAAATAATAGTATCGTAACCATTACATACTTCTGCAAGAAAATAAATTAAAAAAAACAATATAACATGCAAATACCTTTAATAAAGGAAAATAATTTTGACAGCTGTCATGTCCAATTTTTTGCGAATTTGACGTAAAATTTGTGCAGATGTAACTGTCAAAATTATCATCCCACAATTATAAAGTAAACGTTAGTTATCTAATCTATTAATCCAGTCAACAACATATAAAACCTGTGACAGTACCCGAGTGATGTTTTAATTACACGCGCCGTCGAGTACATACGTTGGTGAGAATGTGTTTTATTTCCCCTTGTTCCATATTACAGCAGACGTGAACGGCCAATGGGACTGCAGAGAGCTATTACGAAGTATCGTGTTGGCGAACTTCTAACTGCTCTAGTTTTATGATCATTTGAAGTGGATGCACGCGGGTTAATGGCTAGATATTTTTTAAGAAAAAAAAAAGGTTTTTTAAACTAGTTAAATATTTGACCACCTTATCACCTGAAACTTTACGATATTACACGTGTTATAGAGTCATAAAATGTATTTACTGATTGGAGACAGTTCGTACCGCAGTCGTAGAGGTTTTTTTATCTGCGTATCAAAGTTTACTACCAAAGTAAAATAAAAGGCCATACAAAACAATTTCACAAGGTTACATAAACCTCAGATTTCGTGAAATAGGCCCGATTATGATTTAAAACATACATCTTGTTTTTTTATGTACGCAGAGTACTCGTGATCAATAAAAGAATATAATGGCGAATTTTGACTGTTTAATAATAATAAGATAAATTATTACTTCTGTTAGGTTTCTTATGTCGATTAGGTATTTTCAAAACTTTAATTACAGGCTTACGTGAACCACTCCGGGCCTTCCCTTAACGTGTACAAAAAGGATGAGACCTAGCCCACGTTTAGGGCGAGATAACAAGTAAACTTAAATAATGTTTCAGATTTTAACTACCCCAGGGCCAAAATAAAATTGCACATAGGATATTACACTATATTGAACAGGAATTAAGTTTATGCTTTAAGAAGGTATAAAAAACTTAAATTCTGTTCAATAGTCATAATCAGAAATTCAAGAAATATTTTTGATACCTGTAACAGAATATTCTATTGTTTCATAATTTGTTTTCTGGAAGTCTGTTTTTTTATACATCCAACCCACACGATATAATATATAAATCTTACCTACTAGTGATCCGTTAATTAATTTTTGTAATTTTTAATTTGAAACTCTGTTAACCAATCATTTATTTAATACGGTATATATTTAAGATGTAACACCGAAGACACCAACAATTCTATAATAGAGATTCCAAACTCCAGCCATTCTAAACTCTAAAGCAATATTGTCCATGTCTGTTCAGTGCCTCATTCCAACTGTCTATATACACATTTATTTATGTAGCTACAGCAACGAATTGAAGACACGTTTTCCTTTTCTGCGGAAGATTCGCGTAACCTTGTTTTGGTAAATAAAGTTAACTCACTTTTCCAGTGGTTCTCTTGAAAGAGCTACTTTCCCCAAAGTTTACTTAAGGATTACCGCTCTGTGTTATTGTGCGTTTATTCGATTTGAATGTAAGATTGTTTTTGTTTAAACTATAAATAAATACTTTAGGAAAATATTAGTGGCATCACACAAAAATTTTAAAAGGTGCATCTTATAAGTACTGGACTTTCAAAGTATTTTTTTTAATGACTGTTAAGTTATTGAAAGACCTAATTTTGAAAACACATTGTTTCTATACTGAAAACTATTTATCTAGGACTTACGGAATATCAAACTGTAGTCTATAAATCATTCATGTATAACTTTAAGACAATAACTGCTAAAAACGTTACATATTCCCAAACAATAAAGCAAAACGGGTGCAAATAAAACAATCTCGTAAAATTTTAGGTGCGTTGTGCGAAATAAAAGGCCAATTCGGCCGGTCGAGCCGTAAATCTGAACAATCGCGACATCATGGTCCTTGTGTCATGATGCTGTCTACAACAAAAGGCAAGTGTGGTACACAAAGGCTATTGAATGCGACGGTGGTGCCTCTGGCCCCTAGGGCTGCCATAAGCGGCACGACATAAAACTAATTGGCCATTACTGTGTTATCGTACCCACTTGTCGTAAAATGGCGGTATCGTGATCGAAGGCGGACTATGCAGATCGCTGTTTGGAGTGGTCGCTCGACCACGCGCTTAGGATTTAGCTGCCCATATAATACTAGTCAGGGATAGATTCTTGTTCAGTTTAACGATCGCACACTAAACGAAAGCATCCATAGACCAGTAAACTTCGTTTGTGTTAAGTAAAATTGTAGGTCTCGACTGTTAATCATAGTGGAACTGTAATAGACGTTAAACCAAGTTAGATGTCTTTAAGATGGCTTGAAAAACTATCGACAATAGAGTGGGCTACTCACAACATTTGATAAGAAGAAGAATAAAAAAGGCTAAGATATTAAGATAAGTGAATGAAGTATTTGTTTCGAAACCGGATTGCAAAAAAGAAAGTGTAAGTAATCGTGATTCAAATACTAATAAAATCTAGATTGCAAAACACAGTAAAAAAGCTTCTCTTTACAGCTCAATAGCTGTAAAGAGAAGCTTTTTTACTGTGTTTTGCAATCTAGATTATGCTGAAGCGTATTTACAAATAGACTCCAGTATATTGCAAGTTTGCTTAATGCACTAAGGTTCTATGAAAGCTCTTCTAATAAAAACTGACCTGCTTCAAGTGAAAAGTAATTTATAAAATCGTTAACTTATTTAGCACACACTCACATTTTCATCACAAGTCATTCAAGTTATTTTCTTCACAAGTGGAAATGTCTGTCTGGTTATTTTGGACAGACTTTTAGGAAGTATTGATTTAATTTTAGACTTGTGATAATTTTGTGTTTATGGTTCTATATCTTGAAATATTAAAATGTATTATGATTTGATAAATAGTTAATTTTATTATGATATTGTTTTTTTTTTTTAAATGATTATCGTCTATTATGATATACTTTTAGAAAATTTTGTTATACATATCTATATCTACACATAATAAAGCTGGAGACGGTTGAAAGTCTGAACATTAAAGAAATAAAAAAAAAATGGTGATACATTGAATTGATAACAGAACACATTCCAACAATTTCTAAAAATTTTGTTTGTTTATCTGTTTCTCTGTTTATCTGTGTCTCTGTTTATTTAAACGCTCATCACGGAATAAAACGGCTGAACGAATCATCATGATTTTTGGTATGTAGGTAGTATTAGGTATTAGGATAGTCCCGAAATAATGCAAACGAAACCACGGGCGTCCACTAGTAGTGTATAAATATATAGTTTTAACCCGACGAAAAACAAACCACGAAAAAACAAAACACACAAGTATTTGGCGCAGCATTCATTCAAAGTTGCAATAGTTCACATTTTAAATTCCGTCTGCGAGCATATACGAGTATGGCGGCGGGTAAGCTGCATTCATTTGCATGTTATATGAATAAACATTGGAATGTTTGGCAAACATTAGTGGGGTAGATAAAAGTTGGCACTGCCCTAGGGAGTAAATCGAGTGGAACTGCTATCAGGCCTTGTTGTATAGTAATTAAAACAGCTGAAAAAAAGCGGGGTTACTCACAGAGTATATATTATATATTATGTATATTCAATACAAATTCAAATTCAAAATTTATTTATTGGGACAACTACATGATCCATGGGTTAGTGATAAAAACTTAATGACTATTGTAAGTGTTTTAACCTAAGAGTGGAAAACTGACATGCTACAAACACATACTGCAGAGAGGCACTCCGCCCGGGCGACATAGAAAATTAATTTACTATTTGAGCATCACCCTGATGAGGTGCCTCCGTACAGGTGCACATACATCTTCAGCGACAACTACGAAATATTTTTAGTACTCATACAAAATGTTTGTGAAAGAAAAATCTAGGATGTAACTAAACATGTTTGCCTTTTAGCCATATAGCAGGTTGCATTTCAGTAACCCACAGTTCCTTAATTTTCATGTCTCAGATTGTAGTTACACACAAAAGTTAAGAAATCATAACCTTCAACATTTCAAAGTCGGTTATAAAGTTGGCGCAACCCTGGCAGTAAATCGCGCGGAGATGATAGAGCGAGCTGGAGCGAGTCATTAAAATGAAATTTGCTTCCATATTAGCCATGGCATCGCATCGGGTGGGGGTGGAAACCACTAAATGCTATATGCTTGTCATATACTTGGTACAATATAACAGTGACATTTCTGTCCCTCAAAAATATTTTAAAAAGGAAAATATAGGACATTACTTTGGGACAGGGGGTGGCTTGACTTGGAGTGATGTCATCAAGGCAACTGAGCTTGCTTGGACTACCGTAAATGAATCTGTATCGCCCTTAGGGCGGCTTGATAAACTCTGGGTACCATAGTTGGCCACTTTCATTCTATTAGAATAAGATTTCAGAGATCGGTAATTTTACTAATAGTACATACAATATTTACCTGAAGCGAGTCATTAAAATGAAATTTGCTTCCATATTAGCCATGGCATTGCGTTGGGTCGAAACCACTAAAAGCCATATGCTCATTATACTGGGTACCATATAGTCCTTCTTGGCGTGTCCGCCAATGGCGAATCTCGACTACTTATTTTTGTTACAGTTATGAGTTGATGATTGGTTTTGTTTTGTTTGTGAGTTTGCGAGCCATGTACGGATACATGGCTCGCAAACCTAAATTTAGTTATTAAACGTCTATTGCATAGGTCACAGTGCAATTGACCACTATCATCGTAAGTATAATTAAATTAAGGCTTCGGGCGGGTTTTACGAATAAGGTCTTTGGCGTCAAGGTCTTCTACACGCTTTTATTTGTAGGTGTTGACGACTTTATGAACTGAGTTGAGCCATTCATGTTCTCTAAAAATTAAAAATTAAAATTAAAATTCATTTATTTCGGGTTACTGAGACCCATATCGGAAAATCACATTACATTACATTCAATTCAAATCAACATAAAATAGAATTAATTATTATTATCATCTTAAAGTTAAAATAATATAGGTACATGTCCAAAAAACTTATCAAAGACAAAACATTGAAAATAAATTAAAAGAGTTATGAAGTCACAAAAAAGACAAAACACACGGACGATACTACAACTTAAAACTTCCTCACAAACCTTCCTTCCTTTGCCACACACAAATTTTTTTGGACACAAAATTTATTAATTAAATAAAAATAATTATTTCGGGACATTGCACACAGCGCCCTCAAACTAAGCAAACGCTAAAAAAAAATACATAACATTGGGACAGAGAGCGGCCTTATCACTTGCAATTATCTCTTCCAGGCAACTTAGCTGAGATAACTTCGACAGAAAATCGGTATTGATCGCGTAATGTCTGTGTTATTTTAGGGATGGGGAATATTTATGAAATTTGCTTCCATATTAGTCATTATTTATTAAAACTGTGTAAAAACATATTAATTAAAATATTCATTGTCGAATATTCACCATAACCACATTCTGTGAACTGAGATGCCAACCATCGGACGCTAAGTTTCATTCTGAGAATTCATTAACTTGCAATTAATATCGTATGGAAGCAAGCTGATCTACAGTTCTTAGTAAAGTTGTGCCTTAAAAAACCTCATCTGATTAACAGTGAATTTTCTAGAGAAAACTAATATGGATTATTTGTATCTGTACTTCTAGTGATTGCATTGTTTGCTTATCGATTTCACTTGCTTTTAATTGGCGCTTCCTCATTCTAGGCAAGATATTACTCCAAGTTTAGAATTAATGTTTCACTGCAGTTAAACATATTTATACGTACCAAAACAAAATAACGGCCAGATGTTGTGAGGAAGTAAGAATCAATTTGAATTTTATTTGGTTTAATATTAATGAGATTAGACATTCGCTAAACATATTATTAAAGGTTCGATCGTGTTCGCGTTCTAGTAAATAACATGATATACGTATTAAATGAAGACACACAAAGCAATATCATATACCCATACATGTTTACATATTACCCAATAACAGTTAAGCACCATACTCGTATCTGCGACGTTAATATCATCAGGTTCAATAAGCCAGACAATTTCTATAAGGCTGATATTATGCGGCACCACTAACGTACTGAATTTACGCCAAAGTGCCAATAAATGGGTGGTAGGAAAATACTATGGAGCGTTTTCGTTTAGGGGAGAGTTAAATTTGCACGATATTAGCTGCGACGCGATGGTTAGGTAGATGGGTGATCTAGGAAGACATTATGGGGTTACGGTACGTTCACACGAAGCCACGTTTTGCCGAATCTTATTTTCATCGGATCTGGAAAAACCGAATGTTGTATTCACACAGCACATCTTGCATGGCCGTATCCGACGGCCTCGTATCGGGATCTCGTGTGAAATACCGAATCTACCCCTGCGTGTATCGTATGAACGCATGTATTGAATGCGCTATACCACTGGATCGGATCTGACATTTTGCAGTACGACCGAATCGGTTTGTAGTCGCAAAATCGGATGTCAACTTCAGCAAGATTCGTTTTTTTTGCCGTGTCTTGAAACCGAATGCATGTGTGAACTCATTCATTGAAATACTGATACAACTGAACCGAATCCTGCAAAAAACCGATTCGGTAGAGAAACACTCGACGCCGTGTGAACGTACCGTTAGTCGAGTGATGTGTTATGGATTTTGACATATGGATAGATAGGATCTATCCTATCTATCGGCATCTATGCCGATATTTTATGCTAATAGCAGTAGGTACAAATGTATTTAATGTGTTGCCACTAACCGCCATATTGATAAAAATGGTACCACAATTAAAAAGCGGCGTAGTTAGCTAAAGAGTGTTTTGTTTTTGTCTTTTTATTTTTATAACCGTTAATGAGATAGTGAAATAAAATCACTGTTTGTCAAAGCAGCTGTTTGACAAGGTATTATTTGGATCCACAAATGTGGTAAAGTAAGACAATAAAACTGTCACTAAAAGCATTAAAAATAAACATTTTCTATAATATATACAATAAATTGGGTTATCAAGAATCTTTCCAAATCGTAATATATCTTTTTAACTATAAATGGAAATTTATTTCCCATTGAGTAAGTTTTTGATACGTTAGCGACTTGTTCGACTTCAAACTTTGGCCATTTTATTAAGATGTATCTCTAAGCTTTTAAAGTTTTAAGGAGTGGATCAAGGTTCGTCTAACAAAGGATTTTACACGTTTTGGTCAGTGTTAAAGCTCGAAAATTGGATATATGTCACCTGAAAATGGATCTCCAATCACCCAAGAGTATGTTTGCAAATTACAAATATCGACGACAGTAAAACCGGAAAAAATATAACAAGAATAAAAGACTCATATAACGCATTATAAAATCACTCCTAGAAGTTACATACCTACATATTTTTTACATGAAATGCAGTAAGTAAACAAATTTTTATTTTTGCAGTATTTATTCATATATTCTATTCAATTTTAAAACGCTTTCACCTTCCCAACAGAATTATCCCTTCTGTCCCAAACAGGGGACTTTGTAAACAAAGCAGTAAGAGAAAAATAAAATGATACATAATATCTAAAGGACTGTCCCTTGGCTTATTCTATTTACCAACCCTTTGAGTATTGTTTTAAATGGGTGAGCGAAATAATATACTTGTGTTATGGTAGGGTCTGAAAATGATCTAGTTTCGTAATATTGTTCTTGTTAATATTTTTTGGAATAGTTTGAAATGTAACAAGACTCATGAAAATAGTAAATAAAGGATGGCATAGTAATTTGTTTTACAAAATTAGCGGCGATTAGAAAGATGGTCCGCCTGATGGTAAGCACTCAGTAGTTGCCGTCATCTATAGACACTTGCATTACCAAAGGTGTTGTAACGCTGTGCCAGCTCAAAGAATGTCTTTTTACACTTACTTTAATATTTATATAAACTATTTGCAGGTAGGTTTTCGGTAGGCAGATATGAAATTATTTCGACTCACCCTGATTATCTTTGGCATCTCATGATGATTTAAAAATGAACGAATTTTATTCCAAAATGTTGTTGAAACCGTTGAAACTTGTGACTTTTTTAAAAAGTTAAGAATATATTTAATTTAAATATTGAAGTTGCGCTTAGGCGCTTGACGCGTGCGTTAGTTGCCATGCACGAAAAAAGAATGAGGACGACATCCAAGATGGCTTCCAAGTGAAGTTAGAAGGACTTAACTTGACTTGTATTGACTATAGTCAAATCAGTCTCTTAAATTCGTGCAAATGTTGCCTGTAGGATAAAAGTACTACCATGTTTATTATATCTTCGCATGAAAATTACTCATATAATATTGATCGAACTTCACTTTGTAAGTTCGTTTAATCATAATATTATTGTGTAAAAATTGTGACTTGTGAATTGTGTTAATTTGACATATACATACTTATAGTATAATGTTTGACATATTGTGAATATTGATGAATAAATTATTGAATCTATAAAAGTCGTAAATAACAGGGATATTATGTTAAAAAAAAACTTTACTTTTATACTAACACAAAATAGAGATATATACCAAAAGGAGATGACACAAGTCTAAAAATAAACATAAGAAGTTTTAGTATCCACGCGTGTAACAATAGACCGTAGAAAAATTATAAGACACTAGCTGTGCCAGCGACTTCGTCCGCGTGGAATAGTTATTATTGGCATCATATTTATTTTTGCAAACAACTTCTTCAACTTTATAAATTATAGCTGTTAACCACGACTTGAACCGTTTTCGCAGCGCACGCAACCGAAGCCCTCAAAGATGAATAATTTTCCCTGTGTTTTTTCACATTTTCCTTTGTTTCTTCGTTTCTATTAGTTGCAGCGTGATGTTGTATAGCCTAAAGCCTTCCTCGATAAATGGTCTATTCAACACAAAAAGATTTTTTCAATTCGCTCCAGTAGCTCCTGAGCTTAGCGCGTTCAAACAAACAAACAAACTCTTCAGCTTTATAATATTAGTATAGATTAAACGAGAACTATAATACTACAAGAAAAATAGTAAAGGTCTAACATACGCAGACCCAAGATACCTTTTTCCTCCGAAAACTCTCTAATAAATACTTGATAATGGTGAAATGCTGTCTATTACATGGCCAAAGTTTATCTTAGAGACTAAATTCGCCTGAGGAAAATCCTCTATTATTTCCCCTAAGTATAGTGAGATATATTTCACAGATAAAAAGAGAGGTTTGATTTATTACCTCTTCCGAAAATGTAGCCCTGGGACGGAATAAGCTGATCATAATTTTGTTTTCAATTTTCCTTCAAAATATAAGATTTTTTTTGTGAGGAAAGTAATGTAATTTTACAAAATAATTTGCTGTGTTCTATTATAGATTTAGCGGTCTAGTTTTTTGTCCACATGGGATAAAGATGAGTACTTTATAGATAAAACAAGATAATTGCAAACCAGAAATATTCAAATCATGATCAAACACTTCTTTGTAGGAAAATAATCTACACCATAATTTAGTAATAACAATCATGTTGATACAATTATTATATTAATGTATTTAACCATAAAAATATATCATGAAACCTATACCTCGGCAGCTCAAAAATACTTACGAAGTTTCAACACTTACAATAAAACAAACAAAATCCGTTACATAATCACGCCTACAATATTTACAACGAAACAAAAATAAATTTCTCAGAACATTCTGGGTAAATTTGTTTTCGTACCTAAGAATACACAAATTACCATAAGGCTAAGGAAAACCTTACTACATAAGAGTTATGGTGACGAAAAACCATTATAATTAGAGATGTCAAGCTCTGTTTACCCGTCGGTCGGTGGTATTAAGCTACCTTCTGCATAGATTTACAGAAATCTCCGCTTAAATCCCTGTTCCGTGTTCTACTTTATAATGGAAATTCAGGATAATGTGGATGACGATAGCTTATTCCGGTCCACACAAAAAGTTAAACGAGGAACCCTCCGAGGAATCTTATTTCAATTAGTTTGGAGTCTCCGTGTAATTGAAATAATGATCGCGTTCTAGCTCATTTAACTCACGAAGAGACACGTAAACTGGCTTTTTTCTACTTCTTTCCGGAAATTTGTTGAGCCGACCGAAAGAAAAGAGAATCGATTAACCAAGGCAGCAGAACTAAAATTAGCATAACATAATTATCTTATCAGGAAAAACAGTGAGGGAAAATCTGAATAAAAATGTCTGAGCGTTATCCCCTGTGAAAACAAAAGCTAACCGCGGCTAATGAGACCTCGTTATGATAATAATTTTCTCGTAAAAGGAAATTTGGATCTAAGAAACCTCTGCATTGTTACTACAGGGTAAAAGAAACCTCTTTTGTCCCCCATTAGCCCTATTAGTTTTTCTGTATTTGTAGTTTTTCATCTTTGTAATCAGATTTAGATAAAGGTTTTATCTATTTGTGTAGAACATGAAGTATCACTGTTACAATATTGTACAAGGTGCGCTAATATTTCACATTGATAAAGTTGATCATTATTATTAGTTATTTTATCTCTCAATAAACAAGACACAATGACTATCATTCATCAGTTAATTAAGCATCTTCCGCTTCTATTTTGGACACAAAAAACTATTAAGTTTCTAATATCCTTATTTTTCTAGCATATATTAAACTTAAATTAATTTAAACTATGAGTATAAATAAAAGGTGCATCCGTAGAAGGTGGACTTAAAATACTTTTGTCGACATTTGACTGTTAAATATTTGTAAAAAATACTTATTAGTACTGGTACTTCATGTTTAGGCAAAATAAAAAATAGTTAAAAGTAGTTTCTTATAACATCAAGCCGCCTGTAGTCAAACGTAAGCCGTGTTAAAAAAAATGCAAGAAATTATCTTATCATTTTTCTTGACATATCCATCCGTATAAAGAATTGAAATTGTTGCAAATTTTCTCGGAACCACATCAAAAAAAGCAAAGGCAATACCCAGTACGACGAGCAAACTGCATTCATATTCAAATAATATTCATAGTCCTTTAATATTCAGTCGTCAACACTTTCTGCTACAACGATTCGCTTTTTACCGAGCATTATTGTGCTCAGATATGTGACAAATGAATTTCTCAGCTTTAATGCAGAAATTGTGTTATTTTTCTCATAGAAACTCTGTTACAGCTCTAAGGAAATTGTTCGTAAAATAAACGAATAATGCTTTATTTTCGCTCGCTAATAAGTTTAAGTTAAACAGTCATAGTGAGGGTTTAGCACTTGTCAAAATAACTCACAAACGAACTAAACGTCAAGAGCATATAATGAATGCTTATCAGTGCACTGGTTACATGCATAAGTTGTAGTTAGACGATTTCATAATCCACATCATCATTTTATAGCACGTACGTTTTACAAATTTAAGCATAGCTGAAAACATAACTTCAAATGCCTTAGTGAAAAATTGTTATCTTAATTAGTTTTAACAACTTACATTATGTTACATTTAAAAAAAATAACATAATGTAAGTTGTATGATAATTTGGGATGCGATGGTCAGACTACCTTCACGTTGGGTAGGCCCAACTAATTTCATCTCTCCATATGGGGATTTGGAGTTAGTTGGGGAAACCTGGTGCACCCCGTCCACAGGTTAGTAACTTCCACAGTCCGGTGGATCTTGCTAGCCTGTGTCCAAACGTTCGATCGCGTGGGGGCCCTCGCCTATACCTCCCTTTCGAGAGGGCTGGTTGAAGGGCCCGAGGCGTGGAGCTCGCCACACCTCGCTGTGTAGGTGGAGCTGGGTGCTCTTTGTGAGCACCCGAGGTGGTCGCCGAGAGGCGAGAGGAGTTCGGTGTACCGGCTGAGTAGCGGAGACACGGGAACCGAACTCCGTGCGCAGAGGGCGCATTGGAGGAGGGCGGCCGCTTTGGCGTGCGACCGCCTGACTCCTGGGGGCTCTGGGTAACCTGTTGCCCCAGAACGAGTCCCCACAGAATGCACGACGTGTCCCGTGTTCTGACACGTCGTCCATTGAGGGTTGAGCTGAAGGACCCGAGGCGGGGCCCGTTGCTGGGCCAGCATCACCAGGGCTGCGGGCACATGCATTGCACTCTCGTGGCCCTGGACCAACGATGCGGAGGTGGAACACCCCAGGTTTTTAGTGGGTATGCCGCCCTTTGGAGTGGGGCGGAGACTCCCACATAACCATCCGCCCTCCCCGGGGTTGGGTGGTACCAGTAATAGGTTTTCCTAAGACAAAAAAAAAAGTTGTATGATAATTTAGTTATTGTATTAATGAAAGTGTTTTAGTTGCTGCTTGCTTGTGTAATCTATTATCTACATGTCATCAACGACAGTGATGTATTGATAAAAAACTAATGTTTCTTAGAATTGCTCGTTTAATTCCTGGCATATCTATACTAATATTATAAAGCTGAAGAGTTTGTTTGTTTGTTTGAACGCGCTAATCTCAGGAACTACTAATGCGAATTGAAAAAATCTTTTTTTGTTGGATAGACCATTTATCGAGGAATGCTTTAGGTTATATAAAATCACGCTGCAACTAATATGAGCGAAAAAACAATGGAAAATGTGTAAAAAACGGGGAAAATTATTCATCTTTGAGTGCTTGCGTTGCGTGTGCTGCGAAAACGGTTCAAGATATCAAAAAATATGTATAAAATAATTATTTCTCTTGAAATGATCTAACAAAATGTCTGCAACAGTATATGTCTATCCTTTAAGATTAACTCACTAGAACCGTTTTTATGGTAATAACTATTCCATGCGGACGAAGTCACTGGCACACTAGTAATAATAATAAGCCGAGTAAGGTCCCTAGGGCACTGTTTAGGGTTTGGACATTAGTAGTGGCTTTAGTTGTATTAACCAGCTAGCACTTACGTCAATAATTATGTCGAAAATTAGCTCGACAAGTTTCGGAAAACTGAGGTTTCCATCATCAGGAGGACGAGTCAGCACGCGAGTCCCGGTTGGCCAGTTATAACAACTGAATTTAATCATGCCTTACGGGTACTATAAAACAGTGATTAGTAGTGGCTGCTCCCATAAACATCAAGATCATGCCAATAAACGTATATTAATTATTTCACTAGTTAATTACCAATGTCAAGCAAAGGTCAACGCAGTCAGTCCTTGGATGGGTGACCGAAAAGTGGCATTCCATTTTGGGCACTTTCGTGTGTCGGATGACACGTTAATTTGTCGGCCCCGTTTGTTAATCGTAGCATGGCAGTCGTTAAGCCATGTTAGGGCCCTTACAGTGGTTTGAGAACTCTCGACACCGGAGTTGGCCACTCTCATTCGATAAGAAGAAGACTAGTTAATTGAATAACAAACATTCAACCTTTTAAAAAACTATAGCACTTACTTTTAATGAGTGTTACATTAATAGTATGACGAAAGCCTTTAAAACTTGTACAACATAAAATTAAGTTCAATAAATGATTTTGATTTTTTTTTTTTTTTTTTTTAATCTTGTTTATCAAACGCCAGATCAAAGTTACAGATTTAAAGGAAGAAAAACATGTGATAAAACCGAAATTAAATCCAGGTTTAACGTTTTTAGTAATATTGGAGTCGTTTTTTGGTGTTAATCGCCTGCATTTAATAACCCAAGCAAAATTCATAAAAATACTGAGCATTATTGTATTTGTTGTGCATCCTTGCAATGTCTGTCGATATCTTAGACGGTCGGCAGAAAGAACTACTATTTTTATTTTCGTCACCCGAAATTCCATTATTATTGAATACGTAGTTTTGATTATTCTCGCTTTCACTCAGTGAAATAGAATAGCAAGTGCATAAACTTCGAGCGAGGTGTACGATTGTGCGTGTGTGAGTGAGTGCCTTCATTGCTTGCCTACACTGTTTGTTGTCATACTACTTGAATTTGTACACAAATCGAGGGTAGTTACTTAGATATTGAAATAAGATAAAAGCATTGTTTGTGTAACCTAGCTAAGACGTAACTATAAATAAACTAGATATATTATACTGGGATATGACTCTGGCCTCGTAACACAGCCTAACGGCTACCACGAGGTCAGAGGATTCCAAACATATTGTGACAATTTATTTGGCAAATAAATGATTTTGTATTTTTGTATTTGTATTTGTATTCAGTGAAATGTTGCAAATATCAGATTGGTCGGTATGCACATCGAAAAAAAATGTGTTCTTCTGGATATTACTATGTTCATTTTCAAATTTCTTTAAAATTTACTTTATTTTTATGCTATTCCACACGAGCATATTTAATACTCTGTACTTATTTTTCGTGTTATTTGCCCATGACTGTGAAGTTGCATTTTCTTAGTACAAGTGCGAGATAGCTATTTGAGTGTAAGTTTTATAAAAATACGCGCTGAGAAAATGTTACACCACCAGAAGAAGGGAAATGCGAGCGTGGATTTGGAAACTTTACATAAATCTTCTCAAGGTACACTGCTTTTTGTTGCCCATTGTCAGTGCTAGGCTATTTCTACTTGTAAACACAAACTGCTTAACAAAACCTTAATTTAGTGCTATGTTGCGTTCAAAAACACAGACATAGACCTAGTGTGATATCAGGATTTGCCTATTAGTGTATATATCACCGTTAGATTGTAAAAATCGTTAGATTACAATCTATCTAGCGAGATTGTAAACTATCGATAGATTGTGAACCGTATCATTATGATTGCAATTTGACTCATTATTCTTCGCTATATTGTAATCTACCGAAGTGAAGCCGTCAAATTGTGAACCGGCGTAGGACGGAATGCAACTCGCGCTCTATGTTTAGGTATTGCGAAGTCACTTGTCTGTGACAGGAGGTAAGATTAGGTTCGTTAGGTTGCTTTCTACCACGCACATGCGACGACGAGCGAAGCGAGGAGGAGCCAAGTCTTGTTGTAGTGCAAGTGTTGGACTCGAAGTCACTTGTCTGTGACAGAAGGTAGATTAGGTTCGTTAGGTTGCTTTCTACCACGCACATGCGACGACGAGCGAAGCGAGGAGGAGCCAAGTCTTGTTGTAGTGCAAGTGTTGGACTCGAAGATGATACGGTTCACAATCTATCGATAGTTTACAATCTCGCTAGATAGATTGTAATCTAACGATCTTTACAATCTTACGGTGACATATACACAAAACCCTAGATAATAAAATACCCTATGTTAAATCAACATTACTGTAAAACCCTTATGAATGTTGAAATAAACGTTTCTTATGCTTTTTATGTTTATGTTTATCTTATACATGATATGACAAATGCACACGAAGATATAATGACTTCATAAACATTCCAGTGAGTGAAACCTGCGTTGACACACGTTATCTTTATTAATTACTGTGTACTATTTATTGATCTCTATAACTTTAAAATTTGATTCAATAAAGGCCGAAATTAATATTATTCTTTGCAGATAACCTGTTATACTTACTTCCATTTTTTTGTCTATTCTGTTATTGGTGAAATGGACAGCACTTTATTCTCAAATGATATACTCAGGAAATATGGTAAGACTTTACATAAATATACATATTTTACTTTCCTAAGGAGGAAAATAACTTACAATTGAAAGTAAAATAAACCCCTTGGTTTATTCAATAAACAAAAAAAAAAGTAATAATAAAATACAGTTACGAATAATATATATATATAAATATAAACAACCTAATCTCCTTTTTCAAAAGGCAGCGTACCCAAATGCTGGCTGCATTGCCCCGCTGAATAGCAAGGCTAATCTTTTGGGCAAAGTAAAAAAAGCTAGAAAAGCTCAATGTTTTCCTAATGCAATTTCCACGAGCTATCTAATGAATAAGATTTGTAAACTGCTTATGTCAATATTTAAATGTTATGTAAATTATGGACAATTTGTAAATTTCGTGAGCTTTTTTCAGAAATATACTTTCATAAAAGTAAGAAATAAAATCAAGAAAAGTATTATATTACATGCATTGTTTTATAATATTCTTCTTATTTTTCAGTCGTATTATTTAGGCTGTATGTGTATATACAACGCGATGAGGCTTTTTAAAACACCAACTTTGGTGATAATTTACGTTTTTTACGCCAGTGTTTCTACTATTCAAGCTTTTTGTATTCGAAAAATACTATTCAACGCCATGCAAAATACACATATGGGTAAAATCTATATCTCACTCTCTCTCTCTCTCTCTCTCTCTCTCTCTCTCTCTCTTCTCTATGAGTCGTATTTCATCATAACTGAGGGTCGTGACTCTCCCGCAGATCTAATTTGCTAGGGGGAGTTCTCTTGGGCAGATACATCTTGGTGGGCGCCCAGGTCCTTCCACGGAAGACACATGTCCTTGGATATTGTGGTCCTCAAAAATGTCTGTTCATTTTTGTTTTGTCTTGTTTCAATCACTGTTAAGCGAGTGCAAGTGCAGTTAAGATCTGTATATTACTGTTTAAATGCAGTAAATTTATTACATGTAGACTTCGTTTGTCATATTCTAGAACTTCGAAGTTCTCAGATTTGTTCTTGTAGTTCCAAATTTGTTTGCTTCTAACATAAAAACTGAACTGTTGATATGTTCCCATAGATTAACTGACAACTAAGTTCTAGAGTAATAATTAGACCTCGTTTAAAAGTTAGGCTGTAAGAAGGTTACCGTCTTATTACAAAACGTGGCTTAAATATTAGACCAGGACTTTAAAAATAAAATATCGGTTCTTGTTGTTCAAACACATTTTGAAAAAAAAATTATTACAGAAGAAATCAAATTTTGAATAACAAGAACGCACTGCATTTTTCCCAAGTTCTGGACTAATAGTTATACCACGTTTTGTACCAGCTATATATTTAATATTTATTATTTCTTTCAGATAAAGATTATCGCCGCAAACTGAAAGCATTTTTCTATTTAATTCGAGAATGTGTTTTTTCTAATGCTCTCGCTGGAGTGATCAAGCTTGATATGTCTTATCCATTAACTTTTTTAAGTATGTGAATTTTTTGTAATCAAAATGTGTTTAATCTTCAATAAAATGTGTTCTATTCGTAATTTTCACTATAAATCATTATGTATATACAGTAATATACACAAAATAAAGCAGAAGAGGGTCAAAAAAAGTTTAAAAGAGTTTACAAAAATATTGTTTGGGTATTATTTAATCCTTTGAAGAAAATTTTTCAGCAGATTTTACAATTTTTGTCTGTTTATTTAAACGCTCATAATGCAAAAACGGCTAAACAGATCATCATGATTTTTGGTATGTAGGTAGTATGAGGTTTTAGAAGTGTCATAGGCTATTTTTATCTCAAATTCAGCATTGAATGTTTCTTGTTTTTCTGTATTGAACTACCTGTCAATAAAATTTGATGTAATGCTCATTACAAATAAAACATTTTCTGTTCAGTGTACTGTATTAATTTATTCAGCACAACATGAACCTTAACTTATGTTTAGATTTGACATGTACCCTATTATTATGCTCAAACATTTTATCTCTATCTCTTTTTTTCTATAATAATCAAGATACAAATTAATATAGATACAAACACTACGAATACGAACAAAAATCTATAAATATGTTAACCAAACGGTTTTCACACACGTGAGTGAAAACCGTTTAGCTAACATGATGATATAATGTCTCACAAAAACTTTTTCTAATTTCACAATGATCCTTTTAAAATTACGAATAAATACGTTCTATATCTACTTATAATAATTATAAGAATTAAAAAGGTAAGCTCGATTCAATCGTCAATGAGCTTAGAAAACTGTATACAAATAATGAGATACGCAATGCAGATATTCGCGTATTTGAGATATAGATTCATCTCTACCTGAATAACTCCCCACAAGGAGTATCTAAAATTCCTCTCCTTAGTTAGGTAGAAGAATGTCTTCATTATTCTATGATCTTCTCCACCTGTGAAATAGAGGAAAGGTTAATATATAACATAAAAATCAAGCACAAAAAAAAACCAAACTGTCCAATAGAATATTTACTGTAGTAATCAAAATATACATATATTATTTAAAATATCATAAACGAGGAAATAGGCATCTTGAATCGTATCTCCTTATGACTGAGGGTCGTGACTCCCCTGCAGAATTAATTCGTAAGGGGAGTTCTCTTGGGCTGACATATCGTGGTGGGCGCCCAGGTCCTTTCACGGAAAACACATGTCTTCAGATAGCCATAAGTATAGGCATACCTAATGTAAATTAACTTACCAACTCCTTCAAAATTGACAAGTTTATGCAAGTGATTACGTATTTCGTCTGCTTGAGCTCTTATTTTACTTGAGTTGTAGCAAGGGATCAATATCGAACCTGTATATTTTACACATTGCATAATTATGTACCAGGTAGCTGGATGATAAATCTGAAAAACACAATGTATATATAATAATATGTATAAAACTCAAGGGTGACTGAATAACTCACATAGTGATCTATCAACGCACAAGCCCAAACCACTGGATGGATCGGGCAGTATTTTGGCATGTAGGTAGACATATCACACAGATATACGTATTGATTACATTTGAATTTTGATTGACATTTGATTTCTGGTAACATTTTAGTTTTATTTTTTGTATAATGTAAAGAAAAGGATCGTCAAATGTGAGCAAGTAAGCATAACACCGTACAACTTACGAATCTTCCTTTCGCTAATGCGATGAACTTCTGTAATACCTTAAATTGCACAACTGTGAGAATACCAGACGTAAACATTATTATGGATAACTGAAATATAAAAATAATATTAGAATTATAACAAATAAGTTAGCATTTACCATCTTTTTTTTAAGATATTGGAGTCAAAAGTTTGGGGCAATATTTCTGTCAGCGCAAGACAGGGAGTATTGCCGTAAGAGGGAGGAGGCCTATACCCTGCAGTGGGTCTCATTAGGCTGATGATGATGATGCTATCTGTCCGTTTCTGTAATTTGGTATTGAGACATACAAGACTTTAATTTAATATGTAGGCTTCTTTAATTACTAATTAAGACTTGCGTGGTTAATTGACAGAGTTACTTAATATAATACCTCCTAAATAATCCTAAATAATGCTTTAAAAGCTAATCTATACTAATATTATAAAGCTGAAGAGTTTGTTTGTTTGTTTGTTTGTTTGAACGCGCTAATCTCAGGAACTACTGGTGCGAATTGAAAAATTATTTTTTTGTTGAATAGATCATTCATCGAGAAAGGCTTTAGGCTATATAACATCACGCTGCAACTAATAGGAGCGAAGAAACAATGGAAAATGTGGGAAAAACGAGGAAAATTTTTCATCTTTGAGGGCTTCCGTTGCTTGCGCTGCGAAAACGGTTCAAGTCGTGCGTATAATTTATAAAGCTAAAGATGTGGTTTGCAAAATAAATATGCTGCCCAAAATAACTATTCCACGCGGACGAAGTCGCTGGCACAGCTAGTAATATATAATGGAGCTACAAATTTTATAAATAAACATTCTTTTATACACTCACCGATGATTTCAAGCAGTAATTCAATTTATCTGCACATCGTTCCAGCAAGGCATACACCTTGTGCAACTCTTTAACACTTAAATTTGTTCTTAGTGCCAACTTCTCCAAATTATTCAACTTCTTGCTAGTGGTGGTTTTTTTTTGAAAAGGTATTTTGTAAAGATGTTCTTTGATTATAATTAATCTATTAAGTATCTGACGCAGAAGAATAAAACAAAATACGTTTTCTAAATCATGAGCAACGCCAGCGAAGTAAAGTAATATAAATACGGCATACGATGATCCAGTACGAACACCCAACAAGATAAATATGAGAATGAGTTCGCAAGCTAAATAAAAAAACATAACTGCCATCCCTAACATTATTTTCATTGCAGAAGGTAGAACCTCGACAGTATCTTGTACATTCAATGTTATGTCCAATATGTTTAAGTAACGAAATAATTTTTTAAGCTTACTTTTGCCCACTAGCAAACTGATAACGGACAGCAAACAGTATTCGACTATAACAACATACTTGGTCATTGTATAACCAAAGCTGGTTTGAAACGAAACGTCTAAGGTTAGACAACACACAAGAAATATACTTATAACCGTATAGAAATAACCAAGTCGTAGGTAAAATTTAGGTAACTGGAGCAAATACAGTCGGTTGACTCCAAAAATAAATTGTACTAAAAACATGAATCTTAACGGTCGTATGATTCTGAACTCATCACTCACATAATTATTCTTCTTTGCACTTGATATTGTTATTTCGGACACCTCTTGAGAAGTTATAGGTCTAACCATGTTGACCTTTGTCAAAAAACTATTATTACGTTTTCAGAACATGCTTTTAACTAGTGAAATATTTACAGAGCGTTAGTGGTATGTTGTTTATTATTAATTTTCCTTTACAACATCCAATTCCGATAATGTGATGTGATGAAGATATAACTTTATTCTACTTATATATTATTACCTCTATCTGTCAAAGCAGAAAATAACGTACTATTTATTATGTGTTTAATTGAGCCTTGTACACACACAATGAGATGTTTGTGGCAAACAGACAACAAACAGTCCACACATTTTTTGCATAATATACTTATTTACAGTAACGTAAATTTTTAGGTTTAGTAAAAAAGCTAACTAGGATATATTTGCTGTTATGTGGCCGCAATTAATTTACATAAATTATTTCTTGCATTGCGATTTACATAAAAAATAGGTATATTAATTTGAACTGAATTACTACAACACAGAAACTCCTCCTTTAGATAATTTCCTTGACTATACTAAAAAAAAAATACTCTAATATTATTGCTGCAGATATGAAAGGATAACATTTCTAATTAATAGTACTTTTTTAGATTAAATTTAATATATAAATTTATGTATTCAGCGTCATTTGATATATTAACTATTGTATAAATTTAAATATTTTAGTGAATGGTCATATTACATTTTAGTTAATTATTTCATATGCCTATATCAACGATAGTGAAGAATTGATAGAAAACTAGTGACATTTCTCGGAGTTGGCGTTTTGTACGGATTCTCTACTAATGAAACTCTATGTATTGTGAGTGTCAGTCACACATTTTCATTTGTCTAAATGTACTTGTTTCACCGTTCAAGCTTTTTCATAAATAACAAACGACCATATACTTATCACATTCTCTTTAAATAATTAATACAATTCCTTTTATTTAGTGTAATAGTAATAATGGGACGGTTAGTGAATATTTAATGGACCTGCTATGTTCACCATCGTCTTATTACATCGACTAATACCTTTCAAGTAACACACAAGACGTATTAAAAATATGAAACTTGACAACATTTTTACAATTACTAAACGTCAGAACAAGGTTTCGGTTTTGACTAAAGAAAATCCCAAAACAAAAATTAACCAATCGAAACCTAGTCCAGGTTTAACGTGTTTAATAATATTTGAATCTTTTTTGGGAATCAATCGCCTATATTTAATATCGCAAGCAAAATTGATAAAAGTATTGAGCATATTGCATTTGATATGCATGGCTGTAATTATTGTTGATTTTCTCATACGATCAGCAGAAAAACTCAAATTTATTGTTTTTATTTTCGTTAATCGTATAATTTTTGAATATATCATTTTAACTTTTCTTGCTTTTACTAAGGGTTGCGGGATAATAAAAAAGCAAGTACATTGCATGGCTGAATTTTGTGAAGTACTTCGAATATCACATTGTTCGGTTGCTACTTCGAAGAAGTTTTCGTTTTTCTGGTTGATATTGTTTGTTACATTAAGTTTATGTGATGTTTATCCACTCTATGGGACGTACTACACAAAAATGTCGGATGTATTATTGTTATTAATCACCCTAACTGCCCGCGACTGTGAAATTATATTTTTCTTAGTACAAGTAAGAGATATCTATTTGAGTGTTAGTTTTATTAAAACACGCGTGGAGAAGATGTTTGACGACAATAAAATGGGAAATAAAATCGTCGATGTGGAAATATTACACAAAGCTTATAAGTTACTTGAAAAATGCACAAGAAGATACAATACATATATAAACATTTCGGTTTGTAAATTTATTACTAAAAATATTTATTCATTTAAGTACCTAAAATAATAAAAATGGGTATTCGTGTTTCACCTTTGCTAGCTAAAAATGGTTCCTAAAGCTTTTTTTTTTTTTTTTACATTAAATAGGCTTACGTTTGACTATAGCCTGCCTGATGTTAAGCACCGCTATAGTCTAAGATGTAGCACGCTTGCCTAGAAGAAACCTATTTACTCTAGATTTGTAGACCCCTGGGTTATAATTTTCTGGGAACAGGGCTCCAGGTAGAGAGTTCCATAGTCTCGCTGTCCTTACTATGAAGGTAGAATCAAAGCGCTTCGTGCGAGTCTTTGGAACTTCCACCATAAACCGGTGACGCCCCGCTGACTTCCTGCTTGTTCGACGGTGGAATGGAGACGGAGGAATTATATTGTGAAGCTCCGTAAAAAGCTATAGGAACCATCATAACATAACTGAAACCAATCATGAATTTCTGAGAAAAAAAATACTTCATAATTTCTGCTTTTATTCATTGTTTTTTTTTTCAGCAAAACCAAGTAATTACATAAATCGATAAGTTTATAGATATTTTTTTAGTGAACTGTTACATTTTTTCAGGCAACTCTAATATTTGTTACTTCTTTTATTGCTATATTGTTGTTGGTGACATGGACAGCACAAAATTATCACATGATTTATGCAGGAAATGGGGTAAGAGCTGTAGTTTTTTATAAGTTCATAACTTCAACATTCAAATTGTTCGTTTTGCAGGAGTGATGGTGTTAAATTTAATCTTAAATACGTATATAATTCATTAAAAAAGTATCCTGAAATCATAGCCTTAAATAAGGTTCTCTTGGTATTAAAGCCACCCTTTCAAAGTTATGCCATACGAGTATTAATTTACATATTTTATATATCCTTGTTTTTCTTGCAGTCATATTATTTGTATTATAATGTGATGAGAATTGTTAAGACACTAACTTTGGTGACATCTTACGTTGTTTACGCCAGTGTTGCTACAGTTCAAGCATTTAGCATTCGGAAAATACTATTTAGAGCCATACAAAACAAACCTATGGGTAAGGATGTAATATCTTAAACAAATTAATTGCGTTACCGTAAGAAATTAGAAAATCTTCGTCGCTGGAAATTTTTAAAACCAAAGTTTCGAAATTTTATTTATCTTCTTTAAATCAATTATAAATATGTGTTAATTTTACTTATCTATGTGTATATATGTGTATTTATTTGATAATGTATATTTTATGTTTACCTATTTGTGTATGTTTATCATGATTATTGTTTTTTCTTCTTTTCCTGTCACGCTGTTAGACACCTTGTCTATCATTTTACTTGTACCCTGATCCCTGCCAGATTGGTTACCTGGAAGAGATCGCTTTGAGCGATAAGGTCGCCAATTAGGACACTAATTTTAAGTTTGTATGTTTTTTTCCTGTTTTGGTGTTTGTAATCAAGTGTTTTCTATCTATCTATCTATCTATCTATTTATTCGTATATAATACATAACTTGAAATTACTTACTTGACATAATATTCGTATCGAAAGCACCAACTTATTTCGATTAAAACAATAATTTTGTTTAATATATTATTATTCAATAAACTTATTATAATGATAAATACACAATATCAGTAAAACATACACTTATACCTAACTAATGTAGCATTTCTTTTTCAGATAAAGTATATCGCCGCAAACTGAAAGCATTTTTCTACTTGACGCGAGAGTGTGATTTTTCTATATCTCTCGCTGGAGTAGTTAAGTTAGATTTGTCGTATCCATTTACTTTCATGAATCTATGTCTCACTTACGTCATTATAACTGTTCAGTTTTCTAAATTAATGGATTGAAATATTTTGACCTCATATTCAAATAATCGTTCTGTATAATCTAATGTTTGTTTTCATTACGATGTAAGCTATCGCTCGATCAATCTAAATTCATTGTGTCATCAAAATCAAGTGATGTTTTAGTGAAGTATACATAAGTGTTTAGTTTATTTCTTTAAATCTTTGTTCGTAACTAATATGTTTTTAATTTAGTTTGTTTCACGCCAGTTTGGTGGAAGCTCTTACAATGAGCGTAAAAACAATGTATAAAGTTTCACCACAAAACGCCCCTCCGACTATAAAAAATAATTACGTAGACACAAATATACAAATTGTTCAACAAATTAGAAGACTCGTGTTATTACAAACGACACTTGGGATAGACAGAACCTTTCTGTTACAAGTCGGTAATTTTAAAGGCACTATAATCAAATTGTATTCCTGTCTTCTACTTTGTTTTAGTTTTTACTTTACCATCTACGGTGATCATATGGGCACTACGCATTTTGTGCTTAAATATCTTCTGCTAGTTGAATACACTACTTTAGTGATTCTTGTTTTTACATCGAGCAAAACTAAACTAAGAAAATATTTCCAACAATTACAAGAACTAGACGCATTGCTTGGAATAGAAAATAATTTAAACTTAACAACTTCACCTTTGGCTATCCGAATTTCAGTAATTGTGTGCATTATTTATGGCGTCTGTGAATATTATCTTGAAATGAATTTGTACAACGAGAGTTTGATAAATTTGAGTCACCTATGCACTTTGACTGAATCGTTGGTTCACGATTTTGAGCAAATATTTTTCTTTACGCTCTTGCGGTTTACTTATCTAAGATTGTTGATAGTTAAGTCTCACATTGTGAAAACGTTTAACTTCGATGACAAAGTGTTTGATGAGAATAGAGTCGAGAAGCTGTGGTCAAAGGCGAACCTTAACATAAGTTCGCTGCATCGAGTTTATGAACTACTACACAGGTGCTCTTCTGATCTAAACACTGTCATGGGAGTGCCGGTATGTAAAAGCAAACACATTTGAATATTAAAAAAGTTTTTGGTTCTATTTTAATTGACTGAACAAGTGGGGTGTACTCTCAAATTGCAGCGTTTGCATTTCTATTTGTGGCAGGTTTTTGTCGGTTGAATCGATTTACAAACTAACAATTACAGCTAAATTGGTTTTACCATCGCAATGTTTAGTTTCAATAAATTAGAGCCAAAAGATTTTCATTCATTTGGTTTTCACCAATACATTTATTAAACCTTGGCAAAATAGTAAGGAGAATCAAGTAAATACTAAGTAAGATACAAAGTAATTTGTGACAAATATGTAACACATTGTAAGAGTCTTACTGCAAAATGCTATTTCAGATGCTCGTTATATTTTTCTCGTCCGGTATATCAACAATAATGCTCCTGAAGGTTTTCGTGACCATTTTTCAACTGTACTCGGATGCTGTAAGTGGCCTATTTTTAAACCTAAACGTGACAGTTTTGCTATGTTGTATATTTTTTCGGTGACAATTCTATACCTATTTTATCTATACATATAATAAAGCTGAAGAGGCTCGAAGTTTTTGTCTGTTTCTCTGTCTATCTATTTCTCTGTTTATCTGTGTTTCTGTTTGTATATTTATTTAAACACTCATCACGCAATAACGGCTGAACGGATCATCATCTTTTTTGGTGTACGTAGGTAGTATGAGTCAATCATTTTGAAATTAATAATTATCCAAATTTATAAGCGTTCTTGTTTTCAGAGTTCCGACAGATAAACAAAACGATTTTCGAAATTTTCAAACCAATCTATGCATATCGTGACAATATTTTCAAGCATATTGTACTTGTGGGTCGGATGACACGTTAAATTATTATGGCGGCTTGATAAACTCTCGACACCAGAGTTAACCACTCTCATTCGATAAAGAGGAGGAGGATCATATATTGCTAATATTTTTTATATCTATTTCAGAACACAAACTCCACAATATTGTACCTGGTGTTACGTTGCGCGAAACATACATTACTGCTGATAGTGCCGTGCTACTACTCCAGTGTTACCAACGTACAGGCCACTATTATACGAACCACTCTACACGATGCTGTCAATTCTATGCGATTAAGTAAGAATTTTTTAATATTATCAGCTTTCAGTCGTCTACTTTTAAACATAGGCTTCTCCCAAAACACGCCACTCAGCCCCTTTAATAAACGTAGCAACCTTCAATATGTCCTCGCTCTACCTAGTGGCATGGCGCCCTACACTACGTCTGCCAAGACGTGGTATCTGCTCAAGATTTTTATAAAATCCTGGGGTTGTATTAGCTGTCTCGTTTTACCGTGAAGACAAATGTGTAGATGTTGCCTCCTTAGTATATACAACATTGATTTATGTTGCGGAAATAGGTAAATAATTTATATAATATTATGAATTTTTGACGAATAATTACACTATTTTTGTTGCTTTTATATGATTATATTCCTATTAATTTACTATTCAATGTGTTTTTTTTTTCAGACAGATCGGATCGCCGTAATGTGAAGACTTTCTTCCAACTAACCCGGGAAAGCGATTTTAGTTACGCCCTTTGTGGAGTGATTAAGTTAGATATGACTCTACCTCTGAGCTATATGAGCCTATGTACTACTTACCTAGTCATCATTATACAGTTTTCTAAGTTTATCGATTAGAATAATGATAGTGTCAGCAAATCCACCGTTCTTTGCATTGTTAATAAATTAAAGATAATAAATATTATAGACGCATTTAATATGGGTCATTCCGGTCTGAACCGAAAAAGCAATACTATTTGGCATCAGTTTATTAATCATTCTTTTGCAATTCCGTTCTAATATTGTTGATGCAAGATTATTTGTAAGCCAAACAAGTTATGATAAAGTCTACTTTATTTCATACAAAGAAAAGTAGTCAAGATTTAAAAACTAGAAGTATTTTTAAACGTATGGACCAAAAATTTTATTTGCTAAGTTCATCATTATTTCACTTTACAGTATACAATTTTGTGTGAGTAAAATTTTGATGCATCAACCTCGTATCTACAAATATAAAAATATAATATATCCCATGTAGTCAAGGTTAATAAGGATTAATGTACATATTATTATGTCGGTATTCAGTAGGTATAGTCGTTATGTTTCAAATTAATTCACAATTACTAAAATATTTTAGCAGTATCATGAAGAAATAATAGAGATATTAATATAAATATTATTATTATTCAATTACAAACGTTGTGATGATTTTGAATTAAACTGAGTGCGTTAATATGAAATGAATGTTTATTGAATAATTGAACGAATACGCAATATCTAGCTGTTTTATTTTGTTAAGAGCCAGTTTCACAGAACCAGTGAATGTAGCAGTTGAAATACATTTTCATATTATGTTTTCATTTGTATTGATATTTTTCTTCTAGCATATCTGTTTATGTAGTTTTTACATTGAATAAACTTCTATCAACATGAATGTATAAATTGATTTACTAAATAAATCTACTACATTTACCTACCAATATTTTCAAAATATATTACTCAATTTCGGCTAATAATTCGAACAATAAAGTTATTAGCTCACAGATAAACAACACAAATTAACGGCTAGCTATTTGAATACAAAACGGCTATAAGCAAAACTAAAACTATAGCTCGTTAGCGAAATTGGCGAATTAGTTAACAATAAACTTGACAAATGGCTTCATCAATATCTATGGGTTTGTTGTTTTCACCTAAATATTAACTACACAGCAATCCTCGTTTTTAAAACGAAAACATCATTAAGGCCTCGGTCCACTGTTATGAAGGGTCAAATAGGCCTACAAATTGCGCGAAACACGGTCCCTCTTGATTAACTTTCACGAGAAACGGTACTTGGGATCTAATAAAATAAAATTGGGTCCTATCAATACACAACGTTACTGTTCAACTAGTCTTAAACAGAAAAGTTAGGCACCAAATTTAAGCCAAGTTTAAACAACACCCGCCTAAATCATCAAAGTTAAGTCAGAAACTCTCATTTCATTTTGAGAAACAGCATAACAAATCCTTCGGCTCTGGTGGATAAAATTATGATAAACGTCTAATCAGCCTTACGTCGAATAAACCATTTTGTACGAATATCCCCGTCTTCTTGTGATGAAAATGTGACTTGGCGAATTTCGATTTTCTCCATGGAATTCCGGCAACTCTGTCTGTAATATCCCTGAAGATTTCTGTTATAGCGAATGAACGGCCGAGTTTTGAGGGTAGAGAAAAAATTAGCGAGATAGCATTCAGTTTTATTGCTTGCCGTCCATCTCTGCGAAATTCGGGGGTGACACAAATGGCGTCGCAGCCTTTATCTGCGAGGGAACCTTGAGGGACTAAGGGTTTCTCTCAAAACACGAATATTAAGCCTTTGTAGTTGGGACCGGTACGCACAAATGACATCTGACACGAAAGAAAATAAAGGTCGTTTCTTAAATATTTGTAGCGATAACTTTTCTAGATTAGCCAGGGGAATAATTTGAAGGCAGAAGTTTTCCTTGTGCTAGATTTTAAACAAGATTTTTCCTTGAATTACAGGATGGTTTCAGATTATCTCTGCGAATAAAAGATTTTTACTGAGACGACCCTTGGAAGTTCTATCAAGAGTCATGAAGTGCTTACTAATGATCTAATTTTAGGTATCCATAAAATACCTAGAATACAAATACATTATTTATTCCTGGAACAAGAATGACTGAGACATTAAACGACATATTTTACGTCGCTCCACAAAACGCGTGGCGTATTCAATAGCCGCACTTTCCCCTCATACTTTCTCGAAATTTCCGAAGCTATTATCATTAGCTCCAGATGACGATGGGTCCAACTTACATCTTATCTTTTATCCGGAAATCCTTTGTCCCTAATAGGTTTAGTGACGCCTTTGGAAAATGAGATAAAAAACTGGTTTCGAAAAGGCCCGGAGGCTGTTAACGTAATGAAATATAGCGATCAGCCGATTCTTCTGATAACCGACGTACCCTTCCTTATTGGTTCTTTGTATAAACCTACTGCTGGTACTCGTCTACTGTGTGCGTTGGCGGCTCTCTATTTGATTCGGAAATTAAGGTAAGAAGGCAAGTAAACAAAGTTATTAGGGACAATAAAAGTGTATTTGCTGCACTGTTACTATGTTGCCAATTTGATATTATATTTTATGTAATTTAGTTGCTCAGCTAAATCACATAAAATATAGATATGCTTCAGATGGTCAGCTTTTTATTAGGCTCTACTAAGCATACCTCTCCTCTAGTACGCCACCTGTCTCGGTCCTGCGCAGATCAAATCGAAATCTTTATGGAACATGTTTTTTTTATAACAAACCTGACAAGAATGTTTTTTACGTATAGCTTGTCAGTCGGTTGATTGAGTAATTCAACTAACATCCTTCACATGTAGCTCTCATTTTCCGCCCCTAATTGCCAATTAGTGCGGTTTGCCATGTTTTCGATATTGACGTCTATCCTAAGGAAACTGCGTATGTGGGTCTACCATTGTTATCAGCATTGACATGCTCCATATTCTACTAGTCATTTTTGTGGCGCTGTAGTGGCATGGTGGCCTAAATTCTAGTGTTTTTGTTTAAGTAATTAATATCAAATCAGTTATTAGATCAAAGGTAATGTATCAAAGTAATACGACGCATAAGATCGACGCAGATAGCATCATCATCATCGGATGATGATGAATATCATGCATTTATTAAATGAGTTTTTTAATTAAACATTAAGTAGATAATGGCCCGAACATCTGACGGGCAGTAGTCAAATGCAAACAGACTACTATGCAATGGTTTATTGTTCTCTTGATTATTGAAGTACGTATTTTAAGGATGATCTAAAAATTGCAAACATGTTTTTAAATACTAATAGCTCCGAGTACATAATACATAATTGGAGTAGTCAATCAAACATTGTCAAAAAAAGTAACTAATAAAGAAACAATACATTGACAAGATGTACCTAACAGAGTAGCTTTAGAAATTACTGATGTTGAGACTCAATTCCCTTGAAAAAATATTGATGTTAAGCAGACTAAAATGTTCTAGACTTTTGAATAAAAATAAACGACTAGTCTCGTCTTCAACTCCGCTCAAGTACTAACTCAAATTGCCAATTTAGAGTACTTTGAAGAACATTTACTGTTTGAAATTGACAAACTGCGCGCTTATTTGGATATTTGACAGTTGGATATAATGTTTACTTAGCGAAATGCCTCTTAAGAAATTGATTATTTCAATGGCACACTTTAATATATCGTCACATTAAATCTATTCTATTTATTTGAAATGCTTAAAAAATTTGTGTAAATGGCAACATTCGATTTGTACACTGAATTGGTATTGGTATTGGTGTATTTGACCCTAATTCACACGATGGTAAGCGCTCATTACGGTCTAGGATAGAGCTTACCAATCAAAAATACATTTTTAAAGCTATAGAATCAATTTAATATGAATAAATAAGGGTAAGCAATACAAAATTATAATATCTCTGAAAGAAAAATTGGATCTTGCAACTATTGTAACGATTTACAAAAAAAAACTGTAGTAGATATTTAAGAAACTTTGAAAACTGTTTTGTAACTTGTAGGCGAGTTAACAAGCGCTAAAAGTACTTGTAAAATAAGTCCCAGTTTATTTCAGTGCAGAAACTATAACAGTACAGTTTTTAGACCTAGTACAGTTAAGATATTAAGTATAATATTATCAATAACTTGACTTTTTAAATAATATTCGATATGGTAGGTGAATTTGTATTGACTACGTAAGTTATTTTATTAGTTTCGATCTTTATAAAAATCACGACCACATAGGACATGGGAGTCACGACCCACCGTAATGAGGATATACGATTCAAAGAGGAAGAATTCAGAAGTGTATATCAACCATGTACGTACTTATCTAATTCTTAAACATTTTAAACGAAATTATTTACAATAATAATACAAAAACAAGTGAAGAAAACGGCCATGGGCACGCTGCCTTCTGGCAGTGAGCTAGAGCACTTAGACTATCTTTAGGCTTTTCTAAGTGTCCCCCCTTTTTTATGTTGTAGTTAGAAGTAATATGTTTAGTTTTTCTTCCCTCGTTTTTATGTATTATTCTTAAACATTAAATCATATTTCTAAGATTTATGCAACTACCTGGTACCTGGTATTAAGTTTTATCGTTTTATGGGTGAAATGCCGAAGTATCGAACACAGCGCTTTGCCTCCACGTTTATTGTACGGACGGCAAAGCTTTGGAACACTTTACCAGAAGCTGTGTTTCCTGCGAACTACAATCCAGGGGTTTTCAAATCTAGAGTTAATAGGTATCTTCTAGGTAAACGTGTTACACCCTAGGCTGCAGCAATGCAAACATCAGGCAGGCTGTAGTCAAATGTAAACCTATCCCAGGTAAAAAAAAGGGTTTTGTATTAAAACTAAGGACCTTCATATTTTAATAGAAGGATATCTTAGCGATGCAGCGCCGCTGAGCACACAGGGCGAGACAAAGCGGCAACCACTTTAGCAGTCGCCGCTCGTAGCCAGAACAGGTTTCATGAATTGTTCCTTTTGTCGCCCCCAACACTGTGAATGCCAAACGCGATGAATTTGAATTTTATAAACATTTCACGAAAATTGAACGCAAAATTGAATTTTAAAACGAGACGGGAATGTGCATCTACTGTGTTTGTACGCGTACGGTTTTGGTGTTTTATGACGGAAACATTTACGGACGTCGGCCGGTGTTTTGTGTGTCAGTGAATGGGTTTTTATTAATCATTGATTGTTTCCAATTTTAAAATATATGTTTGAGTGGCTGGTGGTCAGTAAAAGAACCACTATCGGTCTAGTGTTGGCCATGATTTTTGATATTAAATTAGTTTTTGTCGTCATGAAAATCTTACATTTTTTTCCAAACTTACGCACACAAACATACACAGCCATTTCGTTCAATTTTTTTCGTGTTTTTATATTCTATTTCTGAATAAATAAATTATACTGAGTGACATAACATTTATGTCCTTATTTTACCAAGCCATGTTAACAATTTCATAGAATTTCCCTGAAGTGTATATCAAAGGACGCAATATTACATGCAAAGCCTGTCCTTGCCCTTCCAGTTTTTTCTAGAGATACGTGTTCAAATGTCCAACACGACCCTGTAGGGCATACAAAGGATTATAATAATAAATTATACCGTCCTTCTGTAGAAGGTCTAGGAAATAACGTTTTACTGAATAATAAAATCTTGAATAAGTATATATTTTTATACTGAAACGTCAAAAAGAAGCTTATAAAGAATATTTAAAAATTATATGTTCATATTATTTTGCAAGGCAAATGACAGTAACCGTAGACAGAAAAAAACAGACACCAGAAAAGTAGGTGAAGAGGAAGGCTCTGGCGGAAAGCGGCGTTCAAGCTAACCTATTTAAAATGTGGCTTAAGAAGCTTATTGTAAAAGAGGTTAAGAGTTTAGCAGAAAGTGGCCTGTAGTGTCGCAGGCCTTTGAACGGGACCGTCGGGTTTCTTTCATCTTTGAAGATAATTACTAAGGAAAAATAAAATGGTTGTAGAAAAAATAATCGTTTGTTTATGTTTGATAATCTACCGATATCATTAGTTTAGTAATATGAATCTAATCTTAAGGCATCGAATAACCACAACCTACACGTATATGTAGTTCTACCTTCAAAAAAACAGGCTTTTGGCATTATTTTATAGTTTATTCTATAACAACTTTCGCGTCAACAAAAATTGTAAGTACTCATGAAATAAGTTAATATTAAATCAAGTTTCAACTTTTCTAACTTAGTTATTAAAGTACAAGTACACACATTTTCATTACAATAAAATATGAATACATAAAATTGAAGCATAATTTATCACGTCTATTTCTTAACAAAGTTAGTGTAGGCGTACCTTTATTTAGGAACTTCAAAGTTAGCCGCATAGTAACAAGCAGGTAGATAGGACGGCCACGGTCAAAGCACTGGCTGCTGTGGTTACTTAGCATGGCTTGTACTTACATGGACTTCGAGTTTTAGACCGAATGGTCGATCTGTTAAATCATCAGGACGCTAAAGATTTCGTCAGGGAGTTAGGCCGAAGAATTAACGAGAAGACGGGAGACACCCGCTCTGGATCATTTTTGGTGCAAAGGTTAGCCATCGCGATTCAACGTGGCAACGCGGCGAGCGTAATGGGAACCTTTGCGCCGGGAGCAATCCGGGGTGGGCTCTTTGATTAATTTTTGTTTGTTTTATTTTACTTCATATTTTATTTTAGGTATATTATATATTTTAATATTATGTTTAAGACTTGTAAATAAATACTATTAGTCAGTTTTACAAAAGAAAAGTATATAAGTATTATATCCGTTATCTAATACCCACGACACAAGCGTTTGCTTAGTGTGGGGCTAGATGGCGATGTGTGCAATGTCCTGGAATATTCATTTATTTATTTTTTATTATCATCGGGTGCCATCTTCATATTGAAGTTTAGAGGTTAGTTGGCAAAACTTCTTGCGATCCCATGCAGCTTCTTTTAGATGCGGGTAGCTTAGCTTCGTCCATATCTTCATTTGTTTTTTCTTAGTCTGCTAAATAGCAAACCTTTTATGAGCTATCTTGTTTTCATCAACGCTGAGTTATGTATAACAAAAGTTTTCTGTACGACACGTAAACTAACAAGTATGAAACAGGCAATTGAATTACAAAAATATTATAGCCATTACTCGAATAACTGGCTATCTGTAAACAGGAGTGATTTATTTTAGACAGCATAGTGGTTTAACATCAGGCAATTAAACTTCATGTTTATCCAATTTAATATAAAAAAATAAACAAAACTACAACTAAATAATAAACTAATTTAAAACTACTTTTATTTAGAATAAAAACTAACTTACTAGTGTCATTCGAAATGTACGTATAATAATCCATAGTAATAAAATCAGTTCTCTCTCGTTTCTAATACTATTCCTCGTTCTCACATCATAGAAGGGAACGTAGGAAGTGGTTAACCAGTTTTGTCAAAATACTTGCGACTAAAATAACTGTACTTTGACACCGGAGACGCTGATGTAACACATTTCTGTGGTTACTCGTTTTCATTTGAGAATTATAGGAAGTATGTGATGTACATAATGACTAACTACTCCTATTACGTAGTAGAAACATTAAAGTATTTGAAAGGCGTATATAATATTTGTATTACGTACCTATCAACTAAGCGTTTTTTTTAAGTACTATATCTGCACATCTTAGTGCAGGAATCTTTAAAAAGATATCATCATGGTGAACGACTGTATTGACAGTCTGCAATGTAGTCAAATTCGAATCTATACCAGGCAAAAAAATAATACATGTTCGTGTACATAATATCATACTAAACTTAGACTATAAGGCATATAATGATAGTGAGAGTGATGAATTGTAAATGAACGAATTAGAGCAATCTTTATAAATTGAACAACATAAAAGCTAAAAATTGGCATATTGTATAGCAAAATAAAGGACCTATCAGCCACCTTAATCGTGTTAACCTTGATATAGGTGAGAAGTAAATGTCGCGTAATCCGCTCCTACCTTTAGGGTTGAACCCTGACAACCCTGAAACCCGTTTGTGGTTTCTTCAGTCTACAGCCTCTGACGTAACGTAGTTAAGTTGCGGTAAATATTCGGGGTTGAGAGGCAACGAGGCTTGAAACTCAGCAACCGGTGGATAGTGGATACTTGGTTCAGTTGCTGGTACGTACTTATCTTTATTTACAATAATAAAACATAAAAACAAGGGAAAACCCAAACATACTACTTCTACCACATAAAAAAGTGGCACTTAAGAAATCTTTAGAAAAGCCTAAAAATAATCTAAGTCCAGCCCACTGCCAGAGGGCAGCGTGTCCAGCATACTGGCCAGTTACTGGTTAAATTAATGACCAGAAAAAAAGATAGATAGATAGATAAAACTCTTTATTGTAACACACATTGAAAAAAAATAAAGACAAACAGAAACACAAACGACTTAAAAAATAGTGCCACAACTGGCGGCCTTAAAAATAGCACTGAAGAAGAGACCTATTTACAACTGGATTTTTTTTTTCCTGGGATAGGTTTACGTTTGACTACAGCCTGCCTGATGTTAAGCATTGCTGCGGCCTAGGGTGTGACATGCTTACCTAGAAGATACCTATTAACTTTGATTTTTTATAGGCCTAGAAAACAGTATTTCTGTTCATGGGACAAAACTGTGGACGATGATGATGATAAACATTTTTGCAGTGAAAAGTTAAAAATACATTCGTAATGACAGCTCTATTCTATTTCTCAATAATTGAGTAAATGGATCTGACATTGAAACATCTTATAATGCCAACACTAAACAATTAAAGCTCAAAGATTTTTGATTAGTACGAATCTTTAAATATAAGGTATTGCCAGTATATGAGTATTTCCATGTAAACAACTTCAGTGTTTTCCGTTTGTTAATAACATCTAATAAATGTAAGAAAATATCGTGAAATGTAATCCAAAAGATCTGTGAAACATCGTTTCTTGAAATATGAATCTTGTAAAGCAATTTGTTAGGAAGAGGGCTGGCCTTTGATAAAATATTTAAAAGGCATTTGTTAGAAGAGAAAGCTTTAGTCCCTTTGTTTAAAGTCACAATTAAAAGCTAATAAACTCAAAAACATTTGGACAAACGAAATGTCTTTTTAATTGTTTGTACAGGATCTATGAATCCAATTATACGAGTGTACTTCTATTTGTTGAAAAATAATTTAGCTGGAAATCGGTTCTTACAGGGCAATTATGTTCCATCCTAGACAATAACAAAAACAAGATATTGAATCAGGCGTTACTTTGCGGAAATCCATTGTAACTGAAACTCTGGAGAAATATGTAGTGTTTTTCCGTTGCGACTGCTCCCAACAAACTTGATGGTACTTGGTGGCTTTCGTAGTGACTTTCGTCAACACGTCCTGAGGATGACTCGTGGAGAGGCGAAACACGTGTCGGCGAGAATATCTTGCCGAAGGAGAACTACAAAACTACAAGACACAAGGTGCGGTGTTGGTAAGATCTTGAGATCCACGGAGGCCACGTTGGTTAGGAGGTGAGGTGTGGCGGTGGTATATGGAGGAACACACCTAAAAACCATCCAGATTATAGTTTGTTGTTTGATGTCAGTTAAGGAGTAGTCGCAGCGGAAAAACACTACATATTTCTCCAGCGTTTCAGTTAATAACAAAAACATCTGGTGAATTATGGTTAGGTGAAATAAAAATCCATGACGATTTAAAAAAATCTCATTTATTTTCATACACCAAAATTTCCAAAGTTGTATCAAAGCTATTAAGCCAGCGGACAATCTGGAGAAGCTCATAGTGACCGGAAAAATGGCAGGAACAAGATCAAGAGGTCGAAGCCCAACTAGATGGTCCGATCAAGTGGCTCAACATATTGGCTCGAAAGCAAGTATAGCCATACATGAAGCCACGGATCGACATAAATGGCGATTATTGGTCCACCAAGTGGGTCGGGACCATCACGATGCTCAGCAGTGAGCAAGCGACTAAAGGAAGGAAGGATCAAAGCTATTAAACGCACTAGTTTAAAAGACTATTCATTAAAAAGTCGATCAAAATTATGACTGCAGATTTGAGGTAAGTACGTTTACTTTCGATAGAGAAATTTTAAATCTGAGAAAAAGACATATAGATATAGTTATATCTTTATTTCAGACTTAAGTCATCCTAATAGATATTCAACGTTCATTGATCTTAATAAATTTTCTTTGTACTCCTTATCATTATAGCTTTTTTATGAGTTCTTTTACTTTTTACCAGTAAAATGACCGGCAAGCTGCTGTCAGTCATAGCTATCTTATTTAATCCGGAGGATTTATAGTACAAATTGAATTTTATAGACCTACATATATTATGGCAATTTGGGTAGAAAAGGTAGGTTAAAGCTATGTTGACTGTGTATAAAATTGTTTTAAACTCTTTTTTAACAATAGTTACAGATATAAATGAAGTTGAATGGGAAAAAATTCGATTCCATTTGTTGAAATAATATTTATGTTTATAATGTTTATCTTATATGTTTCGTATTATCGCACAAACAAAATCAAGGTATCATAAATGTAAGATCACATTATTTGGAAACATCACATTATTAATGGGTATGTACAAGATTAAATTTTAACAAAATTAGTCCAATATCTATTATGTCAAGAAAAAATTAATTACCTAGTTCTCGCACAAAACCTAAAAATATGATCACTTGTATTCAGGACACAAAATGGACAAAAAACTGGCCAAGTGTTGGTACAATTGATGGATTGGATTGGTGTTCTGATACACCGATTTAAATATATAATATGTTATTAATTGAATTGGTTGTGATGACTCACTTAAAAAATGTATAACATTCTATTTTTTCTATCCATCAAGGAGCGCATTGCACATGAAAGGCACAAGACCGACCTATGGCACCTAGATGAGGAAGTTGATACGGGCTGAAGATTATGATGATGATGATGATGATGATGATGATGATGATGATGCAATCTTTTTATTTTTAGAGAATCATTTTCTATATCAGGCAGGTAATTTTATTTGATTGCATTTTCAAAATAATACTCGTTTTTGACGCATTTTTTCTAATATTAATATTTTTTATTTGTTTCTACCAGATTTACTCAATTATAATCTTTGCACCCGGATCCCCAAAAAGCCGGTCATCACTCACATGCGGCCGTCAAAGCTAGGTCATCAGCTCGCCCCGGGCTCCCCTAGGTGTCCTATCTAACACAGCTGCAATAAAAAGGAATGAATCCACTCTGCTCACTGGCTAGCTCTAGGTAAGGTGACAGTGACTAGTTTTCTTACTAATGTTTTTTTTATCTTTATTTAGAAATACTAGTATATCTCCGAAAGCTAAGAGTAGATTTCGAATACTAGTATTTAGTAGTTTTTTCTTGAAATACTAGTAATGTAACTCTAGAGATAATTATTTTAAAAAAATTTGAGACTGGACTCAAACAGCGGGGACTGATCGACATTTATTGTGTACGAGATGATATGAAAAATGATAATATAAGTGATCCGTTTAAAATAGCTAACGCAACCGAACTACTAAATCTTCTACCACATAGCGTTTGTTTGAAAACATCAATAACGCATTGATACAAGTCTGCGCAGCAAATCATTTAATTATAACAACAGGCAACTTATAATTACTGCCATAACCAATTAAAAAAAATGTGCATTCTTTTATTTTATATTCGTAATCAAAGTGAACATTAACTCCCTATACCACAGTATCGCGATAAACTCATGTTAATTTAGCCCAAGGATAGCATCTGTTCAAAGGGAAGAGTTACTTTCCCTCCGAAGAAAATGAACAATAGTTTTCTATGCTGGCCCTAGAGATTTCACGGATGAGTTAATTTACTCAGAACTCTCCCTGGCGGTGCATTTTCTCAAGTGATGTTGAACAATGTAAGAGAAGAATGATACAGCGGAGAACCGCACAAATAAAGTGCAGTACTTTCTTGTTTATATTACTTGAGTATTGCTGTATTTGACCTACTTCACTGAGTTACTCGACTAAGCACTTGAATAAAACTAGATGGTGCTTGAGAAGGAAGTTTTCACTTTTTAAGATGACTTGTTTAATTTAACCAACTGATTTTAACTAAATGTGTTTTAGCGTTGAATACGTTTAAGAAGACGTCAAACTTAAGATAATAATGTTGAAGCACACACACGGGGTCAAAAAACTTAAATGTTACAAACTGAGGTTCATTGTGCGATTACATAATAAATATTGCGACTTTATTAGAAATGTTGAAAACAGTCGTGCTAATATGCGACATGTTTGAACACTACAAAATCTAATAAAAAACATGGATAGGTTCCACTACCCACTACGATGTGCCATGAAGAGAACTCCCGCAACGAATTGATTCTGCGGGGAACTAACTCACAGTAATGAGGGTTGCGACTATTGAAAAGGAGAGTGGGTTTAATAATAATCCTGTACGTACTCGCTTGATCGCAATCTTCTGTTAATTGAAGCGTTTACCGCTAGCCTGTGTGAGCGCTGGTACGTATAAGTCATTATGCCGTGTTCTGTTCTTGATTTGATTGCAATATGCATTAAATATGCTATTACTAGAAGATATACATGTGACAAGAACGTTCTAACAGTATTATTTTTAAATTATTACAGTAGTAAAATCATAATAAGCTACTGTGTGCACAGCATTAAAGTTTATTCAATTTAATCTACTCTTTGGCAATTCTTTTGTTTAATATTGATGAAAAGTATTCTTTTCTAATCTCTTACTTGAAGATATGACATTTAATAAACTGTCAACTCGTATTAAATAAATCTTAACATAATTATCATCATCAGCCTAATGAGACCCACTGCAGGGTATAAGGCCTCCTCCCTCTTACGCCAATACTCCCTGTCTTAACATGATATTAGCGTATAATTTACTCAAAAGTATGGCACGATTGTAGTATACGTATGGCACGGTTGTTGTACAAATTTACTACATAATATGTACATAAACAAATGTAAGCCCATAGTTTGTAACCGTAAATAGATTTACCAATTATGTAGGTACATAAGGTATATACATAAGTGCGTCGCGCATCATTGGGAGGCGTAATTAAAATGGAATTGTGCTGTTCTGTTCACTGAACAAATATTGTGATAGTTCTACAAAACAATAACATAATCACCCAGCGCTGATACAAGTGGCATGTTGGCTGTTTGTTATTATGTAGACTATTGTTGTAGATATCTAGTTTGTGGCTTTAGGTGTAGTAGGTAAGTATTTTCACACAATTTTTATAAAAAAAAATAGGTTTTTATAATAGTGTCTAACTCTAGGGTAAGGAATGCACCATTTTGTCTTATTTCTACTATTTTTACTAGGAAACAAAAGGATATGTAAAATCCCCTTTAAATTATAGGACAGGTTTTTTTTAAATAACTTCCTTAAATAAATTATTAAAAGTTTTTAATAAGTATGCACAGTACATTAAAAAGCCTCCCTTATATTGTTTTACATCAAGCAACAATATCCCTGTATACCTTGACCAATCCCTGGCCGAAAACTCCAATGTTTCGCAGAAAGCTTTCTAAAGCCACATAAAACCTGCCTGTAAACATTTGGCTAAGCTTATTTAAAACGGAGGTTTAGGTTTTAAAAATAGCCAGGATTACGGATTTAACTCACGGAATTTTCGGCATTGTACGTTGTGCTTTAAACTTTTCATCTGAGATTAGAGATAATCTAGGTCTTATTTAGTGACATACTGGCCCTTAACCTTATAGCTCTTTCAACAACTTCAATGCTAAATTGGAAAATTAAATATTTATTATTTATAGAAATAAAATTATACGGTAGTTCGTAGGATCTTCAGATTTTTTTTGTTTAAAATGTCTAATGACACGATTAAAAAGCAGAAATGAAATATACATCTTCTGCATACACCAAAATAAAAACCAGTAAGTAACAAAATCTTTAGTAAGAGCTTAAAAAGAGGCCACGTGGTCAAACCCACTATCAGTGGGCAGTGTACCTAGCATGCTGAACAAACAAATTAAATAAAAAACTAGCTAAATAAAATTAAAACTTTTAAATCAGAATAGATTTGATAAGAATTTCTAAGTGAGAGTGCCATTTTACTCTTTGATACTAATTCAATTAACATACTTAAATGCAATGCATTATAAATCGGTCCTTTTTCTGTTACATAGGTTTGCACTTAGTTTCTTGCATTCGCTCTGCATGCTTTTTACATTGAACTTAATTAAGCTATATGGATGCTCGGGCAAAGTGAAAATTCTATTATGATCATTTTTTTTATAGCATTGTATAATATGAATTTTAATTTGTCTGTTACTGCATTTAAGCTTCCATGAATGCAGAGTTCTTATATCCAGTTTATATAGCAAACAAATTTGTTAAGGGAATTAGAAATGTGCAAGTAAAACTCACAGCCATCAATATTTTGAATAACTGTTAATGTTCATTTTGTCCTTTATGCTTAATTGGCTTGATTAATAAAGAACAAATTTGGTATAAAGATAGATTTACACTAAAACTCTTTAATATTGAATTAACGCTTGAACTACTTCGAATCCTGGGAGAAGCATGTCATTAAAAAAAAATTAGAATAAGACAATGAAATTGTGAAGTTGTAAAAATTGCCATTATTATTTGAATCAGTAAATTATTATTATTATCCTTTTTTTTTTTTTATCGCACCACTAATAAAATAGACATGTTTGAGGACTACGACATCCGAGACATGTGTCATCTGAGACAGAACCTTAGTCTGCCGTCTGCCCAAGATATCCCGTCTGAAAATTGAACTCAGCGAAGGAGTCACGACCCTCAGACACGAGGAAATACAATCAAAGAGGAGTTTAAAGATAAAACGTAACTATGTCAACTCAGGTTAAATACGCCCAGGTATTCCAATACCTAGTTCTATTCAAACTACGCGCAAAGCAACAATGTGAAGCGAGTGAAATACGAATATGTAACTTGCACATAATTCTACAAGGAAATTCATTAAGAACCGTCCTCGTTACATTGCCGACTGTAAGTAATGAAGCGTTCTCATTTTACTCACTGGAGCAGTAATGAATTCTACATTCCGTGTGCATCCTTAAAACACAAAGACGTAGGCAGCAGACAGTGAAATGAGATGAAAATTTAAGCCCTCTTGACCTTCAGACGTTGATTTCATCGGTGTTGTTACGGAGAAAAATGGGTACCTCGTGTTTCCTCCGTAGAATTTGGTTATTGGTTAGGTTATTCTTGGAATGATTTTGCTACATATTGATTGGCAAATTTAAGGCAAAAAGATAACATTTGAAAATAATGACGTCTCAATGAACATCATCATTCCATAAAACAAATGCGACAGTGTGTTTAAAAGCGCGTCTATTCATCTTTTACGCCACATTGTAGTGACGGATTTCAGTCATTAAATTACTCATATTGAGTGACAGGTTATTTCTAGGGTAGGTTGGTGATTTTTTTTACTTTAACAGGTTTGCACTTGGCCATAGTTTACCTGATAGCAAGCAAAAGCTATGGCCTAAGATGGAGCGTGCTTACCCGATAAGATATCTCTGGATTATAGTGCGTGGGGAACAGAGAGTATTATGATTTTGAGAGTATCAGTTTTTGATATAGATATACCAGTTTAATTAAATTCATCTTAGGTTTCTCCTAGGCAAACGTGCAACATCATAGACTACAGTGGTGCTTAACATCAGGCAGGCGTATGCCTATTCCGTGTTAAAAAGAGGCCCTTAGAACGGATTAATAATGTCTTGACTCCAGATTTAGCCACTCTCATTCGATAAAAAGCCTGGAATCAAGTGACAAAATAAAACCGCCAACTCTAAACAAGTAAGCACGTAGCATTCTTCATTACCTTGTATCTACCTGCATTGAGAGCAAAAAAACTCATTAAAAGTTTCACCAGAGCCGTGTACATATGTTCTGGGTTATTTGAAAATCATTTCAACCGCTAGAATCTTAAAATGTTACGAAAAATCTAATATAAGTTTTACCTCTAAACGGAAATGCTAAATCTTGAATATTAGAGTTTTTCTAATAGGTAGAAAACTTCCATCAGATTCCTTGCTTGCTTAAAAACTACAGTCTATTTGTATTGTTTGTGTTTTTTCCACCTAGCATTCTCTGTAAGATTAGCTACTAATACAAGATACTTACTGTTTGCGGGTGGTATGTGATAAACAATATGCCGACGAACATTTTTGAAATGATTTTTCTCCTGTAATCCGTAATTTTACTTAGTTGGAACTCTTATGATCGGTGAAAGGATACTGCATACGAGTATATGTTAAAATATATCAGTTTAGATGCATTTGATGAACTTTTCATATCCGAGTGAAAACTTTTTAATGGCTTATTTGGTCAAATTCATATACGTAGAATGTATAAAGAGCTGTCAAAATAAAAGATGGATAGAAAATAACAAAAAAAACCGGTTGGTTTCTGTTTACCCTGTTTAATATGGCAGATACCACACTGCGACAGTCCGTGACGTTTCTGCAGCGTAAACAAAACTTTGTCCATTTTAAAACTTGGTGAATACGTAATTGACGTTTTTATTAAGGGAGAGATGGAGTTCCAGCGATCGATAATGGTAACGAAAGATTTGAGCTGTGCTGACGTCTTTTCATGCCGGATGTTTCTGAATCTGTTAAAGTGTTGTTTTTTTTTCGTACAAAGTAAATATTTACTTATTGTGCAATTCATATGAAATAACATATATTTCAATTAAGGGCGCATATTAATATATATACAGCTATATACACGTTCATTATTGTATATATATTTTTTTAAATTTATTTTACGGCAGCACCGTTATAAACTCGATTGATTATGGTTCAGATAATCGTCAAACGATTATATCTTGCGCTGTGAAATGAATCGTAATATTTAATAATTCTATAAAATTATTATTCTAAGATTGAAATGTGACAACTAGAGATACGAAGCGTTGTCTATGGTTTTTACATCATCGTCCATTTGTAAACGACACAGTTTTTGAACGAACTATGGTGTAAAATCTTCAAGACGCATAAACGAGGTAGTTTTGTAAACGTACCTATGGCTTGTGAATCGTTACTACGATTTATTAACATATTTATTCATTTAACAATTAGCTTGGAAAGTACTAGTATGTATAAAAAAGTTTTGAATAACCAAATACATGTGATTATCAGTTGCAGTGACTGCTTATGTGACATTTAAAAGTACAGTGGAGTACTTAATAAATTAGTAGAAAATGAAGTTTCCAATTCGTTACAAGTTTAGTGATGGTATGTTTTTCTTCGTGTTTTAATTGCAAACAAATCCGGTAAAACTATCCTATTTCTCAGCACATTGCAAAACTTGTTTTTAATTAAAGCTACAGATGCAAACTTTTTGTAATGGTCGCGGCAACTAGATCGAGCTACTGAAGTTTACCTGTTGGACTTTTTATCTTTACTTTGAAATTGAAATAATAGTGGTCAGAAAAATCATACATCGATCCTTTTAAAGATAACTTAGTGCAATGTAATAGCTGTAATTGCTTGCGAGTGTTCCGGGAGTTTAGATAATATATGATAGTTTGCTAGAGTTAGTCCATGACCATTTATTTATTTATTTATTTATTTATTTACAGACACAAAAACAACTTACAAACTAAAACTTATAATAAAATACAAACTTAACCTTATATATGATATTTTTTTTTAAATTTATAAGTCTAACTATTGTGTACAACTTTCTTTACAATATATAAATATATTTATACTCTTAAAGTTTGTAGAAAACGTCACTATTATAACCGGTAATATTACATTTATTAAGTAGATTTTTGAATTTAGTTAAGTTGTGATGAAATATATCTATTTTAGTACATTCTTTTTTACTGAGTTCATTGTACAAATGACACATACGAAACAATGGGTTGTTATGACCAATGTTATTATAGAAAATAGGAATAGCAAATATGGTAGGTTTCCGAGTAGATAATTTCCTAGTGATAAATTTAACATCATTCAGCAGAGGTTCACAAAAAATCCCATTTGATTATGAAGTCGATGGTGCGAGCGAGGTGTACGATTGTGCGTGTGTGAGTGAGTGCCTTCATTGCTTGCCTACACTGTTTGTTGTCATACCACTTGAATTTGTACACAAATTGAGGGTAGTTACTTAGATATTGAAATAAGATAAAAGCATTGTTTGTGTAACCTAGCTAAGACGTAACTATAAAAAAACTAGATATATTATACTGGGAGATGACTCTGGCCTCGTAACACAGCCTAACGGCTACCACGAGGTCAGAGGATTCCAAACATATTGTGACAATTTATTTGGCAAATAAATGATTTTGTATTTGTATGACCGTGTCTGTTTGCCCTTAATTTGTACTTAAAATTGAGTAGGTACTGCAAGAGAGGACTACGCTCAGCAGTGGGTGATATCGGACTTATGATGATATTGATAATGTCTAACTCTGGATTAACGCTTAAGCTACTGTTGTGCATTGCTTTTTTGTATTTAATTCATTTACGAGTATGTACCAAATTCTAGTTTCTAACTCGACCAGTGTTACACTTGATTTCACATGCAACGACTTGGCAAATCGGAAACAAACCATTTCGCATTCGCTGACGAAACTGACATTCATTGATTAGCAAACCAAACGCGTACTCAGAACCCTTAACCAGTTAAGTGTAGCAAACACATCAACCGTGTTCAAACTAGTGCAAGTATGAAGTTTTTAATTCTATTATCATTTACTTTTATAGTCAATACCGTGGGTGATACTTACGATAGATTCAGTGGGAAGAAAATAGCTGAAGCCATTGAAAAGGAGTTCAGAAATAAAAATGCAACCGAGTGAGTATTATTGAATCGATTAGTATTTATAGAAACGTGATTCATTTATTCATTCAGCACTGCGAGCAATAAATTTATTTTTAAGGTTAGTGATGTTTATTAATAGATGAACTATCGTATTTTCATTTGAAATTAAAGTAAACTGTTTTCATATAATAATATAGTTTAAAATAGAAAGAAACAAAATACCTACATGACCAAAAATAAATTATCGTACATTTTTAAACCAACACAACAATAATATCAACATTGTCAATTTATTTTTATTTTATCATGACAACAAATTGAAGATTTTTAAAATATGCATGGTTTTTCACTAATTATTTCATAAAACTTTCTTATTAAAATCTCGCATGTTCAAGGTAGGCGATAATTCATTATTTAACTTTGTTTTCGGAACAATTAACGAACTCTGGCCAACTTGTTTTAAATTGTTAAAGTTTAATTGTTTTCATACCAACAGCGTGTGAATATGGGTAATTTTAAAATAACTTAAATGAACGCTGCCAGTTTATTTTATTCGTTTAATAATGTCAAATTTTATTTGATGGTTTTAATGATAACATATGTACGTGTCGTTTAACAACTGTTATGTTTAGCTTCATTTTTTGTTATTTATTCATTTGTTATCAGGGTTTTTAACACAAACAAAATGTTACGAACAAAACATCCGTAGGTGTCGTTGTTCAGCAGTCTATGGTACCAGTATTTATATAATAATAATAAACTGGCTTAAGTACATATATTACAACAAAATCAATTTTTGTGTTACGACATATGAGATACGAAAAATCTCCCAAAAAAATCTATAGCTCTGTTTTGACAGGACAGAGGAACGAATAATATGATACATTTATGCCTATTTTGCACCAACTTCAGAAAAGGAGGTTATCAAGTCTTCTGAAAGTTTTATGTGGGTATGTTACGCGATTTCTCCGTTATTTATAGACCGATTTCAATCATTATACATATATTATAGATGTATGTATTATATCTGTTATCTAGAGTACCCATGATACAAGCGTAATGTGTGTGTGTAAGCGTAATGGGCTACATAGATGGCGCTGTGTGATACGTCCTATTTTTTTATCATTCTTTTTTTACAGCCGGTGTTCCATCGATGTGAAGAGCTGCACGCCTCACGAAGGCAGGCGCATAGATGGCACCTGCAACAACTACAAGGAACCGACCAGGGGAGCCGCTGCGGGACCTTACTTGAGGCTACTGCAAGCTGAGTATGGGAAAAGTAAGTAACCAAATAACTTATTGATAGGCCGCACAAAGTAATGCTTTGTTGACACATGTCATCTAGGCATTTGAGATACATAGTATGAGTGTTAGAGACCTGGCTCCAGAAACGACAGAACCAGGGAAAGGTTTTACTGGAATGTTACTGAAACACTGAAATAAAAGCATCCGGATTACGAGAAGAGAAGAACAATGCATAAGTTGCGTGTGTTACTCCCGGTAAAGATCACGCTTGTCTCTTTTAAATTGCTCGGTTACAATAACATCCCTATTTGTGCAATGACCCGAAATATTTATTTTTATTTATTTATTTAGTTGTGGATCTACCAATAATGTATGTAGGGTCTTTATGCTAAAAATCATGAGCCATCTGCTTATCGAGCCTGTCTGAATTTTAAAACTTATTTTTATGAGGAATGGGTATGCATTTGACCAGTAAAAACTGATTTACTCTCGTTTTGAAGATCGCAAGATTATATTCCTCGGGGAACATGCAAGTATTGCAAGTATAAGTCTTGACACGTAACTCACTCTTCTAGTTAGTCAAACAGCAACCTATGCCTACAAGCTGGCATCTAAAACCATTCCGAACCCTGTTTCCCGCGTCACTCTCAGTTCACTTCAGTGCCAAGCAAAATGTCAATAAGCTCCCTATTTCACGGCGCCTTAAATTAAACGGTGTACACCTTATTTTGTCGCTTTATTTTAAAGTCAGCGCTTTTGAACTGTAGAAGATGTCAATATATTTAAGAATATTTTTTTTACTTTCCACTGTTTGCTATAGGCCTATTCCATACGATCGTCTGTGGAATCGTGTGTAATTTTAATAGTCATGTTAGTTTATGATCATGTCACCGTATAAAATGCTGTATCCACTTTTGCTATAGCTTGGCATATGCTGGTTTTTGGCCTATCTTTGTACTTATCAGCAGCAAGTTAAGTCATAGAAAACCTATGATTATCTCATAGACCCTTCTGGCTGTCGGACCTGACCCACTCAATTCACAAAAGGAAATGTTCTAGTATAGCTACACGTTCCTACCTTTGAGGCGTATAAAAAAAACTATTTATCTTATTTTTTTATTAGTGCTTGTCTAGGTTGGCGTGGGATGGGGTAAGGGTTGGGGTATGCACAATAAAACGGGTTCCTTATTTATCTTTATTTTTCTTTTTTTTCTTGTTGTTTTTTCTTTTCTTTTTTCTTATTTGTTTTCTGAATTTATTTATATGTATATTTATTTTATTACAGATGGAGGTATACGCACCAACAAGCATGGAGAGCCACTGCCCTCAGCTCGGAATGTCCGCACCTCCCTGCAGACCACGGGCCGAGTTGATGACAAGAAGACGTTCACAGCTGCTGCCAGCGCCATGCTGGAGTTTATACATCGAGATGTCAGCTTATTGAGTGGACCGAGTAAGTATTTTTTTCTTTATAAACTGGTAAAATGTAGTCCCATACAAAAATTGTATTAATCTGCAAAGGAGTCAAGGTAGTTTTTTTTTTCATTTTATTTATGTGGCACGCATCTCCAACACTGAGAGAGATCTCGTGCAGAATCGAGGAGAGTGCATTCTCCTCAAGGTACAAAAATATATATGTATATGTTACAGCTGTTCACTAATTAATTAATTTGTTTTTGATATGAGATAAGTTTGCAGTAGATGTGATATAATTTAGTGTAAAGCTATATCAGCTCCATTATCTGATAAAATCAATTTGAATGTGGTGTGTGGTGGAATCATAACCATAATCATAATCATCATTTATTCATAAAGCCATTTACACGTCACATTGTATAGTTGTAAATACTAGAAAATAATTACAGTACTATTTAATATATGTAAATTTACAAGTCAAAAACTAAATTGTATTACTTAAGCGTAAGTATAATTAGATATACAATTCAATTCAAATATCCACAAATATTTTTCTAATTTGCATAACTGAGCTTGACCCAATGATTGATCCGTTGTTTTTAGTTAATCTACAACACAGTATTCATTGATGCAATGGAGACAAACATTGTGTAGAAATATAGCGGAAGTGAACATAGTTTTATTAGCAGGTTCCATTAACATAATTGCAAACGCAATTAATTTCATATTCATTGGCTAAAACTGTTCCAAGTCATTGACTTTCAATTAGATACAATAACAGTCATTAGTGGCATTCTAAATATTTATCATTAGTTTTAGTTTGATGACATTAAAGGATAATTTTAGAAATAGTTTCATAACCACGACATGCTGTATGATGTATATTAAACTGATTTGTTTTCTGATAATGTCCAACTTGAGAAGGAATAAATTTTAATACAATTTTTACTGTTTTATTGAAGCTCACGTCTTTCTCTTATTTCGTAAAAATCTGATTAAAACTAAATGGCATCATTTGTTTTAGATCAGACTCCAGAATTAATTTCAGCCAAGTCGCGATCCTCGTAGACTTTTTAGGCTCGTTTCTACGTCTAATAAAATTAATCAAATTCAACAAGTGTCTCATTTCAGATGATTACCTCAGGGAGCGGCGCTGCTGCGAGGCGGCGGGCAGGTCTGATCCCCGCTGCATACCCATTACCGTGCCAAAAGACGACCCCTATCTCAAAGTGACTGATATAACCTGTCTCAACTTCTCCCGGGCGGAAACTTTCCAAGACTCCGGTTGCACACCCGAAATAATACCCAAGGAACAGGTTAGCAAGTTCCCAACTTAGGCGCTACAAACTTTATGATACGTGTGAAAATGATCCCACTTTGAACTCGCATTATATTTTCCGACATTAAAATATTCAGAGGGTGACTTAAATTGTGACTTTATCCTCGTACGTTTGTGGTTAGAATACAGAACGACCTCAGGACGTCGCCTCCGAGTAGTTCTGAATTGATTCGACACGAATTACGATTCAAACGAAAGTTGGGATGTTCACCTTTGGTTTATAACTATAGCTGCTTTACATTCATAGGGAGAGCTCAAAATATATCAGACTTACCCCTTTTGTGGCCTTTGAATTGGAAATGAGGTATTCAATCGTGATACATTATAGGCAGATAAAATCAAGTGAGCACGTCTACAAAAGTTCTACAACATTGCCTTTGTCACTGTACTATGGTTCCCGTAAGGCATGATTTAATTTAATTGTAATAACCGGCAAGCACTTAAAAACGGCGTGCTGACTCGTCTTCCTGATGATGGAACCTGCCGTGTTCCGATACATGTCCAGCTAATTTTCGACATAATTTACTGGCGTAAGTGCTAGCCAATTATTACAAGAAAATTGCCTTTCTCTGTTAAAAAACAGTGATTTCTGTTAAATTTACCTAAAATTTAAAAAAAATTGATAGCTATTATATTTTATTTCTTATTCAACTTTTGTTATTATTTACGTTGCAGATAAACTATCAAACTCCACTCATAGATTTATCAACAATATACGGAGTTGATGAAGAATCTCTTGCCAAAGTAAGAAAGAATGAGCTTGGTCTATTGATACTAGAACGCAGAATAGACAGAAAAGTTCCTTTGAACTTAAACGATATACCTAAAGTACCAGAGAAAGAAAATGTGAAGGCTCTTGATAATTCCACTGCTGAAAATGTAATTGCCAATAGTGAAGTAGCAGAAGCGGTTGTAAATAATGCAACAACAGATAGAAATGTCTGTATACAAAATATGAATAACGAATCCTTTTGCTATCAGTTCGGTAAGTTCTAAGACTGCTATCCTTGTATTCCTATTTTTATAAATGTTTTCCTCGTTAGCAAAAGATAATTACAATGCCAGCTTATTAAAAATATTTTACTACACAAAATAAATTTATGACTTTCGCGATAAACTGCATGGTTATGCAATAAAAAACAATATAATAAGTATGTAAAAATGTTCATATTCCAAATTTTCATTCAGAGATAATCATCATAAATACGTCACATGACATTACAGTAGACTAGAGTTGGCTATTTATAATATTTCTGGCATGAAATCCTATAATAGGCTCTGAAAGTATAAAACTACATTTCAAAATAAAATCAGACTTTACCAATCCACTTTTCTTGCATTTCAGGGTTCCCAAAAGCAGGAAACTATAACCTAAGGCCCACGACTTTAGGTATATTTTTCATGCGGGAACACAACCGTATAGCGGGCGAGCTTCACAAGATCAACCCGTGTTGGAAAGACGACCGGCTGTTCAAGGTGGCGCGTCAGATCAATATAGCCACAGCTACTAATATTTACATGTATGAACTACTGCCGGGCTTACTAGGTAATGTAATGTATATTATGGTGCTTGAAACTGATATTCGTCAAGATAAATACAAATACAAACATCTTTATTTATCTTTAAGTTTACAAAAAACAATGTGCAGGTGATACAAAAAATAATGTAATATGTTCATTAAACATCAGTGCATCCATCCCAGATGTTGACCCTCAGCCCCGAACTAAGCTGAAGCTTGTGTGTCGGATACTGGAGATCTTCCCCAAGGATGGAAGCAAAGACTTACAAGTATTAAGTATTTTTTATCAAAGTTTAAGCACCTACACAATACGATGTCTCTCTAAGGCTGCAAGGCCTGTTTTCGGACATCTGTAAAGAGTAACTTAGTTACTAAAAATAAATGGATAGTGGTCGCCGCTGACGCCATCTAACTTATTATAAGATTATATTACAAATACATTTTTTAAGGTTCACATTTAGGTGTGTGTGTGTGTGTTTTATAGTATAAATTGTAGTAGATGTTAATAATTTTTTATTCCAATTTTTAAGGTACTTTTGGGGACAATGGAAACACATTCAATATAAATAAATAGTTCAAATAGTTACGAGTACTATGTTGTATTTCGTGGACTACTTTATTAGATGCTAGTTTAAAACGATATCTTTCTTCCATGATCTGAATGATAAGGATATTATTTTGTATTGACTATTTCGACATTTTTTCGACATTGAAATATGTATCCTTATCTAGCTGACTGGGCTCGTTTGAACGCTAATTTGAATACCAAACTAAACTCTATAGAGAAAATAGAAAATATGAATCTAATGCAATTTATTGTCAGGTTATAGAAACATGATAAACTACGGCCTTCTCTCGGAGGATGTGAAACACGTTTCCACTTACGACGAGATAACGCCGCCGTCGGTTTATGCTGAGTTCGAGATCGCCACACGATACTTCCACACGATGATCGATGGGAGAGTCAAGTAAGTTTAAAAAACTCAAAATATATTATTGTTCTTTGGTAAATTCGAGGGTCCAACTTGGATGAGGTCTGCACAAGATCGACGCAGATGGCACATGCAAAGGGAGGCCTATACCCAGCAGTGGGATCCCAAGGGCTGTGGATGATGATGATGATAATTACTGTGAAAAAAAACACTGTAATGCCTGTAAAGCCATAAAAAGTGAGTAATCTGACAACCAAATATCACGGCGCTAGAATCACACCATATTGCTTTAACATTTTTCTTAGATTACATATTCTCGTGAAGTTATGCATTTGATTAAATGATTAATGCACGTTTGATATATTTTTTGCAGAAAATACACAGAAAAGCACCACTACGCTGGTGAATTTTCAGTAACTGAGACCATGTATCGACAAGCTCTTTTAGAACAAGACAGAAACTTTGAAGAAATCAACCGCGGTACTTTCTACCAGGGTGCGGCTAAAGTTGACGATATACTGGATCCTGAGGTACAAACATTACATATTTAATTGATTCACAATTTCCATATAACGTGACAATTGATCTAGAATCAAACATAAAATTTTAATGGTGGTTAGTTTTTTTTTACTCAAAAACTAGACTGTGAGTGTGATTGACAAGGATTATCAAAATAAATCAATCTTATAGTCTTGGTTCGGTAGCTCGTTTTCAAATTAACTTTCCAATGCAAGTAATTTGTGAACCTCTCTTTCATTTTGACTCCATATTTCGCCGTAAGAATTCAATTACTGGACAGAATAAAGAGAATAAAATAAGAAGAATAAACTGGTATAATATATCTATTGATTGTAAGACTTGTTTATTGAAATATTATAAACTTACCATTCTTTTCTTTCTTCAAACAACAAATTCGTCCACATAATTTTTCTCTCTCAGATTTCAGAAAACTATTTCGGTGATCTTCAAAAAGCGCATGATTTAGGATCTATAGACATCCAACGCGGAAGAGATATGGGCGTCCGAGGATATAATGATTACAGACACCTGTGTGGCTTCACGCATGTGAAAAAATTCGAGGACCTTGTGGATATCATGGAAGCTGAGGTATTGTTTTATTTCTATGTATAGATCATATACTTATGTATGTACGTACACGTGTACATGAACATTACCTATAACAGCCTGGAAGTGCGTTTATAGAATAGAATAAAGATAAATCGAAATCAGAAAATATCATTATAAGCAGATATGTAAGTACAAGTGAGAACGTTTACATACGTTCTACAACAATGCCTTTCTCAATGTGCTATGGTTCCCGTAAGGCATGATTTAATTTAGTTGTAATAATCATTGATAATTTTTTTTAATTTTTTTTTCTTTTCTTATACTAACTTAAAAAAAAATATTTTATGAACTACCAATGTTGCTTTGCCTAATTTTGTCATTGGCTTCATTTCAAAATACATTTCGTCAGAAAACTTGAACATTTTGAGAACGCTTTAGATCACAAGTTAGTAATGACAAAAATTAATAAAATAATAATAATTGACAAAAAATTATATAAAATTCACGCACAACACAAAAACTGCATTTAAAAATACAAATAAGTACATCATAACATCACAAAACTAATAGGAGGAGCACAAATCTTCGAGGTAAATATTACCACTTGTTATAGAGTAGAAAATATTTATCCGTGTTGTAAAACCAGGTAGTGTTCATTTTATAAAATGCAAAACTATTTTTTTAGTTTTCCCAGGGGATGGTTTACCTACAAACTCTTCACGAATTTTGTTAAAAAAATGTTTGCTGTATTTTAGTACAGATTTAGTTTGTTAATTTACATGTCATTTACTGACCTAGATGTTAATTGTTCGGTTTTGGTTCAAATAATCAAATCCAAATATGTTGGATGTGGGAAAGTTTTATTACAAGATTATTGTATTTGTTGGATATTGTTGCAAAAAATATGGAATTTTTGAATATTTTTGGGTGGCTCTGCTAGGCGATTATTATGGCAAATCATGGTTATTTCTTATCAAGAGTTTTATTGAATCAGAGGTTACAATTTTTTAAATGATAATCAGATGCAATACAAGTCGGGACAATCCTGAAATAAATGTCTTTTATTCATTTATTATTTTATTGAAACACCTAAAGGTCTAAAGTGACATAATACTTAAATGATATCATAAATGAAACATACTTAATTTATCAAAATACGTCACCCTACAACAAAATATGACAAAGGTATAATTCACTTTCGTCGGGGAAACCTTTTAACATTATCCCGTCCTCATCGACCTCGAGCCAAGACAAACTAGACGTCTAAGTGGAAAGATAAATCTAAGTGCCGTGTCTATCTTCCAGACATTCTGTCATCTTTAACGATATCACCCAAAGAGTATGGTGCTTTTTTTAAATAGTATTCTTTGGTATGGTGCTACTGAATTTGTTTAGAACTTTGGCTTTTTTTTAACTAAAACAGGTTGGCATTTGATTATATTTTGCCTGATGGTAAGCATTAGTTCTGCTTTAGTTAGTAGTCTATAAGAACAATAAAACAAACACTTGATCATGTGTTTTTTTCATAGTTATATTTTTATGATAATGTGCCTTGTTTTGCTCTGTAATCATCTAAATTTACAATACAAATTATAAAACGAAATCGAAATTTGTGAAGGCATTTGTGTGACAAGTACCCAGATTTAGATAGATAGATAAAACTCTTTATTGTAACATACATTGAGAAAAAAAAAAGACAAACAGAAACACAAAAGACTTAAAAAATAGTGATTTTTTCCAGGCAACCGTCAGGATTCCAGGCAGGATTTTTCACAAAACATTAAATACTTTGGATGTTTTGTATCGTCAAAACAAAAAAATGCATGTGAGCATGGTATATTCTCATACGTTTGCAATTAGTTAAAGAGACAATTGCTATTTTATTTAAAACTCTCGTATGTTGTCTGTATAATAAAAAGCATAACGTTTTTTAGCTTAACGATTTTTGTCACGCAGCAATTTATTTAAGTGCCCTGTCATGATAGAACTATTAGAGTAGTTCCATTTTAAAAGAAATTATGGTAATCAAACTTAAATAGTTTGTTCAGGAAAGCCCAAAACATTCACTGTTAGTATAACTGAATAAATATACATACAAAGCTTTGGTTAAAACTTATCGGATATAAAGTGAACAATTTAAATAAAATTAATCAAAATCTTACATTTTGGTTTTTGAAAAGCATGCATAAAATAAAAAAATTACAAAAGTCAGATAGAACTATTTCACTTGCATAATCTTAGTTTAATAGTTGGTAAACTGTCAACGTACAGTTATTACAAATATTAAAATCCCATTTATGATGAGATTGTCCCAATAAATAACTTTAAGTAAGTTTTTTTTATAATATATGTATAGTTTTCTGACGTCCCTTTGACTTTTGACACAAAACGGCCTTAATGGTTGCACCCATGACCCAGTATAAAAACACTCTTTTCAGAAAATGGAAGCCTTCAAGCGCCTATACGATGACGTAGATGATATAGATCTGCTAGCCGGTATCCTCAGTGAGAAGTCGATGCAAGGAACCTTCGTGGGACCAACTCTCTTCTGCATCATGGCCAAGCAGTTGGAGCTGTTCCGGTTCTCTGATAGGTTCTGGCACGAACGAGGGGATCAGTTCCATAGCTTCAGTTTAGGTAAGAATTTGTTACGAATGTTACTAAAATCGTTCTGAGGTATGGTTTTACTTGTAACTATTATATGTCTGTCGTATAGATAGATAGATAGATAAATACTTTATTAAAACACCACAAATGAAAGAATACAAAAAAACATACAAATTAGAATCAGCGTCTTAATTGGCGGCCTTATCGCTAAGAGCGATCTCTTCCAGGCAACCAATCTGGCAGGGATATATTCTTCAAACGAAATGAGTAGGACGAGTTGTTTCAGATATTAAATAAAATAATGAATATATACGTATATTATGTTGGTTTCCTCAAGATGTTTTCTTAATACCGTTAAGCGAGTGGAATTCCACATAGGTATAACTTGAAAATACAAGTCATTAGTGTACGGGCGGATTCAAACCAGGGTGAAAAGCAGACACTGGAACCGCTGAACCATACTCGCTTGACCTGATATACTTAGATGCAAAAAAGGGCGTGTTTAAGTATTAAATAACCATGAAACCATATCTTATTTACTACGAATAGCGGTTATTTACTAGTTGAACTCGACTTTGTATGTAATGGTAATAAGTAGTATAAAATAAACCATACCATTTTATAATCAACGTCCGAAACATCCGGAATAAAAACATGCATAATTGCACACCGACGCTGAATACCAAACAACATTCCTGTCTGTAGTAAATAGTTTCTAAAAATTACAGCCAGCAGCGCAAAATGTAAAAAAACACTCGTATTTAACAAAAGTTTTCAGGCACAATCGTTTTTCACACTGCAATGGTCGTAACTGAAAACGTATTGCTTTGGAGTGGCCGTTTTTTAACATTTATATTGAAAATAAAACTTTCAGGTCAGCTGTACGAGATCAGAAAAACAAGCATGGCGGCCATTGCATGTGACAACGCGGAGGGAATCTCGTTTGTACAACCACAAGCTTTTCATAACGTGAGACCTGGGTGAGTGTTATTGATGTTATTTTTTGGCTGGTTTATTTAAAAAATCTTTTAAAACATACAAGGTAACTAAAATTTATAATCATATCATAAATGCGAGTGAAAATGTCTTTGTTGGTTTGTTGGTGTGTTTTTCTCCTCTGACACCGAAACGATAGATAAAATTGTTATTTTTAGTATAGTGATAATAAAGGATACCAAAAGTTACATAGGGTATTTTATATTATCAAACAAAGTGGGCAAAGATACTTATGTAGCTCCTTACTCATAGACCCACATCTAGTGTATAACAAAATGCAAAAATTGCTTTAAATTTAATTTCAAGTTTTATCTAAACAATCATAGAAAAAGTTTTAATTTAATCAGTCCTTTCAGACGATGAATGACTTCAGATTGGATTGGCTTCAAAAAATAAACTTCACTTGTTAGCAAACTTGTATTGAAAATTAAAGAAAACAATTTGCGAGAACGTTGTTTGAGCTCCAAATAAAATTCCATTGTCATCAATATTTATTTGGCGACGCGACAGAAAGAAAAGTCAATTTCGTATTTAAAATTCAATTGGGTACGCACAATATTAAATACCATATGAACGCAATTCACAAAGTAATCGAATGTACGTTGAAAAGAAAAAATAAATGAATGGAAGCAAAATGAAACAGCAGACAGCAAATATAAATATTTTTGAAGGCGAAAAAATATCTGTTTAAGTTGTGTTTCATGATATATATAAATCATTATCATCTTAGTAGACTTACATCATAAGTTGGTTCCTCTTTTGTCTACTATCACAACACCAGCTGTGTTTCAAAAATGTCAAAAAAGACAGTTTGTAATTTAGTCTTTGTTGCAATATAAAAAAATGTCAGTTACCTATAAAACTTGGAAATTATATTATAATTGTGGGGTATGTGCAGTCGTCCCACTGGCTGAAGCTACTGGTCAGAGGAACGGGAATTTTAATTAATTACCGTTTACGCTAGATACTAGTTGAAAAAATATCGTAGTGGCCGTGTAACGTTCTAAAATAATAAAATATTATAATGTTCCAAACCGGTTCAGTAGGTTCAGCCAGTGAGATGATGGAACATACCCCATAATCGTCACTTATACATTACTTAGCTAAAAATTAACTAAAAAGCCCATGGATAAAAACCTTACGATTTTTTTTAAATCGCTCTCTACGAGAACGTATTACTGCGTATACAACCCCGTATTTGGGCGTCAGTCGTCAAGTCCCGCCTGAAGTGTTCATGTATTATGAAAGCAAACGGCTGTTGAAGTTTGAATGGCGGAAGCGTAACGAGATATCCTCGCATTATGCAATGATGGCGTGTAAATGGTTTAAACGCTTAGTCCGTATTAAAGGCTGTTTATATATACAGACAAATATATATGACAGACAACTATAACATTACACTTTGAAAACTAATGTCTTGACGTATACAAATATATAAATAAATGAATGTTGAGCATGGTGAGCATGTTCTTGCGGCGATTCAAGTTATCCCAGTTCGATTGGTTCGTTTAAATTATAACAATTAATTTTTAGATGCGTCTATTTACTTCAATGTTTCTCTCATAAAACTTTTCAACAACTTACTTGTTACCATGATGTTTTTACTCAGTGGTATGATTGGGACTGTCTCAAGAGAAATGAAAATTCCTATGTATTTTTTATAGCTAGTACGTATATAATGCTCCAAGTATTAGAAATATGACAACACAATATTTTTTTAAAGCACGAATACCATTCATCTGGTTATATTGTCTCTTTCTCTAATATAGAAATATACATTTATGCAGTTGGTCCATTCACCAAATTAGCGTTTCTCTCGCCTAGTGTGTCAACGAATTCATATGTAACGTAACGTAGGCGCACATGCATATTGGTTTCGCAAATAGCGGTGGATGCACGTATCTGTCACGGTTAATGTCTGTGTATGTAAACGGACCCTTACTCGACGCCATTACGGGCCAAGTAATGTTACGAAATTACGTACCTAATGAAATTTTTAGCACATGATTATTTAATTGTATAGAATAGCATTTACTACACACATGTTATTTGTAATCCTCGTGATAATTTAATTTTATGTCATTCATGAAATAAAATTAACGCTGTGATTTTTTGTGTGAGTAAAATGTATTTTACATATTTAAAACTTGACGTATGGGAAAATTGGAAAATGACTGGTAATAACATTAATATAATGCGCATCCATTTAATGGTATTAAATTAAACCGAGCCCATATTTAAATACATGTAACGAAAAATCCCAAACTAGGATTAAAATAGTCAAATTTAACAAATTAATACCATCAAAGCACACGCCTCAATCACTTGACTTTGAATTGACTCGTCACTTTACCGAACTCTTAAATTAATTGCTAGCAGCCATAAAACAAAACTGGTCAAAACCCTTTTTATTAAAAGGATTAAAAAGCCAGAAAGCAGATTAACCTTTCCAATTTATCTTTCAGCAACACTCCGGTCCCCTGTACTCACATCGAGCGACCAGATCTGGGCAAATGGAGGGATAATAGCTGCTTCAAGCATAAATACTCACATGAAGCGACACATGTACCGATGAGTTTCGTTGAGAATGGATTTGGTTCGAACGCAAACTTCTCGAGATTCTTCGAAGAACTGCTGTATTATAAGCCTAATGAACATATGCTGCCTAAGGTTTAGTGGCGTACTTTTTATAGAATATGATAACAGTATCTTATCATCGAAATGTAAGCGTGTTTCATGGTTTTTTTGTCCGTCTTTCACGCTGCAACGGAGCGATGAATAAATAATAAACAAATAATAAATATTCCGGGACATTGCACACAGCGCCATTTAGCCCCACACTAAGCAAACGCTTGTGTCGCGGGTACTAGGTAATGGATATAATACTTATATACTTTTCTTTTGTAAATACATACTTATTATACATACACACGACCAGACTCAACACAAGTAATTATAAATTTTTAAAGTACATAAATACTTGTGTCATGCGGGAATCGAACCAGCGACCTCTAGATTAGAAGGAAGAGCCACTACCAACTAAGCTAACAGGCCAGTCAAATTCAAATAAATCAAATAAATAATATTTATTTAATTACATTAAAACCTGACACTTAAATTTAAATGTAATATTTGGTATGTACTTATGTACGTAATTTACTTTCGACTTAAGAGTTTATAGTAAAAACATAATCCATTTAGTTGACACAACGTTATTGTTACGTTACACAATACTTATAAAGGTACTGGATTCTTCTTTAAAAAAATATTTTATAATTTTACGCTTGGTATTTTGTGAAATACTTAAGACATTGGTGTAGTAAAGTCACCCTTTAAACTGTTTATTCCATAAGATAGAGCCTGTCTGGATACCAATAAAATAAATGCCTTGATGTTATTTCATCGCGACTTTGAAAACTTATGATTACCATAATTTGTCGAAACGCTCTGGGCTTTATACAAAATAAAATACTTCGCTATAATCTTTACAAAAGCTAACAATTCCAAGTCAACGACCCTTCGTAAAACAATAACAAAATATTTTCAAGATTGTAAGAAAATTGAGGTTCACGCTCTTAACAAAATTAATTTCTTATTCAACACAATGACTTGAATTATAATTTGAACAAAAATATTTTTGAAAATTTGAGAAATATTAAAATGAACGAGTGAATGGAATTTTAAAACGTATCTAACCTCTCGGGTCATTAATAATGTAAATAAAGTTTTTATTTTTAATGGTTGCTTTTTATTTTATCATAAACCACGGTTTTTAATGCTACACAACGACAGAAGATCGCACTATATCGAATTTCTTTTATAATATTTACATAATTAATTTTAAGTACCTATCAAATAAAGATAAAACAAGTTTTTATGTACATGTACTATTTACTATCTTAAGAGTTAAAATTTATCACGCACGCACTATGCTACTAAAAAAATGCTTTTAAGCGTAGCATAAAATTACAGTGCACATAAAAACCTAGTAGTTTTTGTAACAGGAACACACAAATAAAACCGTTACACTAGACTACTAAGCTCTCAAGAACTTTCCAGATCTCCTATGTAGCAATAAAATAAATTAAAAAGAAAAACTCCGAGGTAGTGCAACTGTTCTCATTTATTCAACACAACCGGGGAATTGGTGTAATTTCCACGAGGAAAATTAAAAAGAAACGAGTTTATCTTAGCGGCCCTTCGCGTTATTGCCGTTTGGCTCAACCGAGGGTGTTACCAATGTTACTATATATTATTTAACTATTAGGTCAATTGGGGTCTAGATCATGCTCATCCACTCACTGTTGAGTATAAGTCTCATTATCAGCATGCCACACAATCCGTCTAATCCATTAGTATGGTCAAATACAAACCTATCATAAAATAAATAAATAAATAAAATGATTCTTGGAATTAATATTAATTATGAGGAAAGTAATAAATAATCCATCAATTTAAATAATTCTAATACTCAAACAAATATTTTTTTCCAAGTGCTGAAACTATAAATAATAATAAATAATAAATATTTCAGGACATATCACACAGCGCCATCTATCCCCATACTAAGCTTACGCTTGTATCATGGGTACTAGATAACGGATATAATACATATATACTTTTCTTTTGTAAATACATACTTATTATACATAGCTTATTATTATATTGACTGCTCCGTTAGCTTAGTTGGTAGTGGCTCTGCCTTCTAATCTAGGGGTGCGGGTTCGATTCCCGCATAACACAAGTAATTATGAATATTAAAATTTGTAATTACTTGTGTCGAGTCTGGTCGTTTGTATGTATAATAAGTATGTATTTACAAAAAAAAGTATATAAGTATCATATCCGTTATCTAGTACCCATGATACAAGCGTAAGCTTAGTATGGGGCTAGATGGCGCTGTGTGATAAGTCCTGAAATATTTATTTATTTTATTTTTTATTATAGAAACGACCAGACTCAACACAAGTAATTATTGTTTTAATAGGTTTTTCTAATACTTAGTAGGATTTTCTCATTGTTCTGCAATTTTTAATATGCAATTTTTATATAATCACTAAAAAAACCGCAGTCATGGATGCACCTAGTTTAAATATAAAGAAGATTTGGTAGCCTCCTCAGTTTGCTTTTTAGCTCACTTTTATTTCAAATGCCTAATAAAGACGGCGAATCAGTGTAAAAATTTAAGCAGATTTTATTTTACAGCTCTTTTGGGACTGTAAAGGAAAACTACTCTACATTTTACAAAATAATTCATGAATCTCATCAAAATAATAATGAGGAATGATTAGACGTTCTAGATTAGTTTACATTTGATTTTGTTGTTGTTTTCGTATTATGCCATTTTATTTTTGTTATTGTGCTATCGTCAAATCTTACACACAGATTACGTGTGGTCTGAATTATGGTAAATATGTACTAGTACTTGTTAGTTTTCTCCTGTGTTTTTTTTTTCAATGAATAAATCCATTTGTAGTTTATTGTCTCCATTACAAGTTACTATGTTTAAGCAATTAATAATTATTTTCCATTATATTACTTACAAATTTTAAATGGTAGTGATCAGAAATTATCAAAATATTGCGTTATAAAATAATAATCACCAAAACTGTACGACATTTTTGTTTTGCAAAGGTCAGCACTTGAAATTGAAATGGAAACAGAGGCAGAAAAACACGATATAATGAAAAGCGCTAACGAATTAATATTGAAGAATATCGGGATTGGAGGAAAATATTTGAAATTGGATTTGGGATGTTTCAAATTTAGATACCGATAGATCGGGAAATTTATTCGACTGTAGCGATAATTTCGTTTTATTGTTTATGGAAATTCAGATATGACTTTTGCAGATTACAAATTAATGCTGAGAAAATTTCAATAAATGAATTTACGTTTCTAATTAAACTTGGTATTAGATACATGTAGCAATATTTGAATATAAGGAAGATGATATAATTTATCAAAAAAAAAACTCGAGTCGTATTTCCTCATGACTGAGGGTCGTGACTCCCCCTCCGAATTAATTCGTTAGGGGAGTTCTCTTGGGCAGATACATCCTGGTGGGCGCCCAGGTCCTTCCACGGAAGACACATGTCGTCGGATATTGTGGTCCTTAAGTATGTCGGTTTCCTCACGACGTTTTTCCTTCACCGTTAAGCGAGTGCAAAACCACACATAACTTGAAAATACAAGTCATTGGTGTAGGGCCGGATTCGAACCAGGGTGCGTCTGAATGAAAAGCAGACACTCGAACCGCTGAGCCACACTCGCTTAACAAGCAGAACAGTAACTATATGAAAAGCCTTATAATACCTACATCCTATGTACCGTAGTTAAGTTTTTTTTCCTCCTTTTTAGTGCTATTCCAAGTTTAGGTTTACGATACAAGAGACAGGCTATAAATTCCGTATTTAATATAAAAGACTGTATTGCGCAACAGATGTGCCTAACATTGGATCTAGACGATAACATTTAGAGTCTTAAAAAAGTATTTTTTACTTGTGAGTCTTTATTTATTAAATAGCTGATAGAAGAAAGGAAAATTAAATAGATACACAGTACAATAAAAAATTGAACAGGTACAGCTGATTTGATCACAACAAAGTTGACAGACAAACAAAGAGGAAGTTCCAAAAATATAAAAAAATAGGCTATTGAAAATATTTGCCTGTAGATAGACGTGTCCATAAAAAGACTAAACATGATTATGTTTCTATGCAAGTACCATTCATTTTAATATTAAAACCATTCATACAAAAAATATAAATAACAGGAAACTCTCTAAAAAAGGTTATTACTACTTATAAATAAAAAAATTGCCCTCGACATAAACTTCAATTCTGCCTGAGACACGTGTCAAGCTCAGATAAATATAGCTTCTAACATCGAAGGAAACTCAAGACAATACGGACCTTGAAAACGAATCCTTGAACTCTGTATTGTGTTTTATCCATCCTGAAAAATATGATCGTAAACTCTTCTTCATCTTCTATTTTTTTTTTATTTAGGGCTAACATTTATAATCAAAATAAGTTTAGTTTGTATATTATGTCTAATTTGCACACCAGTAATGGTTGAGATGATACTAATATATGTTTTTTTATCACCTACCATCATGTAACACAACTACATCTTGCAAATAAATAAATCTTTATCTTAATAGTGCATACAATAAAATTATAACAGGCAATATAGAATAGAATAGAATATAACTTTAATGTACACCATAAAAACACAAAAATTACAAAACAGATATATATATAATTACATTTTAACAGAAATATATTTAACAGATATATATTTTTTACATTTAATTACAAAACAGATATATATTTAATATTAAAACAGATATAAACATACTCAAATTAAAATGTTGCACATTGGGCGGCCTATATATGTATGTGTATGTATGGCAATATATGTAGGTTAATAGTAGATTGTGTCATATCGAAGTTAAGTATAACTTGCAAATAAAAATAATATTAAGATATACTTTACTTAATATAATAGAAGAAACGAGGGTATTTTAAAGATTACTTTTGTTTGTGCAAATAACATCAAAATCTAATTGCGATCAACCAGAAATAAATGCATCTCTCGATAAAGCGAAAAATTGCTACGTGAATAAAATAATTAACTACAAAATGAAGCCACTGTTTGCCATTAATGTTTTTGCCGTAACACTGTCATTTATTCAAAACAACTCTTACAAAACATATGGGTAATTAACTCATTCAATACTGACTTATAAACTAAAACCTAAAAATAAACCTACTAACACTAAAATACCTACAAAAGATTAAAATCCATGTATAAAAATGAAGTAACAATAAAAAACTTTATACACATTTTTGCCAATAATTGATTCTCAATTAAAATTTCTGTACATTTCACAACATTTATATATCCAATACGCCACCAGTAACCTAAAATTCCAACCCATGCGATAAAATTTCACACAGTGCTCTTTATACCACAGCAAACACAATAGCATTAGGATTTACGACACGACCTTTCCCATACACGTCCCTTTTCACGAAAGAGTACCTACCATCAGATAAGGCGCCATTACTGCATAAATGAACGTGGTTTAACAGTTAATGTTAGTTACAATTTTTTTTGTGTAATTTGTTTAGTGAAACGGTTCCTTATGCCGTCATCCCCGGGCGTTTCATTCAGAAATAACACGTCCTTTTGAGGGTCGAGATCGAACTGTGTAATTTCTATGTATATCTTGCTTTATGGTGAAATCTTTACTGCGGTAAGTCATATATTATAGTAAAAAGGATGCATAAAGGATAGTCAGTAAAATAAAAAAGAAATGATTTTGGCTGTGTATACTACGATAGCAAATGTAACGATTTTTAAAAATAAACCGTAAACGATTTTACACAATAAAAGTCAAGATTCCCTGTCATTTCACACAGCGCCATATAGCTTCATACTAAGCAAACTAAAACAGTCTCGCTTAGCTAAAATAAACCAGATCGAAATTGGTTTAGTATTAGTACGATGCCTCGGATATGCATACTTGTAAACAGATACACTCAGACACTTCACACTAGCCATAGGCTAAGCAGCGCAGCATACGAAAGTTCTTTCTGTAGAGATTCTCAAGTATTTTGTATGAATAGAATAGAATAGAAAATCATTTATTAAGACAGTCTTCAAACATACACACACATATATATACAATAAATAAATAAATAAGTCTGCCTCAACACAGCCCCAACTCAGCATAATGCTGATTACTGGAAGTAATCAGCGCTGGTCTTCCGTTGGGGCTGGCTGTGACGTCACGTACGAGACAATGATTAAGTTTTAAAAAAGGAAATGATACAGCAAAAATAAAAAATACAAAATAAACAATAATAAAAATAAACATAAACCTTAAATATAGCAGATACTTATACACGAAATTTACATACTAACACTTATTAGAATGAACTTAGCTAATCTATGATTACAATTAGGTACATTACTACAATCAAAGTCAGTTAAAAACACACAACAAAACATAATACAACAGAAGAAATAACAATATCACTATAAAAATAACAAAGTATTTATATAAGTATACATATCTATATTGCGCTGGTGTCATTTACGAGCAGGGCTTCCTGTTTTTGATGCTCAAAAATGTGGATCTTAAGTTTGGTTCTGAAATTGTGCAAAGAACGCAGGTTCCTTATTGGTTCCTTATGAACTCCCGCAATGAAAGGCAATGAGGACAAATATCTAGTTTCACCACTTTTATAGATTTTAGCGAATTTATAGCGTCTCTTCAAACTTACAAATTCCCTTCTTTACTCTTGTTATAAAAACTCATCTGTGAAAGTATTTCTACCTTTTCTACCGTGTTTTACCTTGTGTAAGGGTGAAAACCTTCAAGGTCGCATTTTGTCGGATTGACGATTATTGGAGCCCTGAACTTGAAACGTAAGATCTGATTTACAACAAGCGTTATCAGGAATGTTTATTATTTCAGATAATGTGAATTTGGCAAGGTTCTTGTTTATCTTAAATAATAAATAGCAAGTACATGTGAGTATGGCTATTTGCACTGGCACAAAAAAAAACTGATTTTATTTATAGCTACGTACAAAAAACCTAGTATTCCCCCCCCCCCCACTCAAAACTCGTCTTACGACTTAATTCTGCGGAGGAGTCCTTAGTCATGAGTAAATACGACTCAAAGAGAGACAAAATCTGTTGTTCAAGAATAGAATTCTTCATATCTCCTTATAGCGAAATAGTCTTAAAACCGAAAATAGAGCCTTAAGATTGAAGAATAAGGATGAAAGCTCGCAAAAGCTCTCATTTCTATAAAACCACAACGACATGTGTGTTCGAAAGGTGGAAGCTACGGAGTCAAGCTTCTATGAAAGCCTATTTACAGCTTCAAGTTGCGGACATGTTGTGACGCGCGGATTGACTCGTGTCTGCTTTTCGTAGATTATATTACTAATTCTTGATATTTTTTTTTCAGTTGAGTCAGATTATAATAATTACTTTAGTAAGTTTACTTGAACTAGTCACGCGGATTGCTTACTGACCGTTGATAGTAACAGCCCAAAGTACATTTTAAATTTCTAACGAATAATAGATATTTGTTTAGACCGTAGAGTTCTTAGGTTTTAGGAATTGCTTATTTTTTGTGTTGTTTTTACATTTAATTGGAAGCCAACTTGTAAAGTATCAAAAAAACTTAAACACATGCCTAAGTTAGTTAGTATTTTTATAGAAAATTGTACCTAACATTTCACAAGAAAAAAACGACTCAAACAGACCCACAAAACAACCGACACATACATCTAGCTTCACAATCCGCTTACTAAAAATCCTCTTCACACGAACTATGAAATAATATCCGGCATGTTTCCATAAAAAAATGCAACACATTTTTCCTAAAAAGAAAACCAAGAAATTCGAAACGCGGTTCCGACTAGATTCATTACTATGCTATGTATGGAAAAGCCAAACGTAGAAATACGTGATCGGAATGTATGTACTGGGTTATTATGAAATAAGCCTCTAAAGTTGGCTAGGTCGAAGTACTAGCTAATTATGATTATAAGGTGTCTTAAAACAGGGGCGAAGTCATAATCGCAAAATTTGATTTTATTGAAAATTTCTTAATTGTATGTACCTAATTTATAGGACGGGATCATAAGCTTAAGCCTCATATACTGGTAAAAGAGATATTATGTTTTTTGGTCTGTTTGTACCGCAATCAATACGCAACGGAGCCACGGTACATCGTAATCTATACTAATACATATTATAAAACTGAAGAGTTTGTTTGTTTGTTTGAACGCGCTAATCTCAGGAACTACTGGTGCGAATTGAAAAATTCTTTTTGTGTTGGATAGACCATTTATCGAGGAAGGCTTTAGGCTATATAACATCACGCTGCAACTAATATGAGCGAAGAAACAATGGAAAATGTGGAAGAAACGGGGAAAATTATTCATCTTTGAGGGCTTCCGTTGCGTGTGCTGCAAAAAACGGTTCAAGATATCAAAAAATATGTATAAAAGAATTATTCCTCTTGAAATGATCTAACAAAATGTCTGTAACAGTATATGTCTATCTTTTAAGATTAACTCACTAGAACCGTTTTTATGGTAATAACTATTCCATGCGGACGAAGTCGCTGGCACAGCTAGTTTCTGGTATAGGGGATAGTGTTGTGTCCTAAAAAGTGATTAATGCTACTTTTTATCCAAAACAAAATGCAAGTGATATCGCAAGCAGCTTCATTCATATCTGAAAAAAATAAATGCCTTAATTTAATTATTTAGTGGAATACGGTAGGTACTTTTAATGTTATAAACGTTTTATCAATTTGAAAAATCTATAATTTGTTTAGGCACCGCAACCGCGCAAATAAACCACTAATTACTTACAAGTAAAAACATGTGTATATTTTTATATCGACACTACCTTTGTCTCAATAGGGAATTTATTGGCTGGCGAAAATGCAAATTAATGAATTCAGTTCTTCTGTAGCAAGAAAGAATGTTCATATCCAACAACCCTGTATGCTACAATACCTCTGTTACACATTATGTCGCATATGTAAAACAGGGATCGATCTGAACTTTCAATGGCGTCTAAATCTTGAGCCCCTGAACTACAAATGGTTGTACCCACTTTCAGACCACTTTTTCCGCTTGCCCTATAAATAGTTTGTTTGTAGTTTGCGCTAGCTTTACTTGTGTGTGGTGTAGAAATGTGTGAGGAAGAAGTTTTTTTTTGTTGGATATTTTTTCTAAATAATATGGTCTTGCACTTGGCCATAGTTTGTTTTGTTTTACGTTCCTTTTCATAGTGTATTTTTTACTGGTTTCGTAAAACCTTTTGTTTTCGGTTTTTTAAAGGCAGGCAGTGATAAAAGCATTGCAAAATGACTTAAAATTAAGCGAGTTTTGACTAAGCTTAAGACTGTCTGTAAAAAAACTTTTATAATATTAAACAAGATTGGACAGTATTGTACACATTTCTTCGTCGTATGAGAGTGGCCAACTCTGATGTCAATAATTTTCAAATGACTGTAAAGGCATCTAACATGGCGTAACGACTGCTGCACTCCGACTAGGACACGTGACCTACAATTTAACGTGTCGACCGATACACGGAAGCGCCCAAAACGGATACCACTTTTTGGTGACCTAACCACCCAATGACTGATCGCGTTGACAGTTGCTTGTATTGTTTTTTTTTACGTGTTCAGCCTGCCTAATGTTAGCATAGCAAGCATTGCAGTGGTTCCTAGGCTAGGGTATAACATGCTTTCCTATAAGATACCTATAGTACACTCTGAAACTAAACTACTACGACTAGGACTCCGTAAGAGTCCTAGAAAAAAACTTCAAAGCTTAGAAGACTAATTGCATTTTTTATCTTACTCTAAATCTATCGTAACTGGGCTAATTAGCCTGATCGCTTCGATTAGCCCTGGGTCTGAGCTAACAGGACCTAAAAAATTAGATCGGCCACTCGGTAGTGTTAATTGGCAATTAGGAGAAATGGTTGGACGAGATAGCGCGAGTTATTAGATTACAGCGGGAATAAATGCCAGTTGCAAATGTTTGTAGCTCTAAATGAAATATCGGTGATCGGCTTTGTAGTCTGAATCAATTCTTGTTTCTATGAATAAATTATGTTTGAATATCGAATTCATGTATTTACGACCCATCTTTTTTATCGAAAGGAGTTTTAGTGGGAAATAATCATATTCAATAATGTTTTTTTTTATACATTTTGCTATAGTAAGTTAACTTATAATTAAAACCATTTAAATATCAATTTCAACTAAATTTACTAAACTCGCACGTAACTTGATACAAAACCGATCATAATACAATCGCTAACTGACTGGTTAACTGGAAAATGCTCATACACGACATATTGTAAATTGGTTAATAAAATCATACAACTAAGTTGAGAAGCTTTTTTAAGTTGTCGTCAAAGGCTGTTAGTATTATTTAAAAGACAAGCTATAATATATTTCATTCATTCCCTAACCATAATGAACAAAAGATATGTCACGGTCTTTTTTTTTTACAGTTTCCAAACCACCGAGTGTGTTGTAGAATTAAATTTGCATCGCTTGCTTCTATACCTTGTTACTCTTTAGCGTGTACTTACAATAACTCATGTGTCCAAAGTCAGAACGTAAGCGACACTGATCGATAACCTTAGACCGATCAGCAACTCACTGTTATATACTATTTATATACCTAGTTATGTACTGGGCTGCTAGAAACACTAGCAACCGTTATAGCTAACATTACAACATATGTAAAAGCTTTAATAAGACGAAGGAAATTTATAGATAAAAATTTCGTTTCTTTCGTTCGAGTGGTGGTGGTGGAGGGTGAACTTTTAGTACGGAACAGAACGATTTTTTACGAATTCCTAGTTGCTATTGTTTTTTATGTAATAAACCTTGTATACTAGAAACGGGATTTCAGATATGTATTTAAGAAAAGTAGCCTTTGTTAGAAGTAATACATTTATTAAGTACCTACACTCCATTGTAACACCTAAAATGAAGTACCTACTGTTTATACGCCTATAAAAAAATAGTAGCCATCTGATTTTATCCATTAAATTATGTACGTGATTGAATATTCAAAGTTCTAGTAGAGAAAGTAACAAAATTATTTATGTACCACTACTTTGTTTCTCCCGTTTCATACGAATTCGGGTTGATAACTTATTTACGAGTACTGTTTTCAATACTGCCGGCCGGAAAATTCGTTAAGCTGAAATAACCGGCGCTATTCTAAAAGTACAAACAACCTATATTCGTTTGTTACTAGGAAACAGTCATGGAGTGTAATTCGTTTTAAACTCAACTGGTACTGATTTTTTTTTTTAAATATTTGTTGCCTATCAAAATTGATTAAATTACAAAAAGTTAACATTTATTACATATTTCGGTCAAGGTACATACATTAAAGCTTATTTTTTTTACATGATATAGGCTTACGCTTGACTACAACTTGCCTGATGTTAAGCAACGTTATAATCTACGATCTAGCGCGCTTGCCTAGAAGAAACCGGTTTACTCTCGACTTGAAGACCGACAAATTATAGTTCAAGGGGAATAGAGATTCGAGCTTATTAAAATAGTTTTAGTATATTTCAACTTTGAATTACATTTTTTGTTTACTAGTAATTTCAATGATGATATTGATTGTATTATGTATTTGTCTGCTATTATCATCATTTGATACTTTTAATTTTCCCTTGTATTTATGTACATTATATGTATTAACATTCTGCGTGGTTTAGGTCAAACTCTCGTTTATTTGATCTCAAGTCTCAATCCAACTGTTAAGTTCCGATCATGTCATAAATCCGCGCTCTCTTCCAAATAGTTGGCAAATTGTCAATCGCATCGTTCGACTCCGCGGTTTTGCATACCAATCGAACAGCAAAAACTAACAAATACAACAGTTGCCTTTAAACGAACTCGCCCATTGCAATACCGATTCTTTTAAACTCTTCGATTGTATGCGGTTTGGTAAATATTGCGGATTTTGTGTACGAATGCTGTTGGAATAGTAACATTTATGATCTGAATTCGGGAAAGTATTGAGGCTGTGGGACCTAGATTTAAAGTATCCTAATTCAGTAGCGAAAGCTGACTCAAATTTGACTTAAATCACTGCAGAACTGTGTGAAAGGATAATGTGTTTTAATTTTCTATAAGGTGTGTACACATAAGAGTAAAACGTACGTGATGAACATACTAAACATATTATTGTGATTTTTTATTCTAAATGTAGAAATTGTAAGAATAAGTAAGAAAGGTACCAAAATGTGTTTTTAAAATTTGTTTTTAATTGCTATGCTAAAAATTTAGTTCAATAAACTAGTTCTTGCTAAAATTACAATATATTACTAACTTTCTCACCACATACCCACCTACAATGTCATTTAAGTACACTTGGCTGCCGCCACCCTCAATAAAATGCTTAAAAAAGAGCCAGCAACGACATTAATCAGCCTAATTGATACGATCATTTGCCATTTACGATAATGGCTCCAGTGAAATGGTACCGTCACCGCTCGACGACGTTACAATAAACAGGCACCTTATTATTGTTAAAAGCATCCGGTATACATATGCCAAATAAGTAAGCTAAGAAACAAACTAAATGAATCTAAAATTCTTATACTATGTAAAGCACGCTTTATTTAATAGGAAGTTATTGCATAATTCCCAGGTAACAGAGTATCAGAATAGTCTCTCTGAAAAAGTTCAATATTCAATGATAGTCTATTTCAAATCACTTGTATTTGTTTAATAACATAAATTGCAAGTCACATGCTGATTTGTCGGTTGCTATAAATGAAGGTGTAAGCTGATCTCTTTTGTTATGTGGGAAAGGTTTACGTTTGACTACAACCTACCTGATGTTAAGCATTGCTGCGGCCTAGGGTGTAACACGTTTACCTAGAAGATTCCTATTAACTATAGATTTGAAAACCCCTGGATTGTAATACTCTGAGCATAAGTTAAAAAATATGTACATACTTTTTTCATCCATAACTTTTCTGACTGTGGCTATGCCAAGTTTCAGTCATAATGTCATCGACAGGAAACCGTCATGTTTGAGGCCCAAAAATCCAAAGACATGTGTCTTCCTTTAACCCGGGCGCATACCACGGTGTATATGTCCAAAAGAACTCTCCTAATTCTGCGGGAACGGTAGTCATGAGGAAAAATGTCTCAAAAATAGAGTTTTTTTTGCAGACGATAAATGGATAGGTTGATATGTCTTGGGATTAAATATGTCTCTGACACTTACTAATAGAATGCCTGCAATCAAGAGATTGAAATCTGTAGGTATCTTGTTTGTGTGCACTAACTACTTGCGCATTTAGTGTGCGGTGGAATTGTATAGAGATGCTCATGTTATGGTTGATGCTAAAATATTTGCTGATTTTCAGACTTGCCGTTGAAAGCACATATTATCTTTTATTAACTTTAAATAAATATTCCAAAACATTTAACACAGTGCCATCTAGCCTTACACTAAGCAAACGGAGCTAAAATGCAAAAAAAAAACCATGAAAAGGACAAGTGCCATTTCATTTTATTTTACTTTCAATTAAAGTAAGGACCATGGTCAATGAATCCAGTCCATTTTTTAAAAAAACACTCTCTCTAAATACGTAAAAAAGTCAAGTTAGTGTGGTAAATATGTTTATCTACACTAATGTTGTAACATTCTACTTATGTTTCCAATACTTGACTTATAATTACTACTGTTATAGCGCAGACAACAAAACACTCAATTTAAGCAATTTCACATGATGGTATAATATCCACATCGATATCGTAATAGCTCATTATAACATCGATAAAACGCGACCAACCTGATTGGCGCGCAGCTGCGCTCTCATTGGTTAGATTTTAATGGCGGCAAAATCACTGTGACGCACGCGTGAATTTAATTTAATAAATTAAAAGTTAAAATGTTACAACATTAGTGAAGATAAAGTAGTGTATGCAACTGCATATAACACGGGTATTAAAACACTCGTTACTATTATGAAACTCGCTGCGCTCGTTTCATAAACTCACACTCGTGTTTTAATACCCTTCATTATATGACAGTTGCATAAACTACTATTTTAAATCTTTATTTACTGCTCCTGTACGGCAATATGTTACCAAACAACCAACTCTGTACAAATACATTGGTCAGCCATTTCCACAGCAATCAAGATATGTTAACAGCCCTCTTTGATATTCAAAGTCGTGAGCAGGCGCTCTTACAAGCCTCATCAGTGTTATCTTGACCACTACGTTACCAGCATGGGGTAATCACAACCTATTGTGATGATAGGGCCTTATTTATCTGTGTATTTGGTACATTATTTATACAAATTTACGTGTAGGTACACAATATTTAGTTTAAGTTTAGAAAGAAAGAAATTAACACAATTTACATACGAACGTATACATCTGTTCGTTATGTGTCTTTTCGATTTTTGCTTAGATACAATAAAGATCTTATTATTTACATACGGACATACATAGCCTCTGATAAAATCTGCCAAAACGCAGCTATTACCTACTTGGCATAATGCTGATTGCATGGAAGCAGCCAGTGCTATTCTTCCGTTGACGATGCCGTTAAACGAATGCACTTAGAGTTTTGCTGTTAGTTTTGGTATTTTGAGGGTATTTTTAAATGCACCTTGAATTTTATTAAATAAAAAAATTAAGTAACTACCATAAGTCATGCTTATCCGTTTTTGTAGTAGCAGACAAATAAACAGACAATAATTTTAAAACTACTGAACTAAATACCAGGACACGTTTGTGCTCTGTAATCGTTAAATTTCAGTTTTACATGAATTAAATTCATAGCATTGTATTGATTGTAAACTCGTTGTTTCGGTTATCCAGAATTCACAAATTCCACAATCAATTTCATCACAACAAACACGGTTCAGGCTATGTCCAAAATAAATAGTTTACGTAGCGTAGTCAATCACATCAAGATAATTAAATCGATTCATTGGTCTGGAAACTATAACATACTTGGGTAAATAACTGACTGAGAGAACGCAGGTCATGAAGTAACTTTGAAACAAATACTTTTAAAACCAAACTTTTAGCATGGATTGGGTACGAGTTTGACTACAGCCTGCGCGGTAATGCAGCCTAGGGTGCGACACTTAGCTAAAAGGTACATAATTCCTTATACCCCAACGAATGAACTGTACATACTTATATATTATATTATGTTCTTTTTTTATCTCAATATTTCTTTTTACATATTTGTACTATATGTACTAGTGCAAAAATTTTATCTAATCATTGTATCAACTAATTTTAAAAACTCATTAGTATTGTGTTCTTTGGGTTGCATAAAAATATAGGCAACAAGGTTTCAATTTTAGTAAAAAAAAGTACCTCGAACATACAATCTCGCGATCGCGAGCAATCTCGCGGTTTCTCACTAGATTTATTTAAATTGTGAGGTCTACTATGATCTTTACTGATACTAACGCAACTGCTATGTAAATTGCTTGTCAATTACTGACACAGCTACGTCCATCTCCCGGCTTTGTAATGTAACATTAGATGGTGACAGATTGTTAATTATAATGGCGCTGCCTGTTAATGATGGCGGAGCATGGATGTTATCATAGCGTAACCAGATTATGGTATCTGTATATTATACGAAAGCCACATTATAAACTCGAATTAGAGTTAGTTTTATTTTTTAACAAAAGTTAGTTTTTTTTTGTAGTCCAGGACAGACTGTGCTTAACTAATAGTAAAAACTAATTTACTTCCATTTTGACACTTTGAATTATCTGTAAATCCCTCCCAATTCCTAATTTCTGCGAACCATGACTCCTCCGCTTTATTGATTTCTCATCTACAATACTTAAGCATCTCTCGCCATCTATAACAGTGGTAAAAGGTTTTTTTATAAAACCATATCATAGTCTCTAAGATTTTATTCTAATGCCTAATTAAATATTGTAATCTGCATTATTTTCCTTCACCTATATCTTAGAAAAGAATACAAAACAATTCAAAATATGGTAGTTTTTACATCATAATAACCCAGTTTTCTTCTACACACTTGATTAAGCTGCAATAACTAGGAGCTAATTGCAACCTACTATTAACAGAAATAGCAGGCTAAAATAACACACTAAAATAGCAGGCTATTGTAACAACAGTCCACTGATTAACCTATTTTGTTAACAATTGTGATTGGAATCGCTTTGTAATTATTTCGGGAACTGATTCGGATACAACGTTTATTTGCTTTTACAATATGTAGGTGAAGTAGATAAAAGGTTTTCATTTGTGTTTATTAGAATCTGCTTCAAGTTGTCAGTGTGGTGGATTACTTTATAGAGAATTATGGAGAGGAGGCCTATACTTAGCTTCAGTAGATCGAAACATGTAGATGATAAGATTTAATTTATTAAAATATTAGTTGTTATTAACAATAATTATGTACGGTTTATTTAGTTGTAACTAAGATAAAATAATGATAAATGATATGATTTCGTATAGCAATAACATTTCCTGACCATTCCTTTTTTCCCTTATGCGCTAATTCGAGTAATATTTTTTATATCCATAAATATTATTCGTATCGGTTACATACAATTTAGCTATATTACAAACTACCATAACTCGTTCTTTAAAGAACAGTTTTTATCTATTATTATTATTCTTAATCTTAGTATGAACCTTAAAGATATACAAGTGCACTCATCGATCCTCTCTGCTTTAATGTTCCCAGCATTAACCAACTAGTGTAGTACGATCTACTTAGCCTTTGACCGTTTTAAGGTTTTGTCTCTGAGTTAAATCTTCATCTTATATGTATATGTACAAAGGCAAAAAATATTACCATTAAAATGTATTTGTGTTAAAAAATAAGCTGTATCGATCAAACTTCGACCACATTGCAAACGCTGAGCTCTTGTAAAAAATATATTAACACTAATTAAGAAGTAGTCATTTCTTAACTATATTATAAAGATGCTACGCTAATTTTAATCTCGTGGTTCGGCTACCGGAGCACGGGTAAATCGCGAATTTTAAGTTTTTTTTTATTTATTTGTATTGATTTTCTTATATGCTCTTTGGTATAAAATCCACCTGGATCAATGAACCTTACCCAACAAGTAAGTATAGTAGGAACTACTTAGTGTTGACCGTAAACCGGCGGTGGAGCGTTTTATGCTCAGAACAGATGTCAGCAATGAACGCTGGGAAGAGAGGTGGACGCCTTTTTGTGGTTAGTGCAAGTTTCCGAGCATGAATTCCTCTAATGTGATATTAAGTGACTTAATTTAGACATTTACGGTCATTTGTGTGAGTTTTGTAAGTAACGAACCGGAAACCTACAATGTTATGGTACAGTTTATTATTTTTTATGGTTTTCATGCAGACCAAAAGGTCTACATGATAATGTCCTGCCAATAAATGTCACCATCAAACCTTTTTAAATGTTTCCTGATTTTGTTTTGTCAACATACGCGAATTACACGTGAGTAAAAACCAATTAGTTAACATATTTCAAAGCACCTTCTAAAATCTATACAACAGCTCTCCTCCCATAGTTTCGTAAACTCAAGTATGGCCGCGAAGTGACCGTTCCGGATCCCAGTCAGACCATGACACTAGTTTGATTGCAATTTGGTTCTGTTGCTTCTAGTTTATTACTAGCCACTTGGATTTGTGTTGCTGCTGAAGATTAAAAATACTAAAATCTGATTTTACTACATCTGTAATACAATTCAAAGAACATGTGTCTGTGTTATTTGACTTGTAAACGCTGTGTAACCAACATGACTTTATGAAAGAGTCACCCACTTAGCAGTGCTTAGTGAAGTATCGAATAACTCAAATAATTCCTTATACCCCAACGAATGAACTGTAGAATTTGATAGCAAGATAGATTATACTCAGAATCAACATAAATTGTACTATTTACCCCCAAATTAACGCGGGCAACGCCACAAGACGCACAATTTAAAAACTAAGCCAAAAGACTTAAAAACCTTTAAAAAAGAACAAAAGCCCAACAGTCCAAAGTAGGTCATATTGGCTGAGTCTGAGCAAGCGTATGAATTTCCAACTGCAATCGAAGTTTGGTAATAACTTCTCTCGAATGACCATTCCAGTCGTTCCAAACTTCAAGCGGCTAATTTCGAAACATACCGGACTTCTCAACTAAAGATGGCTCATTCCATTTACTTGACAGATTATATTAAACTACGGTCATTGTTTTCAAAGAATTGTCATTGACAATAAACTAATTTGGTAGTGCGAATTGTTGTATCGCATTAGTTGTAACTTGCGTTGTTTCAGTGCAAATTAATTATTATTGTCTAAAAACAATTAACACATTTGACACTATTTACTCCTGATAAAGTAATATTTATTGCAAATCTCAAAACTATTACCATAAATGTTTTGTTATATTTACCTTGCGTTGACTGTTGTGTACATTTATCTACCATTATCCTTTCTTTTTTTCTTTTGGAGAAGCTCATAGTGACCGGAAATATGGAAGGAACGAGATCCAGAGGTCGAAACCCTACAAGATGGTCCGATGAGGTGGCTGAACACACTGGCGCCAAAGCAAGTGCTGCCATACACGAAGCTACCGACCGTGATAAATGGCGTCTAATGGTCCACAATTTTGGTTGGGGTCATCACGATGCTCAGCATTGAGCTATCGCCTAGAGGAGGAGGAGGATCCTTTCTTTGGCAGTATGTATAAATAAACATCAACTTGGACGAATACCATTGCTTTACCATTTGCATTTAAATAATATAAAATAGACGATAATTCAAGATAATCTCACAGTATATATAAGTAGGTAAGGTATATACGCTATGCAAAACTTGAAAATGACCTTATATTCTAGCACAATTCTAGCGTTTCGACAGCTGCAAGCTTTCAGAAGCTACAGAGTATCGTAATACCGAGACAGAGGCAAACTTATATTGTTCAATACACTACAGGTATTCTTTGGCAATATTTTCTATGCTCAGTTTTCTTTGTGTGGAGGATAGCACTCAGGCGTATTCAATTTTACAGAAAAACGACACTATATATTACAATAGATGCCTCATTGCGAGGAAAAAATATTAATATCCCACTAATACATACATATGTATAGGAGCAGAAGTTTGTGAATGTGTACTTATGTATGTTTGTAATTTTTTCATACTCAAGTAGCAGAGCCGATTTCAATGAAATCTAATATGAAGATGGATTAGAACCATAATTGACTCATGAGCACATACACCGGATTAACGCATACCAAACCACTGCGCGTCCATAATGTTAAAAAGTCAGGTTGGCTGATAGTATTATTTATTTATTTGTACGCCACCGACCAAACTGATTTCTTTCACCGCTTTCTTGCTAAGGTTGCCTGAAAGAGATCACTCAAGGTGATAAGGCCACCCACTTGTACATTTACTCCTAGTTTAAGTCCTTCTCATATTGTAATTTATTTTGGTATGCAATAAAGAGATATTGTATTGTATTGTTGTATTGTAGTACTGGACACAGCTTATGGATATGAGTATCCATATATTTTATGCCTGAAAGATATGGTTGAAGAAACGATTCGTATATAGGATAGTTTAATAAATATACTTGTCTTGTTTATATTGTCCACGTAACAGAGTATTTGTGTCAGCTGCTACCTCGTCAACCTTTGTCGCTTTTCAGTTTTAAAATTCTATTGTAGTTTCGCACGAACAGGCAGAGGTGTCGGATTACTCCTAGTGGTGCACTTTGTCATGGTACTGACAATTCGACGTACTTTGTGGGATGCATTTGAGAAGTGTATGTTGTATTTTAACACTAGGTATGGCGGTCTTTCTCCATCGGCTCTTGACACTAAGGTAGACAAAATTCATTAATTTCACGTAATTAAATACTAGTACCAATATCGTGTGAATCCTCTGACCTCGTGGTAGTCGTTAGACTGTGTTACAAAATCTAAGTCATCTCCTACTATAATACTAGGTACATTACGTCATAGTGTTCAATTCATATTTAAGTATGTTTTGTAATTATTTTATCCTATAATGTAATACTGCCATTCTTCTTCTTATCGAATAAGAGTGGTCAACTCTGCCCTTTAATTTTTATTATTATAATTGACAAGATGTGGTATCAGCGCTTGCGGTGGTCAAACCAGTTTTGTGTCAATTAAAGGCGAAAGATTAATGATCCGTAATGAGGAACACAAAGTAATTAGGAGGATTATATTTGTGGCTCACTCGCTTTTTACAAGTTTTATTCATATTTACGAACAAAATAATATAAAGATAAAACACTTCCACTCTTACGAATTGAAGTAATCTTACGTGAAGTCGCATTAACAAACCGCAAGTTTCTTCTTTGGTATAATTACCAGGAATGAATTCAGAGCATGTTTCAAAAGGTACATAAGCTATCTATCATACTTTGATATAAAAGTGAAAGTGTGTTAGTACACTTTCGAGACGAAACGAAACAAAGGATTATCGTGATTTTTGTTTGATAGTCCACATAATGCAGAAGGCCATTTTTATCAGAATATGACGCGGGTAAAGCCGCAAGCGTTGAGTGATACAAAGAGTTCGCTCTGTGACAATCAACTTCCCGAACTTTGTATTATTAACTATAGTTTTTATGACAAATATAATATAAACACCGTTATTTGAAGTTTTCAAATTACCATAATCATGTTAAATAAATTATGTGTCTACGATTTACACTTACATTTATCACCTCTTAACTAATATACGTATTTACCGTAGACACATTATTCACTATAAATTTGGTAGGTAGTATAATAAATTATTTATTCTGTCTTAGACCCTGAAGTCCCTCAGTGTTCCGAGCTATTCCCGGTATTTGTAAATAACAAAATACTCAATACGCCCCACGGTAAAATAGGTAGTGATAAACGCGAACAATCTACCCAAACCGCATTCCGACCGGCTCATTACAACATTCCGAATAGGACTCGTCTTCTGAAATGCCAAGGTCAAAGTCAAGTACCTTGTTCTAAATGAAGAGTTTTGTTGGCGGCCATTTCTGTTTATCTTTCTTTGTTTCTTGTTGAGGTTTTTCACCGTTTGTTGTACTTCAGTTGCTGATCGTAAAGCGATTTAGGAATGTTCGATGTTCGTGTACGTTCATTTTATAGAGAAGGCGACATATCAAAGACTTTTAATTTCACTAACAACTTTTTAAAACTTTTTTTATATGTTTGCACCCTAATATTGATGAAAAAAATGTTAAACATTAACACACTCACGCTGTATTAAATACTACTCACAAAATATCCTTAAAGTTTCACATGTATTCGTATGGTAACATGGTCGTATGGCTGTCAAAACTAATAAGTAAGTAGGTACACACAAGTCAATATTATTACATTATCCATAATTTTATAGAACACTTTCCATAAAACATTAAAATTGCATTTCAAAGGGTACGAAACAATTTCACTCTCGCCCTCGAAAACCTCTGAAAATAATGTTTCAAATTTCATCATAATAATGGAGTCATTTGAATAATCTGGCACTGAATTATTCATGAACTTCATCATATTGGTTTGTTGTTTAACATATTCACAGACTCAAAGGGATGGTTAAGTCATTGCCATAGGAAATATTGATTTAGAGCACCCTTTCAAAGTATGGCAATAATATTGTTATACTACACAAAAACTGGATATATGTTTATTTGAATTATATGTTAGTTGTCGATCTATGTAAAACGACCATAGTCTATAAATACTTAGTAATAAATGAGAATATACCGGGGCTGATAATGATGATATTCCTACCTCCGCAGAGCGTACAAAAAAAGGTTTATTGTAAATTAAAACAATATAACTGACTTTGATAGATACATATGAATCTGTCATGTTAATGCAGGAAAATCCTGAGAGATAAATTAAAGAAAATTGATTCTCATAAGTACTATATTCTATGCTAATTAATTTAGAAACGTAATCCCAGCCATTAAAGTGGATGTACGTAAACATGATTCAACGTCTATTTTTCTTATCTGTGCTTATAACCATAGCCGTATCTCGTAGTATCACGACGTATTCAAACATGACGCTAATGTTGATGGGGCAAGATTGGATCATTGCAGCTTCGGGTATCACCAGCACTGGACTAGAAATACCGGTGCCTAGAAAAAATGTGTACCAGTGCATTTGGTTCACAATACAACCGTCCAACAATAGGAGTATTTGCAGAATTAATGGTACAGCTCACATGCTTCCAAACGTCGTATTTATGGGGAAAAGTTATCCAGCAGACGACGAACCTCAAGAAATCGGACCATTGTACGAAGAATGGGATATATCTCAGCTTGTTAACTCTTTAAAGTCGTTGAAATGTAAGGAAGAAAAATCACGATATGGATGGCATGCTACGTTTGCTGTCTCTCCCATTGGTGACTCTCAAGATCATTTCTTCCTAGTCGCAAATTCTGGAGGTATGAAAAAGTTTTTCCTACAAACTGCAATTATTACGAAAGATTATTACAAGTTAGATAAATTAGAAGGCTTGATTGAGATTGTGCAAAATGTTTCCAATAAGAGTTTCCCATTTCCGATGCCAGTGATGAGCCCGAAATGCTACTTACGTGTTTGAAGAAACTAAATACTTTTGTTCATGAAAACAAGGAATTTAGAATAAGATTTTATGTTAAGGAGAATGTGATACACTTACAATTTTAAGTTTGATTTGTTTTCCGTATTTATAAATAATTCCTGTTTTTGCTAAGCGTTGGGTTTTTATTTTCAAAACTCTTAATTATATGGATTATAGTGCATGTAACCTTAATTAAATTACAGGGAGTCTATGTCCTCTCTGTAATCGTGTAACTTGGCCCAACCTATCGCTAAGATACACAGCAAATCCCAAAATAATTATTAACAAGTTACCGAAGTATGTTCATGAACCTTATACGAACTGATAATTAATCTATAGCGTGGGGTGATTAGGTCTGAGCAAAGTTCAGCTCTAACTCTAAAGTTTGCAAACCCGATATTAATACACTCCAATTTAGTTCACAACTTCGTTATCCGAGAGCTACAAATGGCTTAAAGGTGCAGATAACTCTACCTGAGAATCCGATACGGTTTTTGAAACAAACTCTATGGAAAAGTTACGAATCTGGCTCGTCGAGGGAAGCAAGTTGCCAAGTAGTTGGTGGCTTTACAGATTCTTAGTAACGGGACACGCTTCATAGAAAATCTTACAGATTTAACTCGGGAGAAGATCACTGATGCGCCTTAAACCAAATGGAATTATAATATTGAACTTGCAGTTTGATCTGAACTGAAATACTTAGATTAAGGTGATTATAACATTTGAAGATAATAACTTTTTTTAAATAACTGTTAAGGAAAACGAAGCCGAAACATGTATATGTAGGTATGTTATATTGTTATTGTCCTCATAATATTTTATGATATTATTGAGAACAAATAAACCCATATAGATGTACTATATACAAAAATCTACCTTTCAAGGAAACAAATAATATTTGTCACAGGATACTGACAGATTTATTTACATACGCAAAAAATATTAAACAGATATGAAGCTATTCCAGGCCACCAATATCCTAAATAAGCAGTATATTTCCCGATCGCAAAAGCCGTTTTCATAAAACAAATATTAGTATCGATGTAGATCGCGGGCTGTCAGTGTGGTTTTTTTACGAGCACCGTAAAAACTCGGGGTCGAAGAATACATTCATTTTTTTTGAAGCTGAGGTCCGGTCACGTATCTGTGGAGGCAAGTGGTATCCATAACGGTGTTACGCCGGAAAATAGACCGCGGCGAGGAAACAAAAACACACAAACAGACTTCTTATTTTTTGTATCATATTATGCGGGGGCGGTCTATTGTGGCTTGATGTATGTGCCAACTGTTACCATGGCAGTTCCTTACATCATAGTTTCTTAATCTAAGGTAAAATAACCGATTTTGTTGCCGTTTTTTGTAAGAATTCAAATCTTGATTAAGAAGTTGGGAATTTTTGTCACACCCTAAAGCAGCTTAAACTTGAAAAGATTTTATCGATTTCACTATGGAGCAGACACAAATTGTTAATATTAACAAATTAATCATAAAATTACGATACGTAGAAACGAAATCTCACCATTACAAAAAAATTGATGTTTTTTCCAAAAGCCACATCTGTGGAATATTTCCCCAGCGAGCGGTAACAACAGGGTGTCCACACAGCTTGGCCAGAATAGTCCCTCGTGTTACGTTCACACGTCTCTAGAATACTGATTATGTTTGTGACCACTCATTGTAAGAATAGTAGAGTAGGCTTCCGTGTCAAGACTTTTTTTGTTGCAGTGATTAGCTAGTATGCAGATGAAAACTTAGAGAAATCCGCTAAGTAACCCCTGATAACCGTTGTATCTTAAGTAGTATGTGAAAATGTGGCTAAGAGCCAGTTAAGCAATTGCAATTATTTAAATAAAAAATCAACTAAAAAGTACGTTTAAAACTATTTCATCCTATTATCTTACAAGATGGATGTAAAATAATAGGATGGATCCTATTTACACAAATATGTCTACTGTGTTGTACCTATATGAGAAATTAGAAAGTGAGAAATGCAAAAGAACGAGGTGGCCTTACACCTCATTTTTAGTTTTTTTTTTATAATGGTTTAGTTAATTAATGTCCTGAAATTAATTAACTAACACCATTATTACAATCTAACTACTAACTTAACCACAAACTCACACCTCAGCAACCAAAACTTCACATAAGCTATGAATGAAATAAACAAATGATTCCTCTTTATGTTTACTTAGGCATAATTCTATTGAGACGTATATCTCTCCAAGAAAGGCCTATGATATCTGGTGGTACGCTTGGTATGCGTTCTATAAACACATAGCCGGGCCTTTAGGTATACAACAAAAATTGACTGACGACCTTCCCTGGGGCAAGTCATTCCCATCGCCCTCTGCTTCAATGAACTGAAAATATATTTCGACTCGTATCTCTTTGCAATAAGGTTGGTTATCGTACGTTATAAATCACATACTCGAAGTTATACAAGTTAAATGTGGTCCATACATCAAATTTAACTGCGCGATGTTTGGTTTATCAACTTTGTATCCGCGTCTGTTCGTATCTTTATGAGAGTGCTGTGAATGTTGTTATTCATGCCAAGCTTCTCTCTAGGGCACAGTTTATTGTCTGATTACAGCTTTATTATAGCTGCTATGTGACTGAAAAATATGGATTAATTATGTTGTTTATGCTTGTAAAAAATGTTTAAATCATTGTAAAGATAAAACACGAAAATTATTTGTGTTTATCGAAAAGTAGTTAAATTTATAAATTGCTTCATATGGTTTAGAAAAAAATTAAGCATAAATTAAGCTAATTAGACGTCTGTAATCAGTAAAAAAAACATCTAGGTCTACCAACACTACTAACTATTACAATGCATTCGATGTTTCCGATTTCACCAAAATCTGAAATATTATACCTAACAGTAAGAATAATGTTATAGTCTTTAAATCGTATTTTGGTACGTCTCAATAATTTCAAATGGTAACCGTTGTTTATGGTTATTTTTTCGTAGTACTTAACACTGATAAGATGATATTATAACCATACAAGAAAGATTTTAAAATCCTATTCCACCGACAAATTATTATTAACAAGCTAGCGCAACAAACACTAGGCAAGAAAATGGACCTTAGTTTATCTCGTTCTTTGAAAACTAACTCCTTTCTTCTTCTAATAAGCATGTCAAGTTTCTTACTACTTTCTTCAAGTCACTTTATCTAGAAAGGATCGTCTGTAGTATCAACTCGCAAGTATTTTAGTAAACATCTTGACATCGGATATTTGCAATCTTCTGGTTGTTTACCTTTAACTGAAACCCTTCTGGGAAGATTAAGCAAGATCATTATTTTGGACGATGTTCTGTGAATTCTTCGCTATGAATTTGTCCATGTGACATTTTTTTATAGACTTATACTTTATTAGAACATTAGAATATTTTAGAAAAAAACATTTATTAGATTGTAAAGAAATCGATTGGACTCTATTTTTTTTTGTTATCTAATATTATACGATATGAAATGTGTTTCTTGGAGTATTTTATCTTTCACAGTGCAACGGAATAACTTGGGTAGTAGTATAGGGTGCTGAAAGCTACGAAGGATACTTTTTGTCCGGATACAACGCGGGCAAAACTTTAGACGCCATGTGTTTCATTTATTTCTTAATTCAGACAGCAACTTGTTGTGATTTATAATTTATGAGACTTTTTAAAAAATAGCCACTCTTCCTCAATTCTCAAGATCATGTAAAACAATATCTTCTTCAAGGATTCTTAGTGCAGGGTTTGGTAACGCTATTACGGTACAATACGGCATCAATAATGGAATATGATATTGAAATTACCATTACTACTTGTAGTATCAAAGTTTTGTAATTATTTAAAAGTTTTTAATATGCTATTCATCACATACAACTAAGCATCTAAAAGAAGCAACATGGGATCTCAAGAAGTTTTGAAAACTCACCTCCGAACTTCAATAAGATGGCACCCACAGAACAACGATCGGGCCACATGGCCCCCGCGCGCGCCCCCCACCCAGCATGGACTTCAAAGCTCTGTGATGGCACCCGATGATGACACCAATGTTTGCTTGCGGCAACTTGTACTCTGTATTCTGTGTTTGCAGTCGTAGCTATCTGTTATTATATCGCTCCTGTTACCTAAATATTTCTAGGTAGGTTAGGCAAAGTAAATAAATTATATTCAGACACATAATTTGTAATAATATCCGTTACTTTATCCTCTATACATAAATTATATTATGTTATGTGTAGTAGACTGTTTTGATGACAATATCTTGCAAATTCATCAATATCAGCAATCCAAATAAATGAATCCACTCAAAATACATCAAAATATTTTTTCCCTTCTCTCCTCGTGCTCATCATGACCCTACCAAACATTGAATCCTATAAAGTATGAATACCAATATTGTGTTAGTACTTGCATTAAATATCTTACAAAGTTATCTTGCGTAGACCCTAATCTACGCCATAGGTCTCTTAAATAAATACAAGTATTGTCTGGAATCAAGGGTTGGAATTATTTACCTTAGAATATATGGCACTATAAAGATCTTTATTCCATTATAGCCAAGTAACCCTGTGTAAACAACATATGTCCCCAGAGGCGTAGCGTTTGCCAACGTCCACGTGTGGACCAATCCCATGTCCCTGTGGACAACTGACTCATGTCCACGTGGACGTCCCTCAATTCGAGCCGTGATTCCGAATTCGCGCCCCCGGGACCTATCATGGCGGATTTACTACATTGGGACAGAGCAAATAATTTATTTATAGTAATTAGTCGGGTCCATGATAGCTGCTGTGAATTGTTAGGTCTGTGAAACAAAATATACTTGTATATATTATAACGTAAGTGTATCGTAAATTCAAGTAAATTTATTTCCATTTATGAAAACATCATCATCTACATCGTGGTTTACAAGCAGTTTTGAAACTATCAAAATGTTTTATGTTTTATCAAATAAAAACAATGAAAATTTATTTGAAAATTTTAACCAACGAACCGCTTTTTTTTGACACAGGAAAACCTTTGTACTCAACCTCGGGGAGAGCGAGTGGTTATGTGGGAGTCATACCCACTAAAAACCTGGGGTGTTCCACCTCTGCATCGCGATCAGTGCCCCGAGAGTGCGATGCATGCGTCCGCAGCAACCAACGAACCCCTGGCTTGTAATTTTCAGGATACAAGCTTACAAGGTAGAGAATTCCATAGAGTCGCTTTTCTTACTATGAATAGATAGATAGATAGATATACACTTTATTAAAAAACCAGCACAATACAGAAATTTAGATAAAAATATTAAAACTTAAGCCTAGTGTCTTAACTGGCGGCCTTATCGCTAAAAGTGATCTCTTCCAGTCAACCAATCTGGCAGGGATAAGACGCAAAAAAAATAAAAATAAGATTAAACAAACGATTCCTAGAAAAGCAATCTTTTCAGGATCTATCTCGGTATAGGGAATAAAGTAAACAAAATAAACACTAAATTCCTGATTTTGTACGTCGTTTCTTTACCTAGTAAGTATTTCTCTCTAAATTGGCTTCACTGATTCCCAAAAGATTGGTTGGCGCACAAACATTGGATTGGGAATCTCAATCAGACAATCAGTTGAACTAAAACGTAGAAACATAGTGTAGTGAAATAGTCAGTTTAATCTGCAATAATATATACGTTAGACCTCTATTTTTTGACATAGTATATATAAGTATTACTTACATATCTACACATAATAATAAAACAATGATTAAAAAAAATATACGTAGTATCATTAATGATTATGTGACATAAAATCCATTTCGGCTATTTCTACATATTATGAGCCCATATGTGACTTGTAAATAACTTAGAAATGACTAACCATCTTATTTATCAATGTATGTGTTATCTATACTAATATTATAAAGCTGAAGAGTTTGTTTGTTTGTTTGAACGCGCTAATCTCAGGAACTACTGGTGGGACTTGAAAAACTAGGAGCGAAGAAATAATGGAAAATGTGGAAAAAACGGGGAAAATTATTCATCTTTGAGGGCTTCCGTTGCGTGCGCTGTGAAAATGGTTTAAGATATCAAAAAAATATGTATGAAAGAATTATTCCTCTTGAAATTATCTAACAAAATTTCTACAAAAGTATATGTCTATCTTTTAAGATTCACTCACTAGAACCGTTTTTATGATAATAATTATTCCACGCGGACTAAGTCGCTGGCACAGCTAGTTATTAGATAAAAATCATTTGATGCTTTCTCACTGAAGTATTGAAAACAAGTGAATAAAACAAACATTGTTCAACATAACTTTCTTTAAAATTTGTGAAACCAATTAACCAAAAATATACCTACATTAGGTAATCTTTAGCCGCTGCCCTAAGTTTGTCGTTATAGCAAAGTGGAAGTAAAACATTTTCAATCAGCCCAAACTCAAGCCGCTGCTGGCTTTGTTTTCTTTCTAAAGAGTGCCTAACTGAGCATTGTTTTGCTTGACAAAAAGGCGTTTTAAAAGCGGATCCCACCTTATCTCAGAGAAAACGAGTTTGTCCAAAGTATTATGCAAAAATCCACTCAGTTTGTTAAACGAATTCTCCACTGTTAGCTGAATAATGTTGAGCAGAAATAAAATAAACAAAAGGTACAAGTTTTGCAAAATTATTTAGTTAAATCATAAAATTGTTTTCGAATATTATTGTGTTTTTAGTTACTTTGCCTGAAAACGTAAACTAAAAGATAAAGTAAGCAATAACTAGACTACTGAATTGTTTACATGTAACGTTCGTTAAGTTTTCAGTTTTTGCCTGATTTTATTATGAATTAGCTAAATATCTACTTTTGTATATATTGTAGTGTATTTTTTTTGACAAGGAATAGGTTTGCACTTGACCGTAATTCGCCTGATGGTAAGCAATCATTACGGTCTAGGATACGATCCAACTCATTAACAAAAGAAATTTCATGTTCATATATTTCATCGTGCTATTTATGTGGATAAATCAAGACACAACCTAAAATTTTAATGAGTTTTATGTACAACATGCGCATAACTACATATGTCTACGCCATATGATACTCATACATCTAGTAACGTTGTAAAATTAAAGTTACCTTTAAACCGTTTGTTTAATTTTTAATGCCCTCATTAAATCTCGTCTCCATAGCCGTAATCCTACATTCAGGTGGCCGGGAATTAATTTGAGCACCCCAATAATTTGTGCCGAGAAATCCAGCTTCTTTGAAATGTCCAGTAACTGGTGAGCAAGATTCCTGTTTCCTGCTCAGATGGAGAACAATCTTAGTGGAGAAGTCAAGGGGGACTGGGTAATAAACTTACTACATACCGCCTTCCAAAAGGAACAAGATTGTAATTTGACCTTTGACGATTTGACAAAATGGTTTGTAGTCTTTTTGGCGCGCCCTTGTTAGGTATTCATTTGATTTATATTAGTGTATTATGATTGATTTGATTTTTATCGGTAAGTAGGTTCAGAAGAGGTTCCATAAAAAAAATATGAAACAAGGTTTATTTTCTTTAATAAAGAAAGAGAAACATGGGCCCAAAATAGAAAGCAATTTAAAGAATAGCAAATAGTATGGCAGATATATTCGGTTTATATGGGTTATTTCATAAGTGTCTATAGACACTTATGATATATACTCTTCAGAGGAGATATAGAAACTAAACAATGTGAATTAACAATCACATATATTGTCAAAATCTAGCTACCCAGTACTAGCCATTGTATATGAAGGTAGACAGAATTACTTAACAACAATCCTTACCTTTAAATATTGTTAAACAAAAGAAGTCCAATGTAAGTCAAATACCTTATCTGAAATATGCTTGTTGTATATCGGTCTAAATATTTATTATGTATACCTACAATAGATACCCATAAATTTAAATTACCTTAATTTTATCTAACTAATAATATTTAAGCAATGCCTAACATATGTAATCAAACTCAAATGCAAATTTTAATCTGTAATTAATTTTAATTTCAATAGTTGACACACTGGAAGAACCCTGGATACTGCAACACAGGGAATCCTAAAGCAGTAGACAGGACCCCAATTTAAATTTGAACTTTAATAATTTAGATACTTTTATACTTATAATGTAAAAAAAAACTAGTTATTATTTTTTTATTTTCTGCTAAATGGCAAATTACATGTTGAAAGTTATTTAGTTTTCTCTTAATTACATACTTGAATCGTAACGATATTTTGAAATTTCTACAAACTTAACATTCTTTCAAATCACGTAACTAAACCGTCCACTACCTCCTCTCCTACAGCTATTCATTAATCCTGCAGCTAAATGGGTTCCGCCGAGTTCTTGCAATACGGATTATAACGGACGCGAACTGAACAGCACAACTTACCTGTAACTTATGAACTGCGCTTATTGCAGTCTTGCTGTCCACGTTTTGCTTTATGGGATGATGCTTTTGTTAGTAATGATAATATAAAGTAAGGTAATATAACGGTAATTGGTTTTTAAAATATTTGCTTAGTGGTGTTATAACTATAAATAAAGAACAGTATTGTTGATGTCTGATATAATGTTCAATATGAAAAAATAAGTAAGTCTCAAAGTTATCAATTCCTAAATGTATGTTTACTACGATCAAAATATCAAATTCAGTCAAACTAGTCAATTTTCGTGATGCACCATTTGCATTATTTCTATGGAGTTAAAATGCAGTGATAAAATAGAGAATAGTCTTATCACATAATATATGTTCGTGTAAGAATACATAACTGCCTCCATTATTGCTAACTTTACCGTCACAAACACGGTATCAAAAAAAATTAATACCCTAGCTCTAATAAAAAGCTAACATGGCCAACCAACCGGTCGTGAAACCACCGATTCATAAAAATTTAACTAAGTACCATCTCCCCATCAATATCAACAGTAGACAAAAGAGGTAATTGAAAATATCTCGCTTTTCATCGGGGTTCGGCCTTTTACGACCCAATTTTTCACATCCCTCCGTTCTAGGGACCTTCGATTTAATATTCCGCCTTTATGGTGAAAAATGATTTATTGGAGGAGGCAACACCGCGCCACGTGATACGAGGCTTGGCTCAAATTGCACCTGTTATATGATGATAATATGTCGTCTCCGTGTAATTTTTATGGCGAATTTACGGCGCGTTTAAGCAAAACCTTATAAGACGAGCAATAAGTGACACCTGGTGAGATTCGTAAAATAATCAAATTATTATTGCAGTTAACTTAAAATGTGTTTCATTTAATTTGAATATAATTTAAATTCGTTATACGAATATTATGATGGGTGTATTTTTTTCATAATATGGCAATACACATATTAAGTCATTGTTACATCGGCATTTAATTTGACTATAATATTGTTACAGTAAATTCAAATAAAAATATTTTGTTCCGTAATCATCATCATCACCATCCACAGCCCTTGGAATCCCACTGCTGGGTATAGGCCTCCCTTTGTATGTGCCGTCTGCGTCTCTTTGTCCCGTAATAAGTTAGGCTTACATTATTCAGACATCGAGCTAAGATTATATCCTAGCTCGATGAGTACAGATTCAAATAAGTTAAATATAATATAAAGTTATATTAAAGCAAAAAAGCTAACATTGTCTGTGCCTTTATTACCCAACCACGATTTAAATTTTTGACCGCGCGATTTTGCCACTATTTTCTAGTTAAGCCCACAAAGTTAAACCAAAGTTAGAATAGCTACACAAACGTACTGCGTCCAACAAGTTAAAACACTTTTCAACAAACGTTGTTTATTTTACAAATTAAATCTGAAGAAAATGTTTTAATGATACCTTTACAATGTCTACAATAGCAAAAGCTGGGTAAAAGAATAGCTATGGACTTCGAAAAAAACCAGTAGTGATCAAATTGAAATCTTTATTTTTGTATATAAACTTAGCAGAAAACGACAGCATTTAAAAAAAAACTATTTGCATTTTTATATGAAATGATTAAACAAAAATTCGTCAAAAATTAACCCCGCGAAACCCGTCCTTGCCGAGGTGAAGGGACATCGTGGTAGGTTTTAGTCGGTAGTGGAGTCCCATTAGCTCCGAGCCCGACATACCCCGCTGCCCCCGGGGAGAGTGCGGGGATGCGTAAATGCATTTCCTCCACGAAAAAAAAAAAAAAGGTTTGTCTTTATTCTTAAAGATGCAAATACTAATTTATAGACTTAAATACTTAAAAAATACTTGTAACAAAGAAAATCCGTGTAAAACGTCCCTTATTTTACTCAATAGCACCAAGTAGCTGCAAATACTAAGCTTGTTAACTAAATAACTGGTCATGTTTGCCAGTTAGATTAAACTAACTAATAGGTTGTTGAACCCTACACTTTTTTGCTGAGTTCAGTTACCTTGAAGTTATTTTTGAAAATATTTTCTGTATTTCAAGGGCGAGCCAATTTCTGTCTGCGCTTGCAAAGATAACACACGTAGCGACTTCGTTTTGAAATTAGGAGTCTACGAACTTTATAGAAAGACGGTTCTTGGCAGGTAAAGAGCACTTTTCATACAGAGTTTCTGTAAATCATATCATTATACTAAAACAAAAGTTTGTATGTTAGTTTTTGGCTGTGTTTGTATAATTTTCCGCTACAATATTTTTTTTGGTATGACGATACGAGACGATATGAATTACCAAGTAGTAATTTACTAAATAATAATTTAGTTTATTTTTGTGTAGACAAAATAGTTAATCCTGCGATCCAAGCGGCTATAAAATGTCAAAAATAAGGTTAAATTCAGTTGGATGGTGACATAATTAATTGTTAGGTATCGGCTGTTCGACATTGCATTATCAGGTAAAAGGGCTTTCTTGCGATCCATAAAATATCTAGGCAAATAAAATAACTTTGCTCATCAAATTTTTGCCATTATAATAATTAACATAAAAAAGCGGCCAAGTTCGTATTTGGCCGCTCGGACTCGGCTCGTCGGACTCGCGCACGAATGGTTCCGTACTATCATTTATTTTATGTATTAGTTTAGGTATTAATTTTTATAGGTTATATATTTCTAAATATTTACTTACAAATATTCTAGTTTCTACCTGTTTATTGAGATCGAGTAAAAATTGCTTAGAAATTAAGTTTGTTGTATGGGAGCCCCCCTTTAGTACGGAACCCTAAAAAGGTTCTCTAAAAAGCTACACTTCAAAAACTCTCCATCAAGTTTTTGTACGTTTATTATTTTAATCTTGGTTCATCAACCGTTGGTCTGGAAACTAATTCTAGTTAGTCTGAAGGAAAATCTATAAATAGCACGTGCACTTCTGCTGTTAACATCTCAGACCAATTGCCAATTAAATTTTTATTTCAGGTTAAAAAATAAAATGTTAGCAATCAAACTAGAAAACTTATTGTTATTATTCTGGAAGGATTTACTGCTGAAACAGAAGGTTTTATTTTATGAACTATGATATCATGAAAGATTTTCATTGCATGGTTGTCTAAACGTAGAAGCGATTAGCGATTCGTCGGTGTAATTCGTGTCTGAGATGCAACATGCTATTTAACGTTGTAACAGACCCTACGGAAACTCGCACACGTAAATATCCCTTACATATGAACATATGTTTTCTTACAATTACAAAGATAGCTTATAAAATAAATTTCGATAAGGCATAAAAAGAAACTCACCAAAAACTCGTATAAGAAACTTTATCACCACCAGCTAGGTACTAGGCAGATGAAAATATTTGAAATCCCTCTTCTGATCGTATTTTCGACATACACAAGTGGATTTTTCCGTTCATCAATCTTCCTGAAATCTCCCTGAGTGAATTCTTTCGGTGAAACTAGTACATTCATACGTTACAAAACGTCCATACATAATGTGCTGGTGTCGCATATTTACTTATGTACGTACGTAGCGCGGCATTGGAAACAGTTACTGAGCTTAGGTATATGTTTTGCGAGGTAAAGAGGTGAAACTTATTTAGTTATTTATTTTTTTAGCTGTGCATGAATAACAATGTTGTATTTTTTTGTAATGAAAACACTAACACAAGCTTAACAAGTTTCGGTGTTTACCTATTTAAGGTGCAGTGGCTAACAGATTTTAGAATGTCAACTGTCTACCCACAACATGACGTCACTTCTGCGTTTTTGGCCACAATCAAATAGGGCCGTACATATCGATATTTCAATTAAAATTTCTCAGTTTGATGGCCTATCTTCCCACTTGACATTATATCTACGCAAAAGCCATAAAAAAAAAAAATAGGGCATCTTGCTTTTTTGGTACTATAGTCAGGCAATTTCTTACAAATTTAGTACTAGGTTACCTAGAGCACAAGCAAACACTGTACTGTAGTCCAAGGTGAAGCATGCATGAAACGGAATGGTACTAATAGCTCTCAAACTTGTATTGCACCTACTACTCAACAACAATACTCTTTTTTTACAAGAAATGGGTTTGCACATGACCATAATTCACACTCTCTGATACATAAAAGTCAAACGGTCAAACCTATGTCTCTGCGTGTTCCCCTAGTAGGCTGGTTGTAATAGAGCGGCGGCATCTGTTGCCAGAATTAATAGCTTCCACGTGACCTCTAGCGCTGGGGGCCACCGACAGATGGCGCTGTACTGAGTCCATAACGTTAATGGGCGCCCACTACAAGCTGGATCTACAGTGATATAAATATGTGCACGAAATTAAAAGGCGGCGTTTCATGCTAGTCATCTGGTGGGTTTTGAGTATCTCAATGATTGTGGTTTCTTTTTCAACAAAAATAGGCTTTGAGCAGGCCTACCTATCATAAAACAAAATGGCGCGAATCAACTGACTGATATCTGTGTGCTTTAAGAAAAGTTTTTACTGTCTGTGTTGCAACCATGTGTGTTAAAAGAAGAATTATCATGCAATACATAAAGATAACGATAAAATGTTTACTCGCATTTTCAATAGCGCATTGCGGTGCCCAGACCTGAATTACCTTGCTTTTAATTTTTAGTCGCCAAATACACAATCTAGCGACAGCTTTCTCATTATGAAAACGCCATTACAAGCCTGGTGTATCCAATCTTGTAGCGTGCTGCACGTAGCATCGTGAAGTTCAAATATTCATGGGTGTTTAAATTATAACGGGTAGTTAGGATGTAGGAGCGGGCAAAGTTTTACAGCAATTATTCGGGTTGAGCCACGCTTGGGCTCAGCTCTGCGCCGCCACAGATGGCGCCAGGAGCGGGCTAATAACCAACCATCCACAGACCACGAAAAACTTTTGAAATTCGATTGTAATCGTCGAGATCAGAATTTGAAAATGAACGGAGTTTCCGCTCTAGCAATAACTTCAGCTTATCTTTGTAAAATTCTCTGAAATTGAATTTTCTTGCGAATGCACCTTTCCGATTTTCTCTTTGGTGGGGGCAATTCTACAAGTTGAGGACTTCATTATTTTTATATTAGCTTGTAGTTTCAGTACTGGGTGGTAATTGCTTTAATTATTTAGCGTATTGATAACATTTAAAGACCTTTATAGTAATAGCATATTATAGGGATTAGAAAATATATATATTAAGTTTTTTTTTTGCGTATTCTTTAAAATACTGTACTGGACACACAATTACGTCACAACGCAAAATTTTCTGACTATTGTCTCGAAAATCAAATTTCTAAATAGACGGTACAATTAATAAGAAAGTAATTAAGGCCATTTTGTGCAAAAGGTCAGGCGACGGAAGTTGGCCGAACTAAATAAAATTACCGAGAGGGCGATGGAAATTTCTTGACGCATAAATTTTGTTCAAACAGATTTTAACTGGAATCTTTTATTTCCGTTCTTAGCGATTCCTCCATCTTCATTAGTCATACTTTGCGAGATAAAATGATTTATTATGGCCGGGAGAGGGGTTTTATTGGTATACTAGCGATGCCTCTTGGGTCCGTTCAGATATCAGGATATGAGAAGAGGCTTGTAAAAAGTCGCCAGTAATATTTGTGAGATTGACACATTGATGATTAGACCATTATTTTATCATAAATTAAAATCATGACGGCCATAAATAGTACATATTTATGTACAAACTACATAGTTATTATATCGACACAATGCGAACGAAACCGTGTTACTCAATTATTTTTATAATAGATATCTACAATTACTTACAAATTTACTAAAAAAAAAGCAAAAACAAGTATAAAGTTAAAAACAAAATCACTTACCATTATTTTATATTTTGTACTAAAAATCTCTGCATAGTCTGTTAAGGTAATCGGTGTATTAAAATTGCTCCATATTAATAAACCTGGATATTAAACGTGCTTAGATAAACTTTAACAGATGTTTAAGTAAGACAGCCTCCGGCCTTTAAGGACCATTGCCTGATGGTGAGGAAAGCGATTTGGTGTAAGTTTTTTTTTATGTTTAGCGTTTTTAATGTTTTATTTTGATAAATAACCTTGAAGTGTCACTTAGTATGAATTGAAATGGTGGTCAAATGTAAGCCGATGATATCGAAACCCTATATATCAAATAAATACTTCGTTGTGTAATATTTGTTTCATTGCCAACTGAGGGACAGATAGTCGTGATTGTTTGTTGAAAGGATTGGATTTTGGAAATGGATTACTTATGAAACTTCTTCAATTTCTTCCTCTATAAATCGCATGGATAACGTAGAAAGCATACACTGTAGCATCTCAAAAGAATTGTTAATTAAAAATAGTGACTAATTCTATTACAATAAATCTTAAGCTAAAATTGTACCCATGTCAAAAACAATGACGGCAGATTAGTGTTTTTATTTTAATTTACTTTACAATAATGCTCAAATGTGTTATGATTAAAATTAAATAAATTTTTGATAGCACTAAAAATCGCAAATATTTAACAAAGAACTGTATCTTAAAGTTGAAAACAGTGTTATCGGGTAAATACCCGCTCCCGCTCCAGCGTCAGTCTTCCCGCCGTACCTCGCGTCTAGCCTTAGGATAGTTATTAACCGACGGTTAACTTCTAACAAAGGTTTAGTTTACTTAGGACTCGCCTTCTCTAATGGAAAGATAACATTCCACAACTGATTTTGTCCCCGCGACTTTTCTGCAAAATTCCGCACAAAAACGATCTTTCGGTTATTATATTCCGCTTCACGGAATTCAAACTTTCTTCATAAATATGAGAATTTTCAATTTATTCTCGGAGTTTCACGTTTTTGTTGCTTCATTACGACTGAGACGTATTTTGGCGTGAAATACTCTTTATAGGAAAAGATAGCTTCGGAATTCAGGGGACAAAAATATTGTATAAATATTTTCAATCACGGGCCCTGTCAAAATGATTACAAAAACCGAAATGGAAGACTTTGCTCACAATATTTCTATTGAAAGAAATTGTAAATGTTTATTCGCATTTAGATGCCGGCTTTTGGGATCTTTTAATTGAGAAATTTGAAAAGGAAATTGTATTTTTTTCATAGAATAGCGTAAAGCTAGGAAATCGTAATTGGATTTGATTAAACACGAATAATCATTTCTAGAAATTTTTGAATTTGCTCAACATACATTTCCAAGTAAACTCCCCGAACGAATCATTTCTACGGAAGAGAGGAAGATACGATCCTCCGTAATGAGGATTACAGCTCAAAAAAGGAAGAAACACTTTTACCAGTTATTTGCTGGATTAAATTAATATTTGCTATATAATATAATCATAAGTGGAACTCATCCAAGCGTATCATGTTAGCCTGAATTAAAGTTCAAATTACCCGCAGGTAGTTTTAGCCGTGTTTTAAACAAGTTTCCGCTTTTGAGACGCTGGCGCGGACACCACGTCTTTAGATTTTCAAGGACAAATTATTATTTTTAATTTTTATGATAAAAGGCACGTGATTGCAGCCACATGATAGGTCAGGCCATCTTTCCACTACCCTCAAGTCCAATAAGTTGTAAGAAGCTCTGCACGCTGCTGAGGATAGAGTTCAATCGCTAGAAGGACGTCTATGATAAATTTGATACTTTGGCTCTATTTGGCGCTTAATAAAATAAGCGGAAAAGAGTAGGGCGTAAGAATGACCAATGTAAATAAACTACCAAAATTAGTCTATGTAACAATAAAGTGGCCAACGTTTTGATGGTGATACTGATGAATTAAATCTGGGCTTGTCATCACAATACACCCATTGTTAAGGCAAACCACCAACTCGCAAAACAAGTTATTAAATAATCTTACCTATAACCTTCTCAATACATTTTAATACTTGCACTACTTACCTCTTAAGAATCTACTTGTCTTAACTTAACTTGTATGTATGTATGTTAACATTTTTAGCTCAAACCCCTTTCAACTTCTCTCACTTTACCTTTTAATCTTACCACATTTTCCCAGTTACATGGTCCCCCTACAAACACTCCCCGGAACAACTTTTAATCGCTGCAAACTCCTTTCAAGACTGCTGAAGGATATGCGATTCGACGTTTAGTTAAATAGAATTAATTTAATTACTTCGTGTTTCAGGATAGACCAGGATTTAATTAGGTATTAATAACTTAGAGCAAAGTTTTGCGGATAATTTGTTAAAATTTTGTTTGGCTGTTGGTTAGGTTTACTTTTATGTTGATTATTTTAACATCAGTTTTCTGCTCATAATCATGCGTTATGTAATTATATGTATATAATATTATTTGTTTTATTTATCATCATTTTGAAATTTTGCATGTATCTAAATATATAAAACACGTGACTGACTGATATAGTGATCTATTAACGCACAGCCCAAACCACTGGATGGATTGGGCTGAAATTTGGAATGAAGGTAGATGTTATAACGTAGGCATTCGCTAAGAAAGGATTTTTGGAAATGCCACTTTTAAAGGGGTGAAAGGGGCGAAGCTGCGAGCACCCACTAGTTAAATATAATGTACGTATGATACGTAACTTAGAACACATTATTTGTTTGATATATCCTGAAATATTTGTTATTTTTTATTTAGTACATGCCCGCGCCTTCGCTCGCATTATTTTCGGAATAAAAAGTAGTTAAAAAAATAAAATTGGTCTTTTTATTTTCAAGACGGCTTATGATGTAACATTACAATTTCTTCTTCTTATCGTACGGGAGTGGCCAACTCTGGCGTCGACAGTTTATCAACTTGCTACTTTTCGGTCACCCATCCAAGGACTGACCGCGTCGACCTTTGCTTTGGTAATCACATAACATAACAACTCTCCCAATAACAAAAAGATAACTGATACAAAAATCCACGTTACTTCTGCCCCATTATAACTCCTCATAGTACCGCAAAAATGTCTTAAAATTTAAAGACAATGCGCCAAAATCTCTGTTGTTCTGATCATAATGTGAATTTCCTCGCTCCTTCCACCAGAAATGTTCGGAACAGGCTATAAGGCGGTCCCTTGACACCTATCGGAAGGGTTAAGCTGCTATTTTATAACGGTTCTTTTATTTTATGCTTTCCCATTTAACTTTGACCTGCGTCACTTTTTCTTTCTTCCCCTTTTTCTGGAACGACGAATTTTTTTAATGACGCCCTGTATTAGATAGGACGTGGCCTGAAAATAGGCTGTTGACAAATAAATGGAAGATTTCAAATAGCACTCAACTAAGACAATAAGTATGATCACACAATTAAATATTTTACAACATTAAAATAAAATATAATCTAATTAAATCTCAAAATACCAGCTCATATAAAAAAATTATAATAGAACAATAGATTAGAATATGGACACTATCACTTGCAGTAAATTTATCTAAACTTGTTACTTTAGACAATTTTAAGTAAGTTTAAGTTACTTCATTAACCTGCCAAGATTTATTATTATGTATACATAATCTAAATATATAAAACTCAAAGGTGACTGACTGACTGACTGACTGATATAGTGATCTATTAACGCACAGCCCAAACCAATAGACGGATTGGGCTGAAATTTAGAATAAAGGTAGATGTTGTGACGTAGGCATCCGCTAAGAAAGGATTTTTGGAAATGCCACTTTTAAAGGGGTGAAATAGGGGATGCAAGTTTTACTTCTTAATGCGAGCGAAGCCACGAGCATCCACTAGTCTTCCATATATTAAAATGTAACATTTCTAATTTGATCATTTTAATTAGATATTTCATGAAGAATTCCATTAATCGACTAACAAATTAATTGATAAACTATGTGAATGTATCGTATTGTAAATGCAGCACAGAAATTCCTTTACCAAAAGCCTTATCCCAAGAGATACAGCAGTGCAGTCATTCATTATAATAAAATTACCCAAATTAAAATCCCGGAGCGCGCCGCACAACACAACCCCGTGCTATTATCGGCTCCAACCGCAATCAGGCTCAAAATACTTAAACACCAGGCGGAAAAATGGCACATAGGAAGGTAACTCTAGTTTTTTTTTATCTGTATGTTGATAATGGTGATGCGGTCCAAGCCTATTTCGGCTACGATTAACGTGTTTAAGGAAAAAATCAGTGTTTCTCACTTGGGCTCTGCACTTGATGTAAATAACATATAACCAATTACTGCAGAGCATAAGCGTCGACCGTTTCACGTTAATAATCGCTGGTTTGCGCTGTTCAATCCCAGATGTTTCTTTCAAACTTTTTAATAACGTCCAGCCACCGTTATACAGCTTACTACACTTTGCGTATCAGTAGATTTAGAGAAAAAATAACAATTTGTCTTCCCAAGTTATAAAACCAACATTGAGTGGTTTTAATTTAGGTAAATAATGCATATTATGTACCTCTAAACATCACTTTGCTGTCAAACCAGTTGAAAATTTTAACCAAAATAAGCCACATAATATATTCTTTCCTCGTAACTCCATTAATGTACTAGTACATACTAGATTTACAAAAAAATATGTCATTAAAACAGCCAGTACCTGTAAGCCGGATGATATTTATTAGCATGTAAATATGCTCATCAATTAACTCCGGAGTATCGAGCTGGCTGCCATTTGCATGATGTAATCGAGGCTTGCAATCCGGCCGATACGTGGTACTAGGACCTCCATCACTTTGGTAAGATTTATTGCATTTAGTTTTAGCATGAATAATTACAATAGGACGTGCTTGTTTTGTGTATACAGTCAGCCATTTGACAACCAGGGCCTGAAATGACAAGCAATTTGAGACAAGTATTTTTTCATTAAATAATGTTGTGAATGATAAACTTATTTTCACCCGGGCGTCTGAAATGAAACCAGGAGTGTATGTGTGCTCGAATCAACTGTATTTTGCCTGTATTTTTAATCACTTCTAGTCACAACAACACTAATTTTATTTTTTATTTTTATTACTTTGTCTGTGGTTAATAATTTTAGTAGGTAACATTTCATTAAACAAATTTAATATGGTAATTAATTTTTAATAAATGATTTATTTATATTTATTATTACTAAACTCTTGACACCACAGTTGGCCACTCTTATTCAACAAGAAGAAGAAATAAGCAAGCCATGATGTCTAATAGCAATTTTAATTCTCTAATTGAGAAAATTTCATTTGTGAAAAATAATTCAGCGCGTAGATACCGATTTAGTCTAAGTATGGGCATTTATTTAAGATGAAGACCTTTTCTCTGTATCTCTCTTAACACGATACAGTATATCAATATCAAATCTGTAGTGGTAGTTTTGTTTGCTTCAAATATTGAACAGTCCTCATCTATGAAGTAGTTGTTAGCTAAATCACTGTTGGTTCTCCACTATCGGATCCAAAGCAGGAGTGTAGAGCAAATTGTCTTAGCATTGACGTTTAAGTAAATCGATAATTGAGCGTCTTTGTGCTGAATTTGAAAGCTTTAACGTGTAGTCTACCAAATTTAATTAAATCCTCATGTATTTAAAAACAACATTTGTATCAGAAGTAAATTAATACAAATACGAGTAATTAATTAACTAAATATGTCTTCAATTAAAATACGCAAATAAAGGGTTCGGCTCAAATATGCTTTTTTTGAAATTTCACTCAGTGCTATCGCTTTAAAATATGTCTACGAAGTGCTACGACTCTACAAGCTACGCTCCGTAGCACTGTCTACGTAAACTCTACGATGATTTTGCTACACACATCGATGCAAATGGTAATTGTATTTTTTGTGATGGAAAAGATAAACGTTTGACTGCAGCCCGCCTGCTGCAGCCTAATTTTTGGTATGATATTTGGTTTTGGTTTAGAAGAAAATGATATAATGATTTGATAGTTTGTAAATTGAAATAAGTTTTATGTACCAAAACAAAGCAAACGATGCCGCGGGCATCCTCTATTTCCTCAACACGATACACCATGCATCTCATCAATCGCTCAATACCATCGTCTGCACGTTTCGTTTACCTCAGTACTGGCGCGTCATATTTTCGATACCTATTTTCTTACGAAATGTTGCGCGAAACTCCTTCGGATCCGGAAATTGGATACGCTTGCCCAGAACTTACCAATTTACTTTTTACCTCGAGACGGTTTACTCACACATTTCTTCATCATTCCATTCCAAACAAGGATTTGAGGAGCACGATTTATTTTGACTTGTATATGTATGTGGTTTAAATAATAATTTCATTTTTACAATGAAATTGTTCTTATCATCGTCATCAGTCTAAATCCATCTTGTTCTTTCCTAAGCCACACCACGAAACTAGATTTGGTTCTAAATAGTTTATTAAAGTTTGATCTCAAGTTTAACCACATGAAAACCTTCTAAGGTGGTTTAAAATCTCAACATCACACTTTGCTATTTTCGCTACAAAGTCCAAATTTTTGCTACAAAAAATCATATCAATCTCATTCTCCCTTCAAGACATAACGTTACATTCGCCATTTATATTCTAAGCAATTTAAAAACGCGTAATGAAAGCTTAACGCTAGCAATTTATAAGAGGGGCGTTTTTTATGGAGCAATTTTTCAGTAATACCACGCATCACTGCACTCCATTGCGTGTTATAGAAACGCCTCACGAGAAAATGGGAATTCGTACACACAACCACCCTAAACTGATGACAAGGAAATATCACTCTTATACACAAGACTTTATAGTACAAAATAGTACAATATTTATGAGAATAGGACAATAATGTTAAAGCCCCAAAAATCTGCCTCCATTGTTATGCCCTGGGAATAGAGTTAGCTTTGCCACTTTTTAAATTGTGTTTTTGGGTGACGCGGAAAGTAGGTTTTTCTTGTATAAAATGGAAAAATTATAAGACTAAAGTACTTTAATATCCACCGCATAGAGGTTTAGTAATAGTAGGGTTGGAAATGATATTTATAATTTTGTTACTACTTGTTAGCTTGTATGTTTTGTATTGGTTAAATAACTATGAAGTTATTGTTTTGAATAGCTTATTGTATCCAGGAACATTATTTATTTTTCATTAAGCCTATGAAATAACATAAATATTAGTTTTAATAGATGTCCTTAAAAATACAAGCCACTTTAGGTTAGATTCTGATTGTTCACCTTATCATATCGTACTTATGAACCTTCCTATGATAAAGTAACGGAAATATTCTAGAACATGAGCTATATTAATGGAACATACCTAAAGTAATTTATTCACCTTTCCTTAACAATATCTATACATACTATTTTTTTTTTATAAAGCTGAAGAAGATAGAAAGTCTAAACATTGAAGATATGTACATAAAAAAAGATTGTGTATACCTTGAATCGATAATAAAAACCGTTTCAGCAGTTTCTATATTTTTTGTCGTTTATCTGTTTCTCTGTGCCTCTGTTTGTCTGTTTATTTAATAACCCAAAAACGACCGAACTGATCATCATGATTTTCGGTGAGTAGATAGTAAGAGATCTTAGGAGTGTCATAGGCTACTTTTTATCCTGAATAATGCGAGCGAAGCCGCGGACACCCACTGGTATTTCATAACTTCATAATGTCAACGCGGAATACGTTCAAATTTCACCAAAAAACCGTTTCATCAGTTTCTATAATTTTTGTCGTTTATCTGTTTCTCTGTTTGTCTGTTTATTTAAACGCTCATAACCCAAAAACGACCGAACTGATCATCATGATTTTCGGTGAGTAGATAGTAAGAGATCTTAGGAGTGTCATAGGCTACTTTTTATCCTGAATAATGCGAGCGAAGCCGCGGACACCCACTGGTATTTCATAACTTCATAATGTCAACGCGGAATACGTTCAAATTTCACCAAAAAACCGTTTCATCAGTTTCTATAATTTTTGTCGTTTATCTGTTTCTCTGTGTCTCTGTTTGTCTGTTTATTTAAACGCTCATAACCCAAAAACGACCGAACTGATCATCATGATTTTCGGTGAGTAGATAGTAAGAGATCTTAGGAGTGTCATAGGCTGCTTTTTTCTCCTGAATAATGCGAGCGAAGCCGCGGACATCCACTAGTATTTCATAACTTCATAATGTCAACGCGGAATACGTTCAAATTTCACCAAAAAACCGTTTCATCAGTTTCTATAATTTTTGTCGTTTATCTGTTTCTCTGTGTCTCTGTTTGTCTGTTTATTTAAACGCTCATAACCCAAAAACGACCGAACTGATCATCATGATTTTCGGTGAGTAGATAGTAAGAGATCTTAGGAGTGTCATAGGCTGCTTTTTTCTCCTGAATAATGCGAGCGAAGCCGCGGACATCCACTAGTATTTCATAACTTCATAATGTCAACGCGGAATACGTTCAAATTTCGCCAAACTTCATACGGAACAAGTTGATGTTCGGAAAATCAATATAACTAGTTAGATAGTGGGATGTCGTTAAGAGAGTTAGAGATCGCTAAATAAATTATCTACTTTGCGCAACCGCAGTCTGAACCAGCTTAATTGGCAGTCACAAGTGAAGGACTCCTGCAATGTACGCAGATAAGCAGTGAACTAATTTGGTCTTAGTTTTAAAGACAATGTCTGTATTTTCTAAAGGATTTTTTAAATGTTATATTTGGAATATTGTATCTAAGTGTAAGGTGCTGTGTTAATATTTATAAATTTATTTAAAAAAATAAACACTTATTTAGGACTAGTGGGGCTCGCGACGCTTCGCTCGAGTTGTTTCGGCATAAAATATAGCCTAAGGCACCATATCAAATTGTGATGTCTTTTAGACAAGATATATGTATGTACCAAGAAACTAATAAACCAAGTTACTAACTTTCGTTTTTAAATAATAGTATGAGTATGATTTTATTAGATCTTTCAATACGATGCGTAAAACGCATGCTAAGAGATGGTGCTACCCAAGCGCGCTGGATTTTGGCCTCTCTTAACAATCAAGAGGAACTGGAAAATCTTTCATTTGAGGTAACTTTCACTCTAGTTTAAAATATAATTGACAATATGTCAATTCTCAACACTATTTGTTACGTTATTGCACATTTAACTGACTAGATTTTTGCACTGTGCTGCCAATTAAAATGCGCTTCAACGGTTACGTCAACCTGTTAAACAAATAAATTAATTATTATTGCATCTAAACATACAATTAAAACAATTGATAGTGTGGCCTTAGCAAATTACGGAATATACCTATCAAACAGTTGCAGAAGAGAGAAATTTGACTTCAATAAGTGAAGTAGATAAACTAGCGCTCTGTACTCCAGAGTGCTGTCTAAGTTAGAAACTAAGTTACCATCAAAGCTAATAATGTAGGCACCGCCGATAGGCATCAGACATGTTCTGGGAATAGTACAGATAATAATATTCACCGTGTTCACGTTATTAAAGATTAACTTTATTAAGTCGTCTTGTAACTACCAATCTCAGTCATCACTAATTTATGTAAGTTATGTAGATTTAACAGAGAGATATTTATGTATCTAGTGTCAAATGTGGCATTCTATTTGGGGGCATTCGTGTATCGGATGACACATCAAATTGTAGGTCCTGGCTGTTTGTCGCTGACCCATATCAGAAACTCCTGTGGGCGGTTTAAAAACTGTGACACTAGAATTGGACATTCTAATACTAACCTACTTTTATTTCAACGCAAAATTATTATAATGCTGATTTGATAGACACCATTATTGTCATTTATATGAGTTAAAGTATCGTAATATCTAAAGTTCGTGATATTATTATATAAGTATAGATTATTATCTTTCTCACGATCAAACATGGTAGCATTCAAAATTGACACAGCATATATACAAAACGTTTTAAAAAATAAAGTTTCTGCAATATAAATACAAATTGCACCGCCATAACATTCACGGAATCCAGATTAACAACTGGTACTCGCGTGCAATTTTAGCATTTTGGCAACAATGGCAAATATTCGACGTTTCCCAATTAATCTCCAATAAAATTTTATTGAAAATGCAATATCCATACGGGCTTAATCTTATGCTGGCTGGTTTAAAAAATGTAAATGTTTCGGATGAACGTTGGGCTGTACCTCCACAGATGCATTAACAATTTAGACTTAAGTTATATCTATGAGAAAATTAAAGTCTGCAATTTAATGGTCAAACTATTACTTGTAACTTGATGATGCAATATGAAACATACTCGTATGTGCAGACGCATTATAAAAAAATGTCACAAAATAAAATAGCGTTATACTTATTTATTGTGGGATTTTAATGACTATAATTTTAATGAAAATAATATGAGATTTAGTTCCCTAAAATAGATTAAAGATGTTAAGTTTTTTACACACCCACTCTGTAAAAATACGTAAATAAATGCATACTATTGATTGTTTTCATTCTCCACCAATTTTCGTCATTTTTATATAAGTAACTAAAATGTTAGTTGGGAAAGCAATAGAGAGGAAAGTGATAGAGCATTGCCATTTATATCTCTCTAACGAACACAAATAAAGTCGATACTCCACGGCCGCAATGATGTCAGTATTACCCACGGTCGGCGGCCGCTTTCAAAGCGCAGGCCGTGTAAAAATGTTCACATTTACATTTTACAGGCTCTATGCTGTCCGACTTCCGTGGTTGTAACATGCGCTGCCAATGTCCAACCAAAATATGTTAAATTAATCTAATTTGCTATTTGTTTTTGCCTATTGATGTTTTTTGTGCGTGAGCGCCGTACGTTTTATATTATAGAGTTGTAATCCGGTTTAAAGTTATTTAAAGAATTTACCTTACAATATTTCATGCAATTCGGTTCTGCCATTTGACCGCGAAGAAGAAAGAAAAATACATACAAACACAAGGTCAAACTTTTGCTTATATAATAAATTAGTTTGTGGGATACAAGCAAAATAGTAATATATAAAAACAAGGGAAGAAAAACTAAACATACTACTTCTAACTACTACAAATAGGGGCACTTAGAAAATCTTTAGAAAAGCCTAAAGATAATCTAAGTGCTCCAGCCCACTACCACTACCACTACTATTATTATTGTAAATAAAGTTTACTAATGTAAAAAAAAAAAGCAAAATAGTATGTATCTTCAAAAGTGAGTGGATTGCAAATAAAATTTTATAGTCATTGTAAATGGGTTTTCCCTGTAAATAGCAAAAATAACCTCCTCAAATACCACTATTACGTATTCATAGATCAAGAGATTAAAACTAATTAATTTATGAGCCATATTTATACGGTCAAATAGCCTTATTAATATGGCACCATAATATTGAACATTAACCCAATAATAAAGTACCACGGCTACCGTAATACCGAAAGCATTTGCACGAGATATTATAAAATTTAAGTACCTTAATACAACCATGATCATTACTTTTTACACGTTATAAAAAGCCAGCGTTATCGAGAGGGCGAATTTAAATTTAAATTGGCACCAAGAGGCGTTTATTTAATTTATCGGTTACAGAAAATTAATGTACGGTTTTTAAAAGTCAATTACTTTGAAGTACGGGCATTGACACAGGGGTCAAAGCACGGGTGGCAAGAGAAACTTGGCAACATCACAGAATAAATTATATCATATACACACAGTTACAGGAAGATTATTATATCGTTAATGACATTCAATGTATATGGGTTTTATAAGTAATGTATCTATTTATACAGAGGTTTAATTAAATGTCATCCTTATAACATTGATGTTAACGGCTACACCTAGTTTTAGCCGGTTAGAACTAGGTGTAGCCACTTAGCCTTGGTTGGGTTGGTACGATTTATCGTACGTTAGAATTAATTTGATTTTTCAAGAATTTGTTTATTTCTTATTCACTAAAAGTTATAACAGAGATTTCAAAATTCGCACAACAAGCAAACCACCAAAATTTTACTACTTGTATTAAATTATACACAAAAAGTTTTTACTGTGTCGACAGAAGGTAACATAACAATGTTTAACACAGCAACGTTTACTTATTATGTTTATCTGCTATTTGTAACAAACAAATGCAATCAAAATTTTACGCTTTACGAACTAATAAAACAAGAGGGAGTGAAAATTCACTGTAAGGCCTCATAAAACGTTGTCAATGTAGCTACATCGCGTAAATTTGATTTTATTTTCACGTATGAGCATAAAAAGTTTTCTAATCTATTATAATATGGCTATTCTCAATTTTATAACTGAATGTTTTTTCTTTCAAAGCCAAATGAAGGACATTTGGATCAAGGGTTTTGTACAGCCCTAGGAGCCTTTGAAGTGCTCTGGCGGTTGCTTCTCCATTTTACGAAAGTGCTCTCAAATAAATAAATATTACGGGACAAATGATAAGCAAAAGATGCATTTGTACTGTTGTACAAATGTGTTATATATGTACCTATGTCATTTATGACTTCTTCTTATCGAATGAGAGTGGCCAACTCTAGTGTCGAGAGTTTTCAAACCGCCCTAAGGGGCTTCATTTCTGACTGAAAAGAAAATACCTAAGTCTAAAGGTCTATATAGTACCTACTTACCGTAATAATTACACGTGAACCATAAATCACGTCTCATATTGTTTCCCCGAAGCATTGTTTGTCACAATATAATTGTATATATATGTATTGTATGTGTCGACTGTGCCAAATTTCATATATGTAAGTAAATGTTAATTTATATCTACAGACGTTGGCCGTTTCAGATGCGTGTGGTGGCAGACAAAATATTGTAGAACTCAAAATTCTAAATGTATGAATGTATGCACATATTTTATAATTTAATTGTGTTTCTATTTCACCTCTCAAAATCCTGCTCATGTTTGGTCTGCAATCGATCACTTTAATTTAATTTGCAATGTAATTTCCGTTCATTATAAGAGAATAAATCCAACCATTATCATTTTTGGCATAGCACATGTCAAATACACAATAAAAATATACGATTGGCTAGGGATCGGATACTAAAAAAGAAAAAAAATAAGAGATAAGAGGAGAAGGAGCATATATATCAATCACGCACTGCACGGAATTGTCTGAGATATATCTGCCAAGTCTGATGTCTTTATATATAAATCAACTCTAAAGCTCCACACAACTCTTGCTCTGATTCCTTTATTCTCGAATTTCACGTCGGCATTGTTGTGAAGCCATTCCAATTGCTGTAATTAAAAACAAACTTTTATGAGAGAATCTCATTAAGCCGACTGAGGCCTTCATTTTTTGCGTCCGCGTTATAAAGGGCTTTAAAGAAGATATCATAATAAACTTGCTTTGAATAAAGAACGGGTATTTTAAAAAAAAAATGTTATATTTTGACTGAAAATAAATAATATTTCAATATACTTAATAAATACTCTATATTATAGTAATAATTTATAATATCGTTATTTGATACTAGCATACTAATTATTTTGACTTTATAGAATGCATTAGAAAAGCAAAACTTAGATACGAAACAATCATTTTTTATGTACCTAATCTGTTTAAAATTCATCCAATTCCATACCTTTTTGTTCTATTATTTTCCAAACATTTTTTTATTCCAAGAGCTAAGTATTTCAAGATTCAGGCTAAGTCCCACCTACGTAATTCACTCGTTTTTTCAGCGCCTAAATAATAAACTTAGCTTATATATCTCCGCCAGAGTCACAGTGGAACTGAAAACAGGATCAAATCAAATAAACAAGAGATTGCGTAATACCTGTCTGCTATAGGATTAGAGCCTACTGGAAATATATCGTAATAATACCATACCTGTACATTTTCGTAAATTTCCAAATGTCGCAGTATACACACATAAACATTTATGAAATAAATTCCTATTTTCGAATAATGTATACAAACCTGTGCATTTTCGAAAATTTCCAAATGTCGCATTACAAAAGTTGTTGCTTTTGATGTAATAAAACCAACCTTAAAAGATTATGCGTTAGTTACCTTCAATTTGAATACATACAAAATCATCATCATCTTCATCGACACTTTATGACTGAGCTGGATATCGTCCTCTTGCCCTTGGTGGAAAAGATGACTACTAGTCTAGTCCACAGAATCGTTTGGTTAAATTTGATTTAAGTACTCTATATTTTTTCTTGTCTTTTTTATATGTAAAATGATTTGGATGACAAAAACATTAACTTTTAATTTGAAAATAGTACTATGACTACATGCTATATGTTCATATGCTAGATTGTTTAACAAATGTTTGCCTGCACATGCTCAAAAACAAAAGCTACTTACTAAAACCAAATCTCAATGTCAAACTCGTGCAAAATAAGTAAGAGTACAATAAAGATAAAGATATTTATTAATGTTATAAAATGAATACATCAAAATACCTATGAACAGTATGTATCACATTATGAAATCTCGTCAGTAATATACAATACAAGAATCTCCATTGGCTCCCAAACTAGTAGAGCTCTTCAATAAATAAACCCCGGGGTTGTTTTCGGAAGTTAATGGGAATCATTCCTATTGAAATGAATCTCGGTTGTTTAAATTAGATTTTTATTTTTGGCTTGTAATCTTAGATATTTTTGGTATATTTATTATTAAATCAAATTAAGGTAGACATGGTCTTGTTATTTACGTGAAGGATATTTTATAGGGTTACATACTTTACTCATACGAAAAACAAAAACAATATTTTATATTTCGAATAAAAAGTTTAAGTTAAACAAACATCTATAGTGCGGGTTTAGCACTTGACTGACAATTACCACATAATTAATACACACATTATTATCACATAATTTATTTTTTAGGCCATAAGTCATAGTAGGTATATCTGGCAAATTGTAGTCAAGCGCAAATCTGTTTTGTATAAGCAATTAATCATGAATAAACAATATATTGATAGAATTACCTAAGCAGCAAGCAATTACCAGTCTTAAAATTTCCTAGCCGTTTTCAGTTACAATTAAAGCCAAAATACCATCAAAATGAACATGAAATCTGAGACTTTTGCCACAAAATTTCCTCACTGAGGCCCTAGAGATTCAATGCAGTGTGGGTAGAGTTAAATTTATGAGGAAAGTTCAGGAGTCATGTTTAGCGTACCTATGCTGTTGTTTCATGTTACTTTTTTATTACTTAGTTATGCACGAATTATTTGCGACAAACTTGTACGCATACTGTGATTTTGAGAAGGCATTTTTAACCATAGATTACTAAGAAGATCTTTTAACAAAATCTTTTGATCAAAGTGTGATTGTCTGATACAAATAACAGGCAAATCCACTTATAACTCTTAAGCACAATTTAGCATTTGTTTGCTACATAGTTTTGCTTTTAAATGCGTTTAAGGGTCTTTTAGGAGGTTCAGTATCATTTTTCCCGCTAATATCTAAAATACAAAAACTGACCAAAACTGCTTAGAGCCTTTAGAGTTCTCAGATATATCAAATAACTCTAATCATAATGACTCCTATTCGCCATGAATAGGAATAAGGTTTCCAAGTAGATATGAATCGGATTTTTCAAGGAAATCACTTTACGTTTACACTTTCGTTACCCAAAATAAATTTGAATCTGATAAAACAAAGAACAAGTAAACTTTTCGTTTTGTTTCTAATTTGCCCGATAGTAAAATTAAGACTGCTACGGAGCGCATTTATGCAGCAAAATAAACTAATATTAGTTCAATCAAAACAATCGAAGCAAAAATGTAAGTAAACTTATCTTTCTTTCTCAGTTATCTACATTCATCATAGAGATTTCAACCAAGATTATTTTTAAGACGAAAACTGAACAAACAATTTTAAGCGCGAAGAACAAGAATTCTTGGGATGGTTCTTTCTTTCATTTTCATAAAGTTTGTGGGTATTAAAGTGTCGGCACTTGAGATGGTGGCTCCTGCAATTTGGCCCCAGGCCAGCTGTTATATTAGGACTGTTCCCTATAACTCCTAATAAGTGCCTCTCTGTGGCCTCCGCGAATTATCTTTACATATTTGGTGTCGTAAAACTATTTTGTACCTAGAAATAGTACATGCTTATTCGTCAACAATCACATTCACAATAAAAACATTTTTATAATACCAACACGTCAAACATTATATAAATTCAGACATTTGGTTCCGCGCGCGGAAAATAGTGTTTGTTCGTTTGTTTGTGTTTACTATGTAATTTGACTTCAAAAATTAATCTTTATATTTACACAACCCACTATTTTAGTCATATTTATACTAAACTTACCAAAAGGAAAATAAGTCGGAAATCTTGCAGGGTTTTCCGGGAAGCGCCCCTCTATTACAGTGGCCGAGAGTACCCCTTCGTTCCATCTTATTACGTTTTAATAAACGCCCCTCAGACTCGGACAGGCCAGAAAAAATATTTATACATCCACCCGAGATACATACTGAATATTCATCCCCATTTGATGGGGGTCTAGTTTTGGAGAGTAAATTTTATAGTGGCTGGACGTTCTTGGGAAAAATACAGTCTAAACTCAACTTGCAAATGTTTATCAGACTTAAGATTAGAACTAACAACTAACTTACAAAAGTCCCTATCCTATTGTATCATTTACTCTCGTCATTTTGAATTCGATCATTTTTGTACACATTAGTAATCAAAAAGAAAAAAAAATTGTTGCCTGTAAAGTCGGTATACGGGCGAAAGTTTTACGTGACAACGACTTTGAGTGGTAAAATAATTTTAATGTGAATATTCATTCGTATAGTAGGAAGAAGGATGAAATAATAGTAACAATTTAAAACATTTATTTATACAAAGAATTATATTTAAAACATTAATTTATACAAAGAATCTCGCACTGAATTTCATATTAACAAAATTTTATTTTTACCTTTACACATACATACGTATTTATATACAAATATACATCACTTTTTATGTCTGTCTCTCTCGCTCTTAGGCGGGCTAACCATGCCCGAGTGGAAGGGACGCGTGCCTCTCACTCGCTCTCATTGTGAGCGCATAACGTGAGCGGAGCGTAACGCAGTTTCTTGAAGTGTCACCCGGCAAACCAATTTATAAGACGTTGTCACGTCAAAAAATGCAAATGCTGTCATGCCTTGACTTTGTTAATCATGTATGTAAGTATGGCATAGCTAACCGAGGTGTGGGCGCAATCACTTGCTTCTATATCTTTCTATCTATATACATATAATAAAGCTGAAGAGGGTCAAAAGTCTGAACATAGAAAATAATTCAAAAATATATTTTGATATACTTACATGAGATCGATAATAAAAGACGTTATAACAGTTTTTAGATTTTTTGTATATTTGTCTGTTTATATAAACGCTCATGACGCATAAACGGCTGAACGGATCATCATGATTTTTGGTATGTCTGTAAATAGTATGAGGTCTTAGAAGTGTCACAGGTTACTTTTATCTCAAAATAATGCGAGTAAAGCCGGGGGCGTCCACTAGTATTATAACATAAACGTTACTTTAAAGAATATGTGTTAAATTCTCTTACCTACTATTTTATACCAGTATTAAGACTTCCTAAAAAATGGCCCATATCAAATATATTTAAAATCTAAACTTAATCTCTAATCTCAACCAGGTGGCGTTAAATTGAAATTCTATGTAACTGCCGTCCGCTGAATGGAGATCGGATTACATCAAAAATGTGCATAAAAATGTTCAATAACGTATTGCAACAACATGATATTTTTGAGAGCTGGAAACTGGGAATTAGGCTTTATACGGAGTACAATTTATATAGAAAAAAAACTTTCAAAAGCCTTAGTGAATCATTGTTAGCATTGTTAAGTTACTTACGTGGATAAGTTAGGAGTAAGTTTGGAGAATTTATTTACGTAATAGTTTTTGCATAAATTGTTATCATTCCTATCAAAATCTAGTCTAGTCAGTATGTTATGGGTAATTCTTGAGTGAAGAGGTTACAAACCATTCTTAATGTGTTTGACCAGTATTTTCGTAACGATTACCTATCTTATTAATTATACTAGATAAAACACCCTTAACTAAATTTTATAGTACTAATTGGTACTAACAGTTCGTTGTGTGCAATGTCCCGGAATATTTAATTTATTTATTTATTTAGTATACTGTCGTTCTATGGAATGGTCAAAATGTATGTATCTGAAAGGTGCTTATTGTTGTCATTAGACTCCTGGTATGTCATTAATCAGTGAAACATGCAATAACATACTGATAATTATACCCAAACTTTCCTCTGAGCATATATGTAAAGGTTCCTGGCAATGATTACATACAACCATTTATATTTAATCTTTAATAATACATATGCTACTCTGTAGTTTACTGGCCACAACATTTTTAAAAGCGCTTGTCGAACAAAAAATTCACAACGGATTACAAATTATGATAGACAGGCAGCGTTAAAAATCCAACACAAAAGACTGTGTGTGCTATCACACTGCGTTTGCCGAAACCATTGTTTACGATCATGGAATTTGCATATAATCCGCGAAGCATGCCACTTTTTTTATCGGTACTTTAATGGAAATAGGTCTAGCAAACACCGTTGTGAACATTGCACGGGAACGCTTTGTGTGCGCATTTCGAATTGAATTTTGCATGCCAGTACGTAGCAGCTGATTTGAATGAAGCCATAGTTGTCTGTGACATGCTATGTGTGTACTTGCCACAGTTTAGGCAGTAGGTCTGGATTAGAACATTCAAAGGGCTTAGTCTATTTGTAGGGGACAAAGCTCACTGTATAGCTCATAGTTGCTGTTAATGTTTTATAGTTAGGCTGATTAAAATGATCTGTTTGACATGGCTAAGCAGATTTTTTTGTATGTGTGAGGTAGAAAAATCTAGTTTTTACTTGTCAGCACTAAAGAGGAAAAAATAGATACAGCATTATAACATGAAGGATCAGAATAACAAAACTACAGGAAACTTTTTATAATAACTTTATTACAGTTATGTTTATTACTACTAACTTTTAACTTAAATATGTACGCTTAGATTTAAGATAATTTCGTTGTGGAATGTTATAAATTAGAATATTTTATACAATACTAACAATAAAATATTAATAAGTTAATCATGAGCGTGATTCGATAAGATCGAAATACATATCTGTACTGTTCATTAAAATAAATCAATAAATACAAATAAATATAAATCCCAGAACATACGTTCTGAAGATGGATGTCATAACATCCGAAACGCGTAAACAACTTACGCGATTTACACGTGAGTGAAAACCGTTTAGTTAATATATTAAATCAATAAATTCCAAGTATTTCTAAGGGAAACAATAAGTCTGTTACTCGTGACTAGATGAGTCCGAACCTAGTCAATATTATACTCGTAGAGGTAAGGGTTACATCAGTCGGCTTAACATTCTATGACGGACAAGATGATATCTACAACGATATGAACAAACAGCTACATATTTCACGTTGATATGACAATTTCTTCCAAAAATTATATTTACAGTCTGACACCACTATTTATTTTTTAGAGGCATAAATATTTTATCGATATATTTTTTCATCGTGTGGTGGCATGCTTATGAAATAAGGCGCGGGCGGTGGAGGTGGTGCCAAGTATCTGACTGACCCTGGCCCTTGTGGCATCTTATGAGGTAAAGTGGCGTTTGAAATGGAAGCTGGAGGCAGTGTAGCTGCATAACCAGGCCAAGGAGGCCCCCACATCGGAGGAGCGCCTCCAGCAGGACTGCTGGCTAACGGACCTCCTCTGTACGAATTAGAAGACATCCTCAACCTAACTATACAAATAATCACAATCAAAATAGCGATGAAAGCCACCACCCCACCAACTATGCCTATGATCAAATTATCGTCATTCGTAGAAGCTACACCAATGACTGGTGCTCCTTTTGGCTCCCCTTGTGGTTTAGGTCGCTCGTGTGAAGGAGCCACCGACCAAATGATATCTGGCTCAACAGAGGTCCGATGTACGAGTCGTGGCGGTACAGTCGTTGACATACTTGAGACCGGTACTGTTGTTCTCCTTTTTGTTTCACATGTCAGTTCATCGTCACCGATTTCTACAAGTAGAAACCCTGACAGATGTTCTGGTGATTCACATTTCACATCGTTGATTCCAACATACGGTAGCCACCTTCTCAAGGCTCGAGCATTACAATCGCATCTTATGGGATTACTGTCTAGACCAAACATGGATAGATCGGCCCTTCTATCGTCCAATGCCACGAGTAGTTGAGGTTGTAAAGTGGACAGTTGACTGCCGGCGACATCAATGGTTATTTGGGAAGATCTAGGTAATGGGAAAAGAAGAGCTGGCGGTAAACTTGTAATAGACGTATTTCGGAATCTCACAGTGATTGATGGAGATTTTAAACCTGCTAAAACTCCGGATGAAACAGTTTTCAGCCTCGATCCTCTAACTCCAAGCTCTTCCAAACGTGGGTGTAAAGTGGAATGCAATTGATCGGGACCTATATTGGTGTCTTTGAATTCAACATCTAATTTCTCCAAAGCAGGCAAGTGTTCTAACGCGCCTTGAACATCAAAGTAACCTAATCTCGGATAACCGTATGCTCTCAGCTCCACCAGATTGGCTAAATTTCTAAACGTATTCTTCTCAATTCTTGTACATTTTTCTTGATTTCTCATATCGAGCACTCGGAGTGAAGTTAGTCCTTCAAAGTTTCCATCCATCACCATAGTAATTGGGTTGCTAGATATATTCAAAACAAGAAGATTCTTCAATTTCGGCCACGACATGGCTAGCGCACCAGAAACATCGGTTATTTGATTATCCGATATATCTAAAGACTCGAGTAACGTAGTTCGAGTAAAAGTTTTTTCGGAAAACTTGGTAATGTTGTTATGGGATAAGTTCAATTTGTACAGAAACGGAGTCTCGAGCTGTCCAATTGATTTCACACCTGTCCCGGCGAGATTCAAATCTCGGACAGTTTTCGGCTCAGTAAGAACATTATTAATGGTCTTCTCTGACAAGGGATTGTATGACAAGTCAAGTTTCTTGATATTAACCATAACATTGTTCTCGACCGGAATATCTACTATTTGGTTGTGCGATAAATCCACGGACGAAACAAAGAAGTATTGTTTTTGCAATGCTCTCAGCGGAGGATGCTCAAACAGATTTCGACTCAACGCAACTTTTTCAAGCATATGCAATCTCGAGCGCTCAAAAATATTTTCCGGTAATTCAGTGAGCAAATTTCCAGCCAAATCCAAATTTTCAAGTCGAATAAGTCCTTCGAAAAGCCTATCTCCTAAGCGATCTATTTTATTGTCGGACAAATCCAAATACTGAATTTGAGAGGAGTTGTGGAAAGCCATTTCGCTTATTGTTTCTAGTTCGTTCCTAGCTAGCAATATCGTTCGTAATTTTGGCAATCGAGCGAAATCGAGTTCGTCTACGTTCTTCAATGCGTTGCCAGATAAGTCGACTAACTCCAAATACTGTAAAGTGCTCATAAGTTCCGACGGGAAAAAGTTGAACTTGTTATTTGTTAATATTATTTCTTGCAAACGCGGGTGTATTTTGAAAGAAGAGGGGAATAAGTAGCTTAACTGATTGTCGGAAAGATCTATTACTTCGAGGCTCGTCCCGGTGTTGAAGAACTCTCCTTTAAACGCGCTTAATTGATTACCCTTTAGCGATAAATATTGGATCGACATTACATTTACAAAGGCGGGGGTTCTCAACGTAACAATATTGTTATAGGACAGGTCCAAATGAGTCAGATTCTTTAAATTTTTGAACGTATTTTCGGAAACCTCTTGCAAAAGATTGTTCGATAAATAAATTCGTTCCAAATTATAATTTTTGGAGAATAAATTTACCGGTAACGCTTTTAAGCCTACATGGCTTATATCAATGCTCAATAATGCCTGATTATGCTGAAACACATTTTGCGGCAGCACGTTAATATGTGCGTTACGACTAATGTTCAAATGCGATAAGCTGGGTATTGACTCGAAAGCGTCGACCGGTATTTCCGATATTTGATTATCCGAGATATCCAAAAACCAGAGGTTGATGAATTTCATTTGTTCGCCAGTGAATCCCAATATTCTGTTCTGGCTCAAAGACAAAAATTGAAGCGTTTGTTCGAGTCCGCCGAATACTTCGGCCGCGATGGAATTTAATAGGTTTCCGGAGAGATCCAAGTGGTTTAACGTTTTAAAGTGATTAAAAGCAGCCGGCGGAAGTTCTCTGATAACGTTCCTTGATAGCACTAGGGATGTGACTCGCTCGGACACGGCCTTCAAGATGTCGCTCGATAGAGCCGTCACTCGGTTGAACCCGAGATGGACCGACACTAGGTTGGGGAGCCGGGAGAGGGCCGTGGCGGGGATTAGCAAGATGTTGTTGTCTCGTAGAAGTAGCGTGTTGAGATTAGACAAGCCATCGAACGCGTCGTCCTCCACCTGCAAACGAAATCATTTTTGTTAAACCGTATTCAAGGCAAGTGGTTCTGCTTGAGCGATAAATTTAAAGGCACTCGTTTAGAGATTTAGAGCACACTTACAGTGCGAAGTGAGTTAACCCCCACATCCAAATAGCGGAGCTCGGTAAGGCCGACGAAGGTGCCAGGTGACAGCTTTACGAGGTTATTTCTGCTTAAATCTAGCACTTGCAGCGCTACCAGCGAATTGAAGTGGCTGTTATCGATATTCTGAAAAAAAAAAGATAGGTAATCTTTTTATATATTTTAGAATTTTTGTGGACCAAATATTAAAAAAACGTTTAGATGTACTTATTTAAATAAATCCTTAAAATAGTTTTTTGTGAGCCAAAGGTCAAATCAAAAGGTATTCTGAGGATAATCTCGACATTTCTCAACCTTTTTATGTCAATTCATAAAATGCCTTTCACTACCCAATACAGATTTTCTAAGTGGTGTTCGAAAATAATTCTTACGTTGGATCTCAATTCTAAGAGTCGAGAAACGTATCCATTCGCGTAAAGATGATTTAATCGCGAAGTTTCTATCTTAAACTTAACTACTTCATCAACGTCGATCTCGGCCACTTAAAATGTTCGATAGCAAACTTCTGGCAAATTAAAAAGTTGAACACCCACCGTAATCATATTACTAGAAAGATTCAAGTGGCTCAGACTGGCGAATGATTTGAACGCGACTGTTGGGAAGTCTGCGATAAAGTTTTCTGAGAGGTCCAACTTCTCTAAATTCTGGGCTCCTTGGAACACGTCGCTGTTGAATTTTGAAAGTATGTTCCGACCCAAGTCTAGGGTTTGTAGGTCTGTGAGGCCTATGAAAGCGCCGCCTTCGATAGCTGATATCATGTTTCCGTGTAGATCGATTTCTTCCAAAGTCTTTTGAGAGACAAACGACGCTTGTCTGACGATCGCTGTAAATCAGAGAAAAAAATTGTTACGTTTTGTTACTAAGATTTACCGAGATTTTTTAAATGTTGCTGTTGCTAAAAACTAGATTACCTCTGCAATTTAGAATAGAATAACATTTATTGAGACAGATCTTCAAACATTTAGTAGATATACACACATACAAACATTTCACTTGTTTGTTTATACTTGACTGGTCCTAAACCTGACCTAACCTGATGTATATATAGTCGATTTTTATGTTTGTTAAATTTTATAACCGTTTTTGGCGTTATGTGTTCTAATATTATTATTTATGTAATAAAAAATCTTGTAATAAGTCTTACCTATTCTATTCTCCCTCATCGACAGAACTCTCAGTGCCTGAGGTCCATTCAGAGATGAGGACGGTATCGAGTTGATGTAATTCCTGTCCAGACGGAGAACCTGAAATACAGGAAACATTGACAAATCAAGGCGAGTTGTAGTCAAGCGTGAGCCTATCTAGCTTAAAAAAAAAACAATTTGGGGAGAAACAGAACTCGTCAAAAGTTATTGATGGTTTCCGTAGGTTAAAATAAAAAACGGATTCTTTTTCTGTTCTTAGTATTAATAAACTATAGAGTGTCAATTTCGGGTACAAAGATTTTTAAATTTTTTTTGGATCTCAAAAATTATGCGTTGAAAAGGAATATGAATTCTGCGTTACAAAAAATCTATTGTACAGAAATAATTAATGAAACCATAGTCTGATAGTATATTTTATGTACAACTATGAATTACAAAGAAAAAATGACTAGGTAATTGAATAAATAGTTTTAAGTCTTACTTATTAAGAAATACGTCTATATTATTTAATTTAATTTCTTACGGCCATTCAAGGACATATTGCGTCTTTGCAAAAAATGAATACCAACCATCTGACATTCCTATACCTATAGTCTACATTATATATCGTGTATATTGGGAACACGGTGCCAATAATTGAACTTCCTTCAGTTCTTTTGTAGCAAATATGAGGTCTCGAGCAACACAAGGCAAGTAACAATGTTGCCCTAGGTCAAACTGGACTTGTTTGTGGACCAAATTGGGTTCGGTCAGTGTAAACGATGAACCGACGCCATGTTAACTTACTTTAGTTTAATTATTTACCTTTATTTTTCTTTTCTTTTTTAAATTATCTCGTTATTCTATTTGTTTACAATCTAGGAACGAGTGGGTTGCAAATCTTACCTAAACAGATCTCGAAGTCGATTGATCTATTGATTATTAAAAGGAAAAGTTTCTCTTTGTGGTCACAACCTAGAAATCAGCAATTAATCAAACACAAATAGGTCTCAAAGTAGTAATAAGAATCTGTTTGAATAACTGAAATTTTTATGAAATGCTGACTTAATCTCTTAATGACTAAATCGTACGTTACATAACACTTTGTCCAAGCACAAAGCTTTATAGTGGCCTATGTGCTTGGACAAAGTGTTATGTAAACTATTATTAAGTATATACCACTAGGATACATTAACACTGGTGTTTGTATATATATTGTAAATAATTTATGTCTGAATAAAGATAATTTAAAATTGTAATTGAATTGACTAAATCGTACACGTTGCGAGTAAGGCGACCCCCAAATACAAGGAATTTTGTTTAAAAACTACTTCAGTAGTATCAATAAAATATCTAAATAAAAATATTTCGCTAACATTCACACAACGCCATCTATCAATAAGAAACATACCTTTAGCACATCACATCCAATCATCAGCCCTTCTTCTATCCCTCTAATACTGTTCCCGCTCAGATCCAGTTCTTCCAATGCAGGAAGATTATGAAACTCTGCTGTGGAGAATATAGGGTTCAGGTTGTCTCCAAGGAGGTTGTCAGCCAGAACTATCTTCGTGATGTTGCCTTTGATGCCGGCGAGAAGACGGTCCGGGAGTCTTCGTAAGCTGTTGTGGGAGAAGTCTAGCTTTTTGAGAGGGAGCCCGTAGGATGAGAATATCTGGAAGGAAGATATGTTTATTGTTAGTGGTGTGTAATTCAGAATGAAAAAGATTTTTTTTTAATAAAATATTCAGAGACATTGCACACAGCGGCATTTAGCCCCACACTAAGCAAATGCTTGTGTCGTGGGTACTAGATAACGGATATAATACTTATATACATTTCTTTTGTAAATACATACTTATTATACATACAAACGACCAGACTCAACACAAGTATGTAATCATAAATATTGAAATTCATAAACACTTGTGTCAAACGCGAATCGAACCCGCAACCTCTAGATTAGAAGGCAGAGCCACTACCAACTAAGCTAACAGGCCGGTCATACAAATATATTTAGATGATGTTAAGCGAGAGTGAATTGTTTCTTATCAGTTAAGCACGCTCCATCTTAGGCCCTAGCTTTTGCTTACCATCAGGCAAACTTTGGTCAATAGCAAACCCGTTCTAATTTAAAAAAGGCAAAAGATTCAAATAAATGTTGTAAGAGCCTTTCGCGTTGCATTATTAACAATTACATACATAACATGTATAATATAAATCGAAATCAAAAATGCACTAAATGCATCGGTTTTGCCTCTAACATGGTTTAACAACTGCTGCACTATTTATTCAAGATCAATATTATTTAGTCGATGTACATGTGGTAAAAAGAAAATAAAAAATACATTTACTCTATCATCGTTACGGATGAGGATGGTCAAGCTAGACATTACCAACACACACATATTAACATGCATTGCCATAATATTAGGATCTAATACGAAAACTAATGCATAAAACAGTCTCAAATAACCTTCAGCACTACACTGCCATATGCAATAATATATTCAGTTTTAGAGCAGTAGGTAAATCAGCGTCAGACCACAAATCTGCAATCCAAACTTCACTGTAATCGGGTTTGCGAGAATCTCCAGAGACTAGAGGTCCGGCAAAGACGCTATTGTTAGCCAACTTTCCAAGTGCGAGTTAATGTATTCGTGATCATAACTTGGCAAGTGGCGACCTCTGTCAATCGAGACGGCTTCAGTTTGACCAACTTGAAATGCAGAGGTCAAGTATGGTAAGTACACTTGATAATTAGCGTAAGACATCTTAAGTAAATCAAGTGGTAACTTATTGATTGCAGCGCAGATTTCGAATGTTTATGAGAATTTTAATTACCTAGTTTCTAGATATTTATGTTAGGAAAACAAGATTTATTTGGTCAGTCAAAATATATACCATCATTACAGATATCAGAATTACCCAAATTACCTAAACAATTAGCCGTGTCATTTTTTTCACTTACAAGTGTCGTTACAATTTGAGTGTGTACAAGTAGGTAACTGTATAACTACAGTGTGACTGTATTAAATGAAAAAAATGTATAAAAAAATGATTAAATATTAATTTATAGCTACCTTAATATACCGGAAAAACGTCCAAGTAAGTTGGGGCTAAGGGGATGAAATATTAAATATTCAAACAGTCATCCCTTAGATTATGCTTTTAATCTTTAAATGCACATTTGCTTTCGCTTCCTCGAATTAGTTGTAATGTAAAAAAGTGATTACATGGAAATGCAAATATTATTCTAGCAGACATTCCCGATATTTTTTTTGAGTAACTATGTTTTGATAAATGTTTTACTCTTTAATTAATAGAATATCGAACTATGTTAAACTTAAATGCTGATTTTTAACTGGCAAGCTGTAAAAAACTAGGAAAGAAAATCTGATACACTGCACCCGTATACATGTATATAATATGTTCTAATGTGTTTACCGGCAAGTCAACAATTTACAAGTAGCACTGTCAACCGCAATATGATGCAAAGCTAATAAATGAAATATCAGGCCTTAACCAAACCCCATACCGATACGATCACTGCGCATATATTTTAAGCTTGTTTTAATTTTGATTATTTATATTATATTATTTATATGGGAAGTGTCACGCTAAAATCAAACTGGAAAAAGTTGGTCCCCCGTTTGAAATAAGAAGGGGCGTGAAACAAGGTGACCCTGTCTCTCCCAAGATGTTCACTGCTATACTAGAGACAATGTTCAGAAAGATAGACTGGTCTTCTTGCGGTATAAATATTAATGGAGAACGTCTCACGCATCTACGGTTCGCTGACGACATCGTAATACTGGCGGAAGAACACGAGTCTCTACAATACATGCTTCAATCACTGGACCTGGAGAGCAGGAAGATCGGCCTGCACATGAATCTGAGCAAAACCAAATTAATGACCAACGGAGAGCAGAAGCAGATTCAAATAGAAAACACCAGCGTAGAGTACGTCAACGAGTATATTTACCTCGGACAAATTATATCCTTTCAGGACTCTACCGCTAAGGAGGTAGACAGAAGAATAGCCATTGCTTGGAAAAAATACTGGGCTAATAAAGACATATTTAAAAGTCGTATCCCAATCCACCTCAAAAAACGGCTCATGGAAAGTACTATTCTTCCGTCTTTACTTTACGGTTGCCAAACTTGGGCTCTAAATAAAGATATAGTGGACAAAATAGCCAAGTTTCAGAGAGCAACTGAAAGATCTATGCTTGGTATCAAATTAATGGACAGAGTCAAGAACACATATATAAGGAGAAGAACAAAGATTACTGACGCAGTCAAAATGCTTTGCCGACTCAAATGGAAGTGGGCAGGCCATCTCGCACGCATCACGGACAACAGGTGGAGCGAGAGAGTTATTCATTGGTACCCGCGCGACAGCACCAGGACGAGAGGGCGGCAGAAGAAGAGATGGCGTGACGATATCACCCAGGCTGCAGGCGTGGCCTGGCCGCAGCTAGCGAGAGACCGCACTAAGTGGAAAGCAATAGAGGAGGCCTATACCCATACTTGGGTGCCCTTATAATATCACCAAAATTGTAAATACAGTTGTTACTATAATTAAAACTTAATTAAAATTGTATACAACTAATTTAAATATTTGAAGGGAATAAAGGCTACTTTATTTTATTTTTATTTATTTATTTATTTATTATATTTACATATATTATTTCGAGCTGTAATGGTACGACACGTAATGTTTGGATGACTGTGTGTGTGTGTGTGCAATAAATCTATATATTTTTTAGTTTTTAAATCATAACCACCGCGAGACATCACTACTTTCCACCAATAAACCACGACGTGCCGATATTCCGCAATAATTCCCGAAGCCTGCACACGACTATAAATTCAACACAAAAGGACGCGGATGTTACAGACGAGGCGGCAAATACCTGTAGGCTTACAGCACACAATAAATCCAACAAATTTACACTGAATATTACTGAAATTGGACGAACAACTGTTTTTGGTGATTGTCCGTAAATTGTTCGGGGCGTTTTGGAAATTATTGGCGTTAAAGTAAACTTTCGGTTTATTTGTCTGTTTTTTTAATGAAATATTGTTATTTCATAAATACTGGATTTCAAGTCTAAACTGGAAAAGGACATCTCAGGGTTGGCAGCTATTTTGCTCAACGTTTGAGTCTTTCCATTCCAAGAGGAAATACTGCCAGTATCCTGGGATCCTGCCGCACAGCGACGGTATGGACGGTGAGCTGTTTATTTGTAAAAATCTGGTTTTTGTAAGTTTTTCTGTATGTTTAAGTAATTTTTGTACATACAGCAATAAATAAATGTGATCATTGAAAGCCTAGCTTTAGCATATCTCGGCTATTCGCAGAACTAGTTGGGGATCGATGCCAGTTCCGAGAAGGTACAATTCGAGTATTTCAATATATGTACGATGCATCCTTCACAAAGGTGAATTGTTGTTTATCAAGCTACTATTGTGTCAGATATCGCAAATGTCTGATGACAGTAGCTGTAGGCTCCAATGTGAATGTTTCAAAAGGTTAGATGTATGAAAACTTTTGGTGGAATTCATTCTTTTTATAAAGTGGTTTGCCAAGGATTTCATTAATCTCCATGACTTTTTTATTTCCAAAACAATATTGCTGAGCAAATAACTAAGCCTTTTAATTCATCGCGTCCCTAAATTAACTTAAATCAATTTTATAATTACAATTAAAACTAAATCCAAGAAAGAGGAAATAAATAGATTAGCAAAAAAGAGATAAATTGATTCCGGCTGATACTGTTTAGACAACTTTACCTGTATAAACTTATTTATTTACCTTTCTAAACATTGAGTGAATTCAGCAAGGCGGATATCCAATTCACGCCTCTAATACATATTTAGTCGCTCAGACGCAATCAGTCCGCGCTCGTGCCTATCAGAACATGAAATCGCGTGCCTGACTAGAAATCTATAGTTCCAACGCACTAGTTATGCAAATGGTTGTGGTTTATACATTCTGCTCGCGTTGATCGTCATTGTTTACTTATGTTATTACTATTGATATATATGATTTGATTTGTTTTTAAAATTAATATTCTTTATTTAAATAAGTATATATCTCTGTAAATTTAAGTAAATGTGCCGCGGCGGGATACTGCAGCTCTGAAACACAAGATCCATTGGATACTTAGCTCAGAGCTCAGTACACTTCTGACGTACTGTACTAGTGTATAAGATTGCATTTGTTTTTGTAATATGTAATGTACCTACACGTAAGTTTTTGGTCCAATAAACAAATTATTATTATTATTATCACTATTTTCTACTGATTGGTACATAATTTTGTGTCTATAATGAATAAATAAATAAAACGAGGAAAATTGATGGTATTAAAACCAATTGATGGTCGATCTAAGTAATTTCTTATTATATCGTTGCTGTGATGTCAGGACGGGATATCAAACAAACTTTGTAAATGGCCAATCAGATGGATGACGTGATGTGACGTATGCTACTATTATAATGTACTAGTGGGTGCTCGCGGCTTCGCTCGCATTAAGAAGTAAAACGCGCATCCCCTATTTCACCCCTTTAAATGTGGCATTTCTAAAAATCCTTTCTTAGTAAATGCCTACGTCATAGTATTTGCCTGCATGCCAAATTTCAGCCCGATCCGTCCAGTGGTTTGGGCTGTGCGTTGATAGATCACTATGTCAGTCAGTCAGTCAGTCATTCAGTCAGTCACCTTTGAATTTTATATACTTAGATTAACAAAGGGTGGAGCTATACGGTACTGTTAATAGGACAACGTATAATGAAAAAACGTTTCGCAAAGGGGTAAAGCAACGCCATCATGTTACCATCATTGCTCAAAGTAACATTAAAAATACTATTTATAAGGTTATTGTTAAAGCCAAAACTAATATAATAAACAAGCTAATCTCTAAACAAGTTCACCGTTGACCGCAACTCAGCTAACTATCACCCTAGTTGTCAAGCGTAACTATTAAAAACTTACTTGAAATGAAATTATTAATTTCATTAAATTGTAGGTCCCGGCTGTTAGTCTAGTACGGCAGTCGTTTAGCCATGTCAGGAGCCCTTAGGGTGGTTCGAACACCAGAGTTGGCCACTCTCATTCGATAAGAATAAGATTCATTTCATTCTAGTTGTCAAGCGTAACTATTAAAAAACTTACTTGAAATGAAATGAAATTAATCATTTCCATTTAATTCTAGTTGTCAAACGTAACTATTAAAAAACTTACTTGAGTCGGCAAAGCCTGTTGTCCAGCCCACTTCTGACTGAAGGATATAATCGGCGCTCCATACGGCAATGGGGGGTAGTCTCCTGGGAACACCACCCGGTCGCAGTTCATCAGGATCCTCAGCTGCAGCTGCCGGTCCACCTGGACTCGGCACCGGCAGGGGTACCGCAGGTCATCGTTCAGCTCGGAGCAGGGCACCCACTGCTGTTGGGCCAGGGTGTGGGGGAGAGCCAGGAGGAGCAGGAATGGCCACATTGTCATCTGGAACAAGATTAAATGAGTGTTATTGTTTGTAGATGTTGTAGTCGGTTTCGATGGGAGACAAGAAACACAATAGTTGGTGGTTTGGTCTGGTTTACTTTTCATAGCCCAAAACTCATTGTTGGGAAAAGAATTTACAAAAAACTGTAGTAACTATTTAACTACCTATATTGATAAAACTTCTTATCAATATTTTATAAGTTAAAATATCAATTACTATTCATTGTACAATGACGACTAGCGATTTGTTCTTCAGGCAATAATGTTTTGTTTCAACATGGGGATTTTTTTTAATTTAGAAAATAACCATATACACGAATATTTTACGAAATGTACTTTCATCATCATCATCATCCATAGCCTGTTTCATCCCAGTGCTAGGTATCTGCTTTAATATAATATTATACTAGAAACAGCTTATTGTCGTCTCAGAGGTTTCAATAGTCGTATAATTCATGTGTAATACATGAGCATGTTCTGGTTCAGCTTAGCTAAACTCGAATGCATGTTGTCGCATAATTGGAGATGTAAGCCTCGATAGTGGGTATAATAGGTTATATTAACTAAATAACTCTATAATAATATGTATATAAAGTTCTAAACCCATGATACAAGCGTTAGCTTAGTATGGGGCTAGAGGGCGCTGTGTGATATGTCCTGAAATATTTATTTATTTATTTATAAGTATGTTTGTTCATTAGGACAGGATTTTAATAGGCATGCGAGTTTTTGTTTGTATGAGCATCTAATTATATAAGTAACTTATTTCGCCAAAACGAATGATGACCCAAATGAAGCCCATTAAGATAATTACCGATACATTTTTTTTTTATATTAGTCCATAATATTATCTAGAAGATAAACGTTTAATTATTTAATTGCGAAATCGCTTGAAGAGCATAACGAAACGACTCCATACATTTCTAAAATTGATCAGACTTCAAAGAATGAAATTGTAAGTGCTCAAAATAGACATAAAGAAGATTACTTAAATTGATCTAGGCATCTCATTTTCTGAGACCTTATTCACTCAAAGAATTTTAGACCTTAATTTAGGATTCAGAAATAGTACTTAGAAGTAGTAGAATCTTCAAACAAAGTCTCAACAATGCGTACTTGAAATCAGTCAGACAGAATTGAAAACAATACAAGTAGAATGGACTAGAAGTATCTCTTCAAAGTTAAAATTGCAAATTATCTATGCCCAAGTAGAACATCACTACTCTTTTTTTTTTACATGATTTAGGCTTACGCTTTACTACAACTTGCCTGATGGTAAGCAACGTTATAGTCTACGATGTAGCGCGCTTGCCTAGAAGAAACCGAAAGAAAGAAAAAACAAAAAAGAAAGAAACCGAAACTCAAACACTAGAAAGCTGAAATATATAAAGTGTACTGGATTACTGATATAATTAATCTATGTATACGTATCTATCTATCTGTACATATTATAAAGCTGAAGAGGGTCAAAAATCTGAACATAGAAAATATTAGAAAATTTTAGGGTATATACTTTACAAAACCGGCCGAACGGATCATCATTATTTTTGGTATGTAGGTAGTACGCAGGAGTGCCATAGGCTATTTTTATCCTGAAATAATGCAAGCGAAGCCGCGGGCATCCTTTAGTTATGTGTAAATCAATCATTTCTTTAGCTTTCCGTTGGGCGTAACTTCCTCCTATAATATAATGTAAGGAATACAAAATTCTATGAAATATGTATGTATATTATGTTAACCGTTGAAGAATCTAGCAATCCTCCTCTTCCGAATGGTTCACTAGAGTAGTCAGTAATGAGAATTACTACCAAAAGAGATATCGTAACTATTAAATTTATACATAACTTTTCCACGATTTGTTTTTTTAGAAAGTGTTGATTTATCTACACTTTACCACCAATCAAGCTGCCGATTTGACTGTGCTATCGTCAAGATAGCCAATACGATAAATGTATCTGCAGAGAACATTGGCACTCGTAAACGGATCGTCGTAAGCAGGAATTTACGAGCGGTCCTTTGTTTATTGTACACAAAGATGCGTCCGACCAACCGCAGATTATTTGTGGCTTTAGACAGCCAGTTTGCTTGGGCAGTAGAGGAATAAAACGAAGCGGTAAATACAAGTTATAGTTATAAGCGTAATATTATTTTTTTAATTGACCCAGATCGTCAATAAAAGAAATGCAGGCTTTGGCCTGCCTCTATCCTCTCTCTATCTGCCTCTAAAGTTGCTAGCGTCCATAGGCTATGATGCCTATGGACTGCTTACCATCAGGCAGACATTTTGCCACTTTTTAATAAAAAGTTAGACAGTTTACATATTTTTATTTATACCGCCCAAACGGCACTGTGATTAAAAATTGAACACGCATAGTAGCGAGACATGATAAGATAAACCATTTATTGGTAATACATGGGTACATATTACAATGTACCCAAGTATTACCAATGTGCGGTACTTCTTCTTTATTTCCTGTCTATAAATCTGTACTCCACGATCGACAACCTACATGGCAACACAACGTGTCAAATACTGATTCCAGTATAAAATCTCATGATGGATGTGGCAACCCTCTTTCAGGTCCGACTGACAACGTCGTATGTAAAACGATTTTTATTGCCACACTATTTATAGCCCGAGTGCAATAACGAAAACATATTTTGCACGAAATAGAATAATTTCAATACGACGTGTGTGGCAACTTTGTTTGCCAGATTTCTCGTATTGGTTCAGTTGCTATGTTAAGTAATTGAGGCTATAAATCGCTGAAATGTCAGTCGCATTCATATTTAGGGCTTTAAACTGACAAATAGAGTTGCGGAGTATTATTACAATATATTCGGTGCTTGCGGCGTGAATCGAGAAATAATGAAAAGATTGTAATTCAAGAAAGGCATACATATTTTTATTCTCTGTCAATTTTCTTCATCTAGTAAGATACTCAGATTCTTTCTGTACCGGGAAACTATTGAAATTGCTTTCTTGCACCAATTTTATCTGAACTATAAAAGATATGAATCTTCCCTCTATCGTTGGAAAACCATTCTTGTCTGCAAAGTTTCGACATTGTCAATTTTCGTTGCAACTGCGCTGAACAACTTGTAGACCGTGATCAATAATAAACCGGTAAGTAATTTCAAGAATTTATGATTTGATTGCGATGAATTGAAAAAACTATTAATAAAAAAAATATAAAACAAATGACTGTGCAAACAAAAAAAACATCCTACTTATAGTTATTGTTTCTTTTCTAGAGCGAAATAGTGGTCGTTAATTACATTAAACAGAAATGCTTACTAAGTTTTTTTTTTTCTTAAAAGATATCCCAATTTTTGCAAATGTCCAATTGTGTTTTACATAGCTAAAAATGCCCTTCTCTTTTAAAGCAGAAAAATATTAAAGCACATAAATCTCTTGAAAAATAAATTACAATATAACTTAGAGTATAACCGCTCAGTGGCCAGCAACTATTCTTGCTTAGCTTGCGTTTATGGCTACTATAACTTCTTTACTACCCTACTTAAACAGCTCTAGGGAGAAAAAGTTTACGTTCTAGTTCAAAAATCGAGTGGTGAGCGAATACCGAATGGGTAAATTATTAACGATGGCCGATTTATGTAGAAAGTTTCGGGGGTGTCCGAAACAGGCGCGTGGAAAGCAGTAGCTTAGCTGTTGTATGGCTAATTTTACTGAGCTAAAAAAATACTTTCAGTATCTTATGTATGCGCCATAAATACAAAAAAAAATGCTTATATTACAACATCCGAGAATAAGACGTATGTAACTCATTAACGACCCATATATGTATATGACAGGAAATAAAGTAATACAAGTACCTACTGTCTATTGTATTTTAAAAAGAGTATAATAGACTTTATCTACACTAATGTTGTAACATTCTACTTATGTTTCCAATACTTGACTTATAATTACTACTGTTATAGCGCAGACAACAAAACACTCAATTTAAGCAATTTCACATGATGGTATAATATCCACATCGATATCGTAATATCTCATTATAACATCAATAAAACGCAACCAACCTGATTGCAGGGCCAATCAGGTTGGTCGCGTTTTATTGATGCGCGCAGATGCGCTCTCATTAGTTAGATTTTAATGGCGGCAAAATCACTGGGGCAATACACGTACGAGTGAATTTATCTCTTGTTGTTTGATTAATTGCATTTGTGAAGATAAAGTAGTGTATGCAACTGCATATAACACGGGTATTAAAACACGAGTGTGAGGTTATGAAACGAGCGCAGCGAGTTTCATAACCTCACACTCGTGTTTTAATACCTACCCTTCATTATATGACAGTTGCTTAAACTACTATTACTTTACCTTATCATATCTTACAGCTTATTACAAAACAGAATTAACAAATAACATTTGCACATGAAGCACAAAAATCATCTCTTTATCATAATCATAAAAATTGCATCTTAACTAGTGCAAATCTAAATTTCTGCACAAAATTCTATTGGCAATCGCTTCGTTCCAACTCGTATCCTCGACCATCCTCAACTTTTCATATTATTCCCAGTTTTGACTCCGCATACAGAATCTTTTCATGAACTTTGTGTGTCAGAATAGCTGCTTTGCGGATGATGGATTTATTTTGGGGTCACTTCCGACGCTTGTTATTTATTGGCCTTTTTGTTATTTATTCGATGGTTTTCGTGACCCATTTTTGTTGACATGAAAATTGTAATTTTCTGTTATATTGTAGAATAAACAAGTTCAATTGACAATTGGATAGAAATATATGACGGTTTAATTGTATTATTTTTACAACAACGTTCGAATTCTCTGAAGAGAATTCGAACGTTGTTGTAAAACTTTTAGTAATTTCGTTTTCGATCTGAAGATCGAAAACGAAATTACTAAAAGCGGTATTTTTTACTTGTGGTATATATTTTACTGCTTATTATAGTGAATTTATTCAGCTTTTTTTTACTATAGCTATGTACATCTAATAATTTTATCATCCTTATGCATATTAATTATATCTATCTTGCATATAGATATAAACACAGGCATCATTTACATTGTAATCACGGAAGCGCTCCTAAATATCTCCCCTGATACTGCATTAGGCACATACAGAGCTACTTAAAATAGTTTGCCGTTATTTATGAAATATATCAAGATTCGTAATTAATATTTCTTTTCCATTAACGAAAGTACCTTACTTAATTTTCAGTAAGTTTTTCACGTAAGATAAAATAATATCTTCTCTTTTTCAGTAAGTTGTATGTTTAGATGTCGGAACAAACTTATAACAGGTTTCGGGGTACTTCAGGAGTACAAAAAGTTAACAAGTATGTAAATAGTTACATGATTATTAATTTCATTACGATGATTCACAGTCATTATTGACTTAAGTCTGATTTATCGATGCGATAATTAGTAATCATCTACTAATCCACTTTCTGTTTACTCTTTCTCTATTTCTAACATAAATATATATATTTTTAATTCTTATTAATTTCAATGTTGGTACCCTGCAACCCTGTGTAAAATAATATCTCCCATATCAACAGAAGCCCGTATCCTTCCCGTACAAACAACGCAGCTCGACCTAATCGATGTTTAATTTCAAGCAGCGCTGCAAACACCCCAGCGGATACAATATACCTTAAAAGTAAGTAGTAAGTATATGTGTAGCAAACTTTAGTGTCAAAAGTTCTCAAACTTCCTTCTTATAAAATTGTAAATGTAGTATTGCTATTAAAATGTGAAACATAAAATTTATATTTCGGTTCCTATTTGTTTTAAACCTTAACAAAATCATAAAATTTGTAAGGACGAAGGACGTAAAACACAGAAACCTAATTTACATGTAAAATTATGTATAATAAGTCTCTGTGAAACGATTGCATTACTAAAGTTCTATTTATACACAAAACAGCTGTACTAATTCACCATAACATCTGTAATAATAAATTATATATACTACTATACCCCAAATAAATCCTAACCTATAAAGTATCAAAGTAGCCCCATAGCTAGAGAAGCCACACTTCCTTGAGCCCGCTCCGGTATCGCCGCGGGCTGACGCAAACATTCAACATACGACCAAATAACTACGTGAGGTTTGTTTGTATGGCTAATTACTGCAAACTTTAACACACTTCTCAGAGGAGACGGTTCGCTCCATCTTAGGCCATAGACTTTGCTTACCAGCAGGCAAACTATGGCCAAGAGCAAACCCGTTTTAATTAAAAAAAATATCATTGCTTGAGTCTTTTAGAAGAAGAACGTTACAAATGGTGGATATGAACAGCAAAATAATACCGTACATAAATTAACTCGTAAATCACGCGATGATAATATCAAACAAAAATAAATTTAAAAACTGACGTAGGTACAATGTGAATTTCTGAGATCTTAATTCTTATCAGCTCTATGCGTTATTCTGCAACAAATTATCATCTACTTTCATACAAAAGTTAAGACCGATGCCCATTTCTGTGAAATATGCACATTTTATCTATTTTAGACCAATTCCTTGACCTCCTTATGCAACATGACGAAAATAATATTACCTACACTCACGTCAAATCTGTAAAATACTTAAGATATTGAATCAGGCGTTACTTTGCGGAAATTTATTGTAGGTAACTGAAACTCTGGAGAAATATGTAGTGTTTTTCCGCTGCGACTGCTCCTTAATCGACATCAAACAACAAACTTGATGGTTTTTAGGTGTGTTCCGCCGCCACACCTCACCTCCTAACCAACGTGGCCTCCGTGGATCTCAAGATGTTACCAACACCGCACCTTGTGTCTTGAAGCTTTGTTGTTCTTCTTCGGCAAGATATTCTCGTCGACACGTGTTTCGCCTCTCCACGAGGCATCCTCAGGACGTGTTGACTCCTCGAACGTCGGTCCGAAAGTGAGCTCGGCTAGCAACGACCGCTCCTTATATAACGTGATTTGATGTCATACGATGTGTCATTGCCTGACCGTTACTATTCAAACTCATTAACGTAACCGTCGTTGCGTCATCGCTCTCGCGTTTACCAAATTAGGTGGTGTTTGTCCGTTACTAATGAAAGTACGTAGCAACGGTGATGATACCAAGTTTGATTGGTCGTTCAGCAACGTAAAAGGTTGACCCTGGTGCTTCAGTATTTCCAGCTGCTCCCACACGCACAAACGGAATCCTTTATCGCATATTTGCTTAATCTGGTACATGTGGTTATTTTGCAAAGTATGTCCGGTGTCCAATAAATGTTTCTGGTAGTAGATTCAGAAGTGGTATGTGTTAAGGGGAAGCAAGGTGACGCAGTCAAGCATCAGGTAGCAGCCCAGATTAGGAAGGCACAAACTACTATGCTGCAGCGTACCCAAATCTCCAAAATGCAATATGTGCAATCTTTAAAGACAAGACTACAAGATAACAATTTGGTCCTGTCAAAGGCGGACAAAGGTAATATGATAGTGATTATGGATAGGAATCAGTACACCCAGAAGGTCAATCATGTTATACAAGGTGAAGATTTTACGAGACTATCGACGGATCCAACAAATAAGTTTGCCGAAAACATAAAGAGGACCATTAAAGATACTTTATATTTATCTACAGATACACTCAAGCACATAGTGCCTATGAATCCGCGACCACCGCTTCTGTATGGATTGCCAAAACTTCATAAAAAAAAAGGTGCCAATACGACCTGTGGTTTCTTACATTGGCGCACTTGCGTACCCATTGGCGAAGCACCTGAATTTTCTGTTGAAAAGTAAGGCTTCTTTCAAACCCAAATACAGTTTAAGGAATAGTTATGATCTAATAGAGAAGGTAAAAGACCTCAACATTCCGCAATCAGCTAAGTTGATTTCATTAGATGTAGAAAGTTTATTTACAAACGTCCCATACGAAGAGACTGCTGATTTTGGAGAAACATTTCGAAGACCAAAGACTACATCCAGGAGAAGCTAATGATCTACTTTCTCTTACACGAATATGTATGGAGCAAAACTATTTCCGGTTTGAGGGACAATATTATCGACAGAATGAAGGTCTGGCTATGGGATCGCCGCTAAGCCCGTTGATGGCCGACATTTTCATGGACGACTTCGAGCGCAAGAACATGGTCAAAGATTCAAGGGTACTGTTTTATTATAGATATGTGGACGACATAATTATTTGTTGGAATGGAACAAAACGACAGATAGATGCGTTTGTCACCAGACTCAACAACATTCACTCGAAGATCAAGTTTAAAGTGGAGTTATCGTGGGTACTAGATGTCTTAGAAATCTTAGTTAACTTGTAAAAAATCCTATTTACTACTGCTTAAGTTTTAAATTTGGGAGTGGGTCTGTTCACGAGACGCATGGTATGTCATAATACATGACTATTTCACCGGATTTGTTTGAATTATTTTAACCCAATAGCTCCCAACCTAATATAAAGTACAGCGCGTGAAACCGCCCAACAAGCGAGCCAAATATGCTGGCCGCGAGCCAAATTACTACATTAGGCTAATATTTTGACAAACATTTCGTGTTAATGCACTCACAAGCTGGATAAACCGAGCACAATATAGTTAAAATTAAAAGGGTCCAGTATGTCATGTACATAGTTATCTGTACGTAGTAATTATTGTAGGTCCCGGCTGTTTGTATAGTACGGCAGTCGTTAAGACATGCCTGAGGGCGGCTTGATAAACTCTCGACACCAGAGTTGGCCGCTCTCATTCTATAAGTAGAAGACAGTTACTAATATAATTTGGGTCCATGAAAATAGACAAAAGTATCTTTATGGTGGCTGTTGGAAGTTGACGATTTATTTTAGAAACACTGCTTTAAACATCTCCGTATATTAATATCACAAAAATTTACTTTTTTATTTTATTGTGTGTTAGGTACCTAATGCTAGTGGCCTGAGTATTCTTTTCTGACTACTTAGCCTTATTTTGTCTCAAATAAATGCAAACATTCGATGGATAGATTATACAATCACTACAATTCTTAAAACAGCGTGAATAACACTACTAAAACAGCTAAGCAATTAAAGTCATAACTTATGTAATAATTACACAACTTCATGCTCACTGAAGAATTTACAAGTACATGAATAAATTAAGAGTAAACCACCTAAGTCATAGAAAACGTTAATTATCTTTAATAACACACTTTCACTCATATTATAAATTATTTATCACTAGAGACAAGAACGCTGGCTGGTTCCTTGCGCAAAGGATTTCTATAGCAATCCAGCGTGGGAATGCAGCCAGCGTTCTTGGCTCCATACCACATGTAGATGTTTTAAATTTAGGTTAAATGTACATACTCTTATTTAGTTTTATTAGTGTATATATGTGTATATATTGTTAATTATTTATAGAAAAAATGCGCTTGAATGTAAATACATAACGTTCGATTATGTAAGAAAACTCATCATTTTTATCAATACTGTTTCTCTGAACTGTTTTTTTGACTCATTTCCATAACCACTGTAGCCGTTGAAGTTTTTATAAATGTCGTAATTATTATTGTCTGTCATCCGATAGTATCTATATAAGCTCATGACCTTACAATATTAGAGAATTGAAGACCGAAATATCTGTAGAACGAATGTGATGTATTTATTTGTAACACAATGACCCTTTAGTTTAAAAAACCACTGAAATGTTTGTCCTAATAATAATAGTTTTTTTTTTACTTGAAATAGGCTCACGCTTGACTACAACTTGCCTGATGTTAAGCAACGTTATAATCTACGATCTTGCGCGCTTGCCTAGAAGAAACCGGTTTACTCTCGACTTGAAGACCGACAAATTATAGTTTAAAAAAACATTAACATAGACGTTGAAGAGATATTAAACAACTATATAAACAGCTACGAGGTATAATCACAGCTTTATCCAAAACTAGATACAATATTTATCATTTTGCGGTTGCAGCACACAATCTATTATCTAGCAGGCCATAACATTTTAGTGGCTCCAAGCTATCATAATAAAAGTTTTATAACCCATATCCTCACGAAGAACCTATAACGACAGATGCTTTTGTTATACGAGGATTATAATATAAAATTGAAGAGTTTAATGTTACACCGAGGGTGACGGAAATCAGGTTGTGAAAAGAACCGCACGTACTCGTAAACCAATAGATTGAGACGTTCGTTCTTGATTAACAAAATCGAGAATTGACACGATCAAAGCTTGAATAGGTTGTCTACAGATGGTGTGACATAAGAGCTAAATACGGATTGAAGAAGTTTTGTAAATCATACTGTAATATTACGTGTATTGTAGAATTGTTAGCTTGCAACGTAACGTACGTTGTATCGTTGTACTTGTACGGGATAAAAAGTAACCTATGCGATGCAGTGACGTGCTAATTATTCTTATCGAATGAGAGTGGCCAACTCCGGTGTCGAGTGTATCAAGCCGTCGTAAGAGCCTCTGACATGGCTTAACGACTGCCGCTATGACAAATACCCGAGACCTACAATTTAACGTGTCATCCGACCCACGCTATTAGAATGTGCTAATATCCAAATTTCTAAAATAACTGAACCGATTTTGTGTATTGTAGAATTGTTAGCTTGCAACGTAACGTACGTTGTATCGTTGTACTTGTACGGGATAAAAAGTAACCTATGCGATGCAGTGACGTGCTAATTATTCTTATCGAATGAGAGTGGCCAACTCCGGTGTCGAGTGTATCAAGCCGTCGTAAGAGCCTCTGACATGGCTTAACGACTGCCGCTATGACAAATACCCGAGACCTACAATTTAACGTGTCATCCGACCCACGCTATTAGAATGTGCTAATATCCAAATTTCTAAAATAACTGAACCGATTTTGATGATATTTCATCGGTTTAATAATCCTAAAGCAACTAACACACGTAGAATCACGTAGCATGGCTAATCGCAATTTGTTATGGCTGCAAGCACTGAACTTAACTCAATTAGATCGGCGATTCAGTTCAAACGCATCGCTAATGACGTTCAAATATGCATTCGTTACCGCACTGTTATTGCACGGCATAGACTAAATAAATATCAGGCAGGATGTAGTCAAATGCAAGCCATTTTCGTGTTAAGAAAAATAGATATAGCTGAAAAAGGAGCCCCGTTTCTCAGTTTCAGTAACGAACAGTAAAAAGTGTTCGCTAGATGGCCACATTTTGCATTACGTTTATATATGCATACTAGCTGGTGCGCGCGACTTCGTCCGCGTGGAATAGTTATTACCATAAAAACGGTTCTAGTGAGTTAACCTCAAAAGATAGATATACCTATATTGCGGACATTTTGTTAGATCATTTCAAGAGGAATAATTCTTTCATACTCATTTTTTGATTTCTTGAACCATTTTCGCAGCGCACGCAACGGAATCCCTCAAAGATGAATAATTTTCCCCGTTTTTTCCACATTTTCCATTGTTTCTTCGCTCCTATTAGTTGCAGCGTGATGTTATATAGCCTAAAGCCTTCCTCGATAAATGGTCTATTCAACACAAAAATAATTTTTCAATTCGCACCAGTAGTTCCTGAGATTAGCGCGTTCAAACAAACAAACAAACAAACAAACAAACTCTTCAGCTTTATAATATTAGTATAGATTTAAAAATTCAATTTTGTCAATTCAAGCAAACTCTCCGAGTATTTTTTGGCTCAGTTACCAGTAAGCCAAACAAATTTATTAAAACAAGATTTTAAATTAAAATTGACGTGATGATATACATGTATACATTTTTCTAGCATGTACTTTTGTAAAATTTTATTGCATATTATTTAATGTACATATTATGTTGTATCAAAATATACATATGCACAGTATTTTTTTATTTTTACACTCGAAATATAACCGCGGCCGAGTTTTATTAACTACATATATCCATTAAAGTAGATTGATATGCTATACGTACGAGTATAATCCAATTTTGTATGCGAGAGAATGAACATGAAATTTGATGTTTACCGTGTGATGTCGTTGTAACAGAACCATACGAACTTTAATTATGACTTGATTACACACTACCGGGCGGTTTGGTGGTATTTATGATTAAAATATTGATCTGTGGGTAAAGTAATAATTTAAGCAGGATAGTGGCCATAAAATATTGTTGACAGAGAAAATAAGGTTACATTAGAATTAAATGTATTTTAGCAAGAGCTTAAAGTAAACAAATAAATGTACATACATTGTACTATTATATTATTTGTATAAAAATTGACATTTATAATTAATTATCTCATTCATTAATAATGTATTTTATATTGTAGTTATATGAATGTATGAAATTTGACGTATAAATATTTTTTATGAATAAATGAACATTGAACATTAATTTACATACACTGTACTACGAAGTTACCATTAGAATTAAATTCATTTTTAATTGAAATGTCAAAACTTAATAACGATTGTTATCGTTTAATTTTCATTGAATTTCATAAAAAAAAATGCTTACATTTTTATCAAAATTAACAGCTCAAAAATGTAACCTCGAATTACAATAAAACTGCCGCAACTAATTTTAAACCAACGAACACAAACTAAACTCGTCCACTCAAAATGCAAATGGAAACTATTCTAATCAAATGCAACAGGATCCGAAAACACGTTACAAAATAGTTCACAGTCTGTGTAGTAGGTACTCCATCGAGAGTAATCTTGTTAAAAACTTTGTTTATCTGCTATTCCCTTAAGAAAAATTGTTAAAGTCAAGGGTTCTTAACGTAGCTAGCTGTGCTCCGCTGTTTCATCCGTTTCTATTTTATGAATTAATTTAAAGCTTAAGTTAACTATCCAACCAAAGTAAAGTTGCCACCTAAAATATAAATCTTATATGTATGTTTGGGTCTTATAAGTTTTATATCACTGATTCAATCGTTGTTCTTTCCTTTAAGTTCATTGTGAGAAGGCTCTTTATAGACCTATATACCTAAAATTAATAATACTAAAAGCAAAGCTACCCGCATCTAAAAGAAGCAGCAAGGGATCGCAAGAAGTTTTGCCAACTGACCTCCGAACTTGAATATGAAGATGGCACCCGATGATGATGATACCTAAAATTCAATACCTACAGATGAGCTAAAATGAAACTGGCTTAGAAATGATGCTGCTGCCTGAATATACCGTTAGGTTATGAAAAAAAATGTTTGACAATGGAAAAATTAGAGCTCGACTCTGTATTAACTTATTGCCCGTGTAAATTGACTTTTTACATTGAAATTAGACTATGGATGGAGAGAGACAAAAGTTTCTGGATACAGACAGACACGTTTGAATTTTTATTATGTTTTTTGCTACCTGAAAATACAATATCTTGTTTAGGAGATAATCTGATGTACTTGTACGTTGTAGCGTTCACTGCAAGTTGGAGTGGAGTTTTTGTACGTTTTGTACCGTCTGCTCGGCGCTATATAATAAACTTGTATTCTAGTTTATAGTCAGTTTTCACGCTCGAATTATGACGGGGATTTAGTTTTCGTGTTTTCTTTCGGCTATTTAATTTTTTGGACTCTTTCTTTGAGGTGAGTTAAAAAACCTAAAATGTTTCAGGCCAAAGGGCCCCAAAATTGGATTGTATTTCTTGACTGTTGCTAAAACTATATTATTATTGCTTTATACATTTTTAAAGGTATGCATACATGCTTATTTATTAATAACAAATATCTCTATTATCAACATCGTAAATCTCAGCGAACATTTAATTAGTTTAGGTTTAAATAATAAATCTAACTGGTAACTTTCTGAAAAACATAATATCAAAAAACAAACTTATAAATTTAAAACGTGCGTGCTAAGCGCTATCAAAGTCCGATTGTTAACCCATTGTGAAATGATAAATCATCGGTCACAGGCTGATTGCTTTGCAATCACAATCAATCACGGTATGTATACAAACATTATACGTTTGTATGTATGATTGTATGCACATGTATCGAGTAAGTATATACAAAGCTACATGTTCCTCACTTGTATGAAGAAAAAACTAAACCAAACAGTAAGTTGTGGACGTGACCTAAGCTACTGTGTGATAGGGCTATCTTGTGGTATGTATAAATCAGTCTCAAAACGTTTTAACATATTGTTTAATTGCGAGACTGTTGTAAAGTAATTTATCCGCCTAGTAATATATAGGTAGTAGTATATCCACGGTACCATTTTTTTTAAGTAAACGTTTACATCAGAATTTTTAATACATTCTTTGGTTTTAGATTCAAAAGACTTTTTCATTTGATGTTTTCGTTTTCAAATCTGTTGTCTAAAAGTAGGTTTTATTGTATTCGAAAGGCACAGGATAGCAATAAATATTTTTGAATCTGATGCCTAGTATAAAAAAATATTATAAATCATAGATAAACTCTTTATTTCAATATAATCATCGTACTGAAATAAGTAAAAAAAAATCTCGATACTTCTAACTCTGTATTCACGTATAAACTCGTAAAATATAACTGCAATCAAAGATATGAACTGAATAGACGTCAATAGCTGAAGCTGTTTATGAATACCTACAACATGGAAATAGCTATTACTGGAGAGAGGAGGAAGTGTGAATATGGCAGGGATGGACAAAGGACAATGAAAAAGTTAGGCATAACATACAAAAGTACAAAGTGAAGTCGAAGGTTACAGAAGTGTTGTATATTCTATATTTAATCATATTGTATGACTTGGTTTATATCTTGGTTTATAGGGGGGTAAAAAAACCCCAAGCAACTTAATAATATTTTCGCGAATTATTAAAATAGTTCAGCAGTAAAGTTTTGGTATTCATGCCTCAGCCGCCATTATATGGCTTAGCGTTAAGTAACCTTTTACTACAACCGTATTGTTTGACTACATAACAGTAAATCTGTGTCAAAGTGTAAAAAATTTCTTACATGTTCGAATAATACACAGATTCGATTCAATATGTTGTACACGAATCTACAACAGGCAAATCGTCACATTCCTTTTATTATGAAAACTCTATACGACGTTAAAAAGCCCTTCCCTAAATCCGATACAATATCACGGTCTTTGAAACACCATCCTGAACGTGAATGCTGCGTATCGAGTAGAAAAGTGCAATGTTATATAAATAAATATATCCTACCAAAAAAGAAACTTAAATATGTATATCTTATACTAAAAAAACGCTAAAAAGAGAATGAAAACATCGTAAAAACCCCCCTTACCCCCTTTCCTAAGTCCGTCCCAATATCACGGTCTCCGATACCCCGTTCCGTACGTGAACGCTGCGTCGAGTTATGACCTCGCTGCGTTGTTTCATGCTATTCAATTGACATAACGTCATTCACCACGTATATGCACGCTGTTTCATATCGTTTTGCATACGGAAACAGAATCGAGTAGGTAAGCGTTTGTAGATTTAATAAGGTGTCTACAATAATATACAGGTACAATACTGACTGTTCGGTTAGCTTAGTCAGTAGTTGCTCTGCGTGGGTTCGATTCCCGCATAGCACAAGTAATTATGAATATTAAAATTTGAAATTACTTGTGTTGAGTCTGGTCGTTTCTATACATAATAAGTATATATTTACAAATGAAAAGTATATATGTATTATATCCGTGATCTAGTACCCATGATACAAGCGTAAGCTTAGTATGAGGCTAGATGGCGCTGTGTGATAATGTCCTGATATATTTATTTATTTTATTAATATTATGGGATTTATATTGCTATTCCTTTTTAGATAATCTGTATGCCTCGAAATAGATCAAATCGACTTGTAGCAGCACTTTTATCCAAAATCCGGTCTTCAGACACATTTTTATTGGCATTTATTCATAAAACTTAAGAAGAGAGAGACTTAAAAATGAGTCATTTTAATTTCAATATATACTCATATGTACATATACCGGTTAGTACTTACAGTCGACATTGTCGATACTAATCGTCCGATCGTCCAATCTGGAATCGCACTATCGTGATATCAGAATTCTATACGCCTATGTACATATAAACTAAACACAGTATTGTTCAGTATTGTGCTATGTACTTATGTGCTATGAATATGCTTCATTGAACACCCGTGTTCATATGAAGCGTCCTCGTAGTCCGGTGAATGTTAGGTTTGCGGCACTGTTGTGGGCTGCAGTCTAATCTGGGCTAGATTGGATTAGTAATGCACGAGTGAGTACTAGATATGCAGGGTTAATAGTTACTAATGCATAACTTTTTGTGTTTATAGGATTATCATAAGACACCTTATTTTCTAATATTAAGACTTACGTGAGACCTTTTACCTTATTTTCTGACTGTAGAAAATTCTAAAAAAACATTATGTTTTAGAAATATACTTTTTGTGTTAAACAACGTCATTTCCTGCAATCAGTAAGTACTCCTAGAATAAAAATTGTTGGTTATAATGAACTTCATTCAACTGTAATAGAATATACATTAGTACCAAATAAAAGTATTTAAAATCTACACATATATCGACGGATAGCCATTGAAATAAGATAAGCGGATATATATTAACAAAGTGTTTTTTAAAAAAAATGGTTCTGTACATACTTGCATATCAGCAAAATAGAAAATACGTTATCAAAAACTTTGTACTTAATGAGGCATGCATGATATTGTTTTAACAAAGAATTTATCTACATAATGCATATTTTACACAGCTATGTAAAATGAAACAAAATACTAAAAGCTGTTTTCAATACCAGTAAATGCTTGAAATAATATTTACCTCGTATGAAACATTAACACGCATCACTGTATCATTGCTAATTAGCTTAAATTACCGCACTAAAATTAATTTCAATAAACAGTATTGCAACTGACAGGTATTGCGCTAAATAGTATATAGTTATGTATATCTGACATGCTCATAATTCAGTACTGACGTGTGCATTGTATAATTAGTTTAACAAATACAATAGAAATATTGACTGTTTTTTAAAGTCATCATCAGAACAAAAAAATACTAGTTTTAATTGCCAAATTGTCCAAGGCTTTGCTAACTTTATACATCTTGAACTACAGTTTATTCGTCTTTAAGTCGGGAGTGAACCGCTTTCTTTAGGCAAATTACAAAGTTACTAAGCATCGAGTTCATTGGTTAAAATCAAGCGTGATTGAAAAAATGATTTCGATAACAAATGCATAACTTAGGCGGTAAAAGAATCTTGTAGTTATGTAGGTAGGTGCATAAATTAGACTGCATAGTTCACCTACATTGTAAGTTAAAGTGAGCGTTCGTAATTAAGTCTTACAGCACTTATGGAACAAGATTTCGTTACTCCAAGATGCATTGTAGACTTAATGAAAAAACTTTTTAATTTAACTTTTGTACCGCCTTGCAAAGGTGCCTCAACTTACGCACCTAGCAACTAGCTATTATGATTTTAATTAAAAAGGTACAAGCGCCAGCGTTTCAAACACTAAACTTTATAGAAATGTTATTAAAAGCTATGTTTATAAATCTTGACTTACGTTTATATGATACAAACTAACCTACATAAAATGATGAGTTTTGATTAGTATGTTTATGGTTTAGTGATGGAATTTCCATGATTCAAAAATTTCATCAGTAAATATAATGTAAGTAAATTACAGCAATAAATGTCAAAAGGAACCTGTATATATGGCAAATTTCATTCTAGAAAGGAGACTTATACGAGTGGATTTTGGCTGTTTATAATATTTTGGTTTTAAGTGTTGTACCCATTTTAAGTGAATGTTGATGTTTTGAATTGTATATGGACTAAAGGTCTGAAATAAATGTCATTTTTTTTATTTATTTAATGATGATGATGAAGTTAAGCTAACAATATATGTAGTCTATTTCAGTTTATATATACATTATGTACTTCGCTCAGCACATCGCATTTTCTTTCGCAACTTTAGCCCTTATTCAATATCATATGAGACATTTGCTCCCACAACCATTAAAATGAAACTTACTAAAATCTACTACTTTACAGACCCAACAAAAGAACTAGTCAATAGAAAACAAAGTAGTCGCCGGACAAAGCAGATGGGGTAGTACAATGGTGGTTCACGAGATAAATCCATTTACGCTAGATTTGAGCTGCAATTCGTTCTCACTAGAGTAGACGCGGTCTCACGGAGAATGCTCCTAGTAACTCGTAGATCGAGTGCCGTGTGAAGCTAGTGTTGCAGATGTGATCTGTTGTATACGGTAGAGATGATATAAGTCGACGGTGACATATTACACCTCAAATTTGTTAAGGTTTTTATATGAGAATCGATGATATTAAAATCGACTTTCAACGATCTTCAAAGCGAGAGTGTATAGGTTCTTACTGGGTAAATAGTAAGCACGCTGACTGCTTACTATCAGTCGAATTATGGTCAAATGCAAAACCCATCCTTTAAAAAAAACAATTCACTTTTAATACAACTAATAGAAAATTTGTATTTTAACGTAAAATACAATGTTTGTTCAGTACAATAAGTACAATATTTGAACTCTTTGAAAGAAAAATACACAAAAGTTAAGAAAACTCGTTTGGAATCTGTTCTGAATTCGTTAGTTTGATAAGTCAGTGAACTAAACAATACACCTAATCAAATTAAAGAGTCTAAATCTCTTGAAAGTCAATTGTACGTTTAAATTGAATAGAGATGAAGTACTAGATGTGCGCTGATAGTGAAATTGGAAATAGAATCGACTCTAGACACATGTTAGAGTCAGTATCTCGATCTGGTATAGTGCTGCAAATATATTTTATCAGACTAGCAGCCTTCCTTTTGAGTTATACTTTTATTTTTAAATTATGTTCATCCATATTTGTTTCCGTTGTTAAGCAAATATGAATAAAGGAAGATTACTAATAAATTCTACATTTCACTGAAAATAACTTTCTAAAGAAGTTTTGTATATGTATTTATGTTATGTCAATTTCCTATGTTAGATTGTACATTAAAAAATAACGGTATGAAACATAACAATGACTGTTGCATCATAAAAACAAAAAACGTCATTTTTCAAGAGCAAATTAAAAAACTAAACAATTTAAATGTCATTAGTTCTTATTATCTATAAATACTGCAGGTCATGAAATCTTTACATTGCGCTGATATTACCTAACTCATAAACATTCCATCAAATTAATTGATATTCATTTCTCAAAGCAGCATATACTTGTAGGAGTGTACCCTAGTATCCTCTGAAGGCTTACAGTGTGGCGATGTTTTCTGAAGTCAGCACGATGCTTCCCTGCGGGGGAGTTGCCAATTGAAACCGTATCGGCTGGTGAGAGGCTAACTCCAATATAGACTATAAAGCCCTTATATATTTTTTATAATAAAAAGATTTATTTATACTTTGCCTTAATTTGCCTGATGGTGAGTAATCATTACAACCTAATATAAGCAACGCAAAACCTTAATATACGTTCGAAATTACTTTTCCTGTGATACAGTAAGAACCGTTACACTCTCGCTTTGAAGATCGCTAGATTTTAATTCACGGGTAACGCGGAGTCAGGCAAAAGCTTATATATTACAGATAAGTCAAAGTTTCACTTATTTTTTCTTAGTAATTTGTTTATTACAATTAAGGGGTATTCAAAACTAAAGTTAGTTTTTTGGCAAGCATATCACATCTTAAACTACAGTGATACGCTTAAAGGCAGCGTTTACATGTTTCAGAGAGTTTAAGTATTTGTTAAAATATTTTTGGAAGTCAACACAAGACGATTCTTTGCGCGTTGGCAATTGAAACAGTATCACTTGTTCCATCGGAGAGGCTATTTCTTTAAAATTATAGAGTAATGGAAAATAAAAACCATTTTTGAGGATGAACTTATCACGTTTTAGAGGTAAAAAACACGTTTACTGATTTTAAGTTTAAGGACATCTCGAGTTTTAGTCATTAAATGCAGCAAATAAGCTTGACATAAAGCTCTAAATTATTTTTCTTGTATCAAAACCAATGAGAAAGGAAAATTAAAAATGGTTCATACATCATAAAACATCGGTTCACATACAGGCAGTGACACGCTTGGGAGCAATTCCGAGGCATTGATTTATAGAGTCAGTAAAATTCAGTTTTTATAACACCTATCGAGCGGGGCGTGTCAAACTGAGTCACTATTCATTCGATTGAGCGATTTATTCGGATCGTGCTGAGTGAACGTTTCTATTGATTGCGCTTATTGCCACGCTGCTGTTTGGGACTAACATGTGGTACAGAGCAACGTGGTATAGAGTTTTTGCACAGTCTGTGTCTTTTCTGGTATAGAAATTTTAGTACACTGTCTGTTTCCTTTTTTATTGGCAAAAGTTCAAAAATAGAAGGCACTAAAAATTATTCGCATATTCTAATAGATATACAGGAAATGACGTCATTCACTACCAACGGGTATATCGTATATTATATTAGTTTTAGGCATATCGTATCCAGCATGCTGGTTGGATAGCAAATTAATGATTATGAACAAATAGAGCCAATTTTCTAAAAACTGTGACCTGTGATTTGCTTAGTAAATTCATAATTGCTTAATGATGCATAAACAAAATGAATGTGAAATTAGCTCAATAGCTCTTTAATGAGCCACTCGATTAATAATACAAATTTCTTGATGATAAACATTTACAAAGTGGCGTATTTTCTCTAATTAAAATCGAGCCACACTGCTTAGATAGTAGATACTAAAACCTATTCTAAAAATCTTGCAATAAAAAATATCAGCTCTGCAATGTGAGCCAATACATTTGCGTAGACAATACGTAGAGGCAATTCGTAGACAGCCTACGGTGCTACGCGCTACGCCGAGCTACGCCCGATGCATTCATTTATACTGGTTCGAAGCACTTTATCATCAGTCTGTTCCAAAGACATCACATGAAATGAGACACTATATTGGAAGAAGTTTCCATACACATGTGTGAAATACATCCACAGCTAAGATCACATTTGGATTACTATTTGACCCCTTGCCCTGGATATGTTGTATAAAGCTAAGTTCATATTTAATTTTCTTGATAGACCAACTGGACATGCAATCAAAAGGCAGTTAAAAAAAGTTTCCGATTCTTTTTTAAAACGTACAAACACTGAATAGAACCCTTTTCAGTATCAGTATTTCTGCAGACGTAACTCGTACAATCTGGACGTTTACGTTTTTTTTATTGTGAATAGGTTTCTTCATGCATCTCTCATTTCATTATTTTTTATTACTAGATGAGGTGTAGACAAGCAACAAGCCAAATTATATCAATAAGTTGTCTATGGGTCTTATTGTGCACAAAGACTGAGCGTCTTGCAAACAGAGCCGTATTGAGGCAGAGATTTCAAACGGGGGCTCTGCTATGTTCATGTGTTTGACCCAATTTCTATGTTTGGTATAACGTACGTAGGTGATTGGTGAACTATAAATTGAGTTTGTAAGTTTGTGCCGAGTTGATTCAATCACGATAAACCAAGATTGTTTTCGTATCTGCTAATGCTTTAAATTAGAGAAACATATTTGTATCATTTTCGTTGTTTCATTTTTGTATATTTTTGCTTACAGACAAAAACCATAGTATGCCTTAATATATAAAAATTTTACTTTAATATTTTTGCGCTAAAAACAGAAGAAGACCCATTAGATTTTGCTCAGATCCGTCGCTGTCGGCTTATACCGTATATCGGGAATAGAATTGAGATCGTAACGAGTACGGCTGTAGTAAAGTGATTTTATTTCACCTCCACCTCGGGAATAGAGAAGCATTTCACTGATGTTTGCAGAGATCGAATTCATACCTTTAAACTTATATAGAATTTACGTGTAAAAATTTAGTCCCTATTTTTGCCGTAACTCTAAAAACAAATACGAAAATATGCAGAGTTCAAACGTAGCTTTATAAATGAATATGCATGCTTTTTATTTCATCAATGAATTTGATGATCAAAGGATCAAACACGTTCAATGATTACAGCTCACGATTCTAAAAGACCCGATATTCAAAGTCTAATTAAAAGTGGCTTTACCAGCGGATGTTTTTTCAGAGAAACAAAAAAAGCAAACATCGGGAACCGAAAAATAACAGGAAAAAGCGGTTTTAAAAATTCTTTTACCCGGTTCATGTTGCTAGGTAGGTACTAGGAGCGCAGCATTTGATGGAGGCGTTCCATTGCTCTCGTTTTGAAAGCAGAAGTGCCAGCAGCCACTTTGCGTTCTGCCTAGTTATAGCGAGGCTTTTTAGCATGTTTGTTGATGTTAGACTACTTAGCATGGTTATTATACTGGTAAGTCTAAGTAGTACTACTTAACTGCGATTTGATGATATTTTGAACAAACTAGAATCATACGAAAACTGAAAGTAAGATGTCTCATTTAAATGTAACTAGCGAAGTTTTGACGTTCCAGTGGATATTTACTACAAAGACTACTACTTTTTGATAATTGTAAAAATATTCTATATTATGGTGGAGACACGAGAGAAAGTACTCTACGATAAATAAGTATATCTCTGAAGATATGTAGCTTTGAAATCCATCTCGCTCTTATCACCAAAGAGTCAAACATATTACAGAATATGATTTTTAAAATCAGTCTGAGACTAAGCAAATACAAAATATTTGTTTAAGCAATTTTCTTAGATTTATAAATAAGTAAAAGTACGTAAACTTTTAGTTTTCTGAAGTTGCATATTCTAGTTCCTGCATAACAACTGTACCGCAGCTCGTGTAAAAGCGTGTTGATCTAATGGCTCCCTCCATCCCCTGTAAAAGCGACTTCCAAAAAGCTCTCACACGTTGGAAAGCTGCCAACACTCTGATCCGTAATCACCATTGTTTACACACAAAACAAAACCTGCAATTAGAACAAACAACAAATATTAAAACTTGTCGTTTAGTTGGTAAGCAATTGCAGCTTAATTGATTAGATATAATTGGCTTAACAAAATGTATTCTGATAACTGACAAATGTTTAAATGCAGGATAAAAGTGGAAATTAAATAGTGACCATAGTGTGTAAAATACAAAAATTAACGAAATTTCGTTTTTTTTTATTGGTACATATATGTATATTTTAATAACATGAAAATGTAAGTCAGGCTATATGACTGTATTATTTATTTATCCAACAAATACCTCAAAATCAACGGTTTTGGTTAACTCCACCCGTAATTATGAGTTCCGGTTTGTTTAAGTATGATCTTTCATGTATGAATTTGACTTAAACGTCTTTGCAACAAAATAGCTGCCCAACAAATCACTTCCCCGCATTAAATGTTTATTTTTCCCAAACAATGGGCGCGAAAAAATTCCACAAATAAGGTCGATGTTGAAATGTTTGTGGAAAAATCTGAAAAGGGTTACTTTGCCCTTGAACTGAAGAGTGGAGGGTTTTACGCAAAGTTAACATCAGTCTAGCAGGAACGTCACTAATAAATTATGAATAAGAGCAAATTTGCGGCGAAGACGTAGAGATCGCTAGAGATTCTTAATGGTGTAGAAAGACAAATTGGTATACGAGAGACGTATATCTTAGGCCTGAGAATGTCGCGACGCTAAGTAAAAATGTGTTTTATAGGCAATATATAAAGATTTATGGTAAAATTATTTAATGATTAGAAAAGGAGACTAAAATAGGTAGGTAAAAAATATAATACATACATTTTTGAGAAATGTTTTAATGATCATGATTGAATAGTAGTCTAAGTTTAGCAGATTTTTCTGGCCACAGATAAGTGCATCTAACCTAGCTAGTTTGTGTTACTGGGGATGTTACCCCGTAAGTGTGCCCAAAGTTCTTAGCTATGTACTGTATTTATATACTTAAACGTATTTACTAGTTATAGGTTAATATCAAATATGGCAATAAGGACTACTATTTTTTGATATTGCCATTCCAGACTTTACGCTGCTCTTGCGAATCTGGAAGATAATTCATGACGTTTATTAAATATCAGAACATGTGACATTTCACAGATATATTAGCGCTATACTAGCGCCGCTAGCGGTGTTTGACTAGAGTATAAACCTATGACAAAGTTTTGTTTTATCAAATATCGAAGCGGAATAATCACTCGCACCATTCTACGACTTAAGTTGTAAAGGCGTGGAGTGCGTAGCCGACGTAAGTAGGTACCTAATAAACGTACCGCGGATTTTGTAACGAGTATAATTTATCGAATTGAAATAATGTACGCACGTCTCATGTCTCGTGGAGCTAATTTGTACGCGGAATATTTTACCATACTACCGCATTTAGGAGTGCTACGGTCTTTGGTGATGAAGAAATCATCATCATCATTAACAACAGGTTCTCAGATTAAACTGCTCTCAATTGATAGTCATCAAGCTTTTGGCTATTAACACAAATAAATGTTAATCGTGTCTCTCTTGAGTCATATTTCCTCATGACTGAGGGTCGTGACTCCCCGCAGAATTAATTCGTTAGGGTAATTCTCTTTGGCAGATACATTGTGGTGGGCGCCCAGGTCCTTCCACGGAAGACACATGTCTTTGGATATTGTAGTCCTCGATCATGTCGGTTTCCTCACGATGTTTTCCTTCACCGTTAGGTGATGGCAAATCCACACATAACTTGAATACAAGTCATTGGTGTAGAGCCGGATTCGAACCAGGGTGCGTCTGGATGAAAAACAGACACTGGAACCGCTGGGCCACACTTGCTTAATCGTGTATGTAATTTATTTACAACAGAGGGTGCACCGCTCTTTAGTGCTTGTTCTTTATCGTTTGTTTGATAACAATTGACAAAACAACATTCACTATGCTATAAGTACAAACAAATTTTAATCCATGTGTATTTTTTTGTATATTATTTTGTATAAGTTTTTTTTTTTATTTATTTGTAAAAGTTTACATAACTGAAAATATACTTATACTACTTAAAAAAAAAAACTTATATGAATAAACTAATGAATGTAAATTTTCTTCTAGATGTAAACCTAACATACATAAAAAACTAACTATCTAATACCCTATATATATATCTATACATTACATGTTTACAAAAATTCTGAACGTTTGTAATATTAAAAACTAAATACTAAGCATGTTCACTATTGCCATACCTGTTACCTTTTATTAATGAAACAGGTATGGCAATACAATGAAACAGGTATATAGGTTTTATAATCACAAAGTCAAATGAATTCTTTGTAAATACTCTCAAACAAAAGTGTCGCTGCATCTGTAAGAGGCAAGGGTGATGCTTGCTATCAGACACTTGTCCTGGATATCTAGTAATCCAAATTTAATAAATTAAATTAAGAAGCATAAGTCAATAGCCCGGAGATATTCAAGTCAATAAGATACCATCTATATTTAAACTTCCAACAGTATAGCAAAGATTTCGCCCTAGATCACAGCAAGAGCCGGCGAGGAAAATTGAAACAAGATTCTGATATGCAGATGTAAAACTAGTAAAGATCGGAACATATTGAATCTGGAGAACATATTGGAAACGTAAAGCAGCGTGGAGAGCACGAGGTAGAGGGTTCAAGTTGAACCCCACTACTCGTATGTATGTGTATGTGTGTATTTTATAGTGGTATTGGTCTAAAATAATATCTATATTAATTAGCTTATTCATCGACATTAATTTTTTTTCGAAAACAAATATTCCGGATTTCAAAAAAAAAAAACGGATATCAATAAGACTAGTAAGTTTAAGGATAGTAAGTTTCAATAATTTGATAGATTCTTTACTCCCAACTCTGAAATTTGAAGTCACAAAAATGAAAATAAATGTTTTTTTTTTTTTTTTAGTGACAGCAGGCCTAAAGTTAGTTTTGGATTTTTTTGAAATAAATTTTATTTATTTGTAATTCCTAAATTCGTTGAACAAAAGTTCTTTTTTTAAATCAAAACCACTTTTAAAATGTTATGTGTCACCAGTAACACTCCATACAAGAGAATCTAGACTAGTGAGTGAGTCTAAGTGCTAGATGATAGTGTCAGCCGGATATTGCGATACGTTCAACGCCGCGTCGCGTCGGTGCCTTGCGCTCTCAAATAGCCATTATGAGTATTGTATCTCGCATTTCATGAGGTGCATCTAAAATCTATACACGGAAAACTGTCACTGATCAGTGTCTGTACAATAAATAAATAAAATAATCTTTGTTGTGAAATAAAAATACGTTTTTAGGTAATCGTGCACTCGAATGAGTTTCGACATAAGCTTACAATGTTTATTAAACTAGCGTGCTTACAATTTACACTTATAGCGCCCTTCTTTTTGTGTTGAATTCAAAAGTAATTTCATTTTAGACGCTACTGAAATATACAAGACATCAGAATTATTATAATTATATTCTCGTAATTTGATTTAATCAAACAATACTCACTATTTATCCGTATCTTCTTAACATCGAGTTGTGGTATCGTTTTTCTTCAGAGAAGGGCACAAATAACTTCCAAGAGATACATAAAATCACCACCCGTGGCTTTATTCGATATCCTATGGGAGCCGTATATCGTAGGAAGAAGAAGTACATTCCTTAAGTATTTTATGGTACAACCTATCTCTACACTGAATTTATCGCAAACCCAAAGAACCGTTACCTTGTGAGAACAAACAAACCTCTTGATAGTCTATTTTGTAGTTATACACTTTAGAGGCTTCAGCAGTTACTAAGGGGAATACGAAAAATTGAGTTTACTGTTACCATAGCTGATAATGTTAAGCAAAGGTCGACGCGGAGTCGAAGTCCTTGGATGAGTGACCAAAAAGTGGCATTCCATTTTGGGCACTTCCGTGGGTCGGAAGACACGTTAAATTGTTAGGTCCCGGTTGTTGTTATAGTACGTCAGAGGCCCTTAAGGCGGCTTGAAAAACTCTCGACATCAGATTTGACCACTCTCATTCGATAAGAAGAATAGCTGATACTGAAATGACAACAGATAGGTTATTCAAATTATAATAGAAAAAAGTGACAAACCTACCGAAAACAACATTTCAGAGTAATTTAAAAATTATTTTACGACTAGTGGACGCCCGTAGCTTCGCTCGCATTATTTAGGGATAAATCACACCAAAAATCATAATGATCTGTTCAGGCGTTTTTGCGTGCTGGGCAAAAAACTTTTACATAAACAGATAAATAGACAACCATTTCAAAACCTGCTAAAACGTGTTCTGTTATGGAGTTAAACTTTATCCGTGTATTTTTTTTTTCTAATATCTTCCATGTAAGTACAGATTTTTTACCTTCTCCAGCTTTATTATATGTATATTGAGTATTTTTTTCGGTAATGGATTAAATCGTGTCATAACTTGCAATTTAATTTTAATCCCATACTAACGCAAATGTGTACCACAAATTTAGTTCTCTACTAACCGACTAAATTTGAATTATTCACAATCATAATATTACTCTTTATGTTTCCAGCTGTGATATAAATATGTTCATTAAATTTTGTGGAAAAAAAAAAGCAATTAATTATATGGAATTCCATACCATTAATTACTCGGTTTGGAGAAAGGCAACATTTTCATAGGTCAGAGAAAATTAATCATTTCGAATGGAATAAATGGGGAAAGGGTCGGAGGGTGTTTTATTATAATGGTTCCAATTAGGGGTTTAATGTTTGGAGCAGTGGCATTTTATAGACGACCCAAAGTCACGAGAAAAACCTAAATGTGAAATAAAATAATTAAAATTAATATTCTTACGTATTTGCTTACATAAATTTATAAATCTTGCGTGTAAGTTGTCTTTTTTTTAGTTGTCTTGTACTGATTGCATTTTTATTTCTTTTTACCTTGTGGTATTTAGAAGTAGGTAGGAGGAGGTATGTTCATATACTTTTTTAAATTGTAGGTCAGTAAGTCAGTTGTTAAGCCATATCAGAGGCTCTTAAGGTGGTTTGAAAACTCTGACACTAGCATTGGCCACTCTTATACGAACTTACTTATGCTTGTTTACATTAAATTTTGACAATACATACTTTATAAGTCAAATAGTCAAATATTATGTCTGTATCAAACATGCTATATTTGGTATTAAAATTATGCCGCATGTAAATATTTGTATACGTCTATAAATAAAATAATAAATAAATAATAAATAAAAAAAAATATTCATGAAATCTATTGCCTAGTGTGTAGTATATAGTAGTCTATGACTATTTCGTCTATGGTTCGGGGCTTGTAGAATCCGTAACTCTTTTCGTACAATTTCATGATTATAATGGCTGCCAATAGACAAGTATTTTAGAGATTTGTGGGATAGCAAATTACAACCTGTAGGTATTTGCCTAATCCCTGTTTTCGAAGGATTCTTAATCCAACCTGAGCCGTAGTAATAATGAGATTCTCTCGAATTTAAATTTAGTGAAAACAATTTTGTTAATTTGTCCTTTCTTTGGGGCTGAAGTGCGTAATATTTAAATTAGTTGCTTGAGTAACAAAGCGCTTTGAGCCTATTGAGTAGATCGGTGCCTGCCTAATAATTATAAAATTAGGCGCTAGACGTAAATCTATTCGATTTCTAAATTACTTTGCAGCTTTAAAGACAAAATTTAGTTTTTCCAAAGCTGAATGATATTAAGCTATTAATTGGTGTAAGTGAACACAGATTACTTGTAATAAATAAGCTTTAAGTTAACACGTCTCAAAACCCCACTTACAATAATTAAAATATGAATGAAGCATAAATCAAACCTCTATTTATTTTCTATTATTTTTATCTCTACTCGAAAAACCCCAAAATCCAACTGGCTCTCAATCTCTCCCAAGACGATTGCAGGCATTTTTCAATCTCTAAATCAATATGAAGGCGAATAGAGTAGCCCGATAAGGGTTGCAAAATGGTTGCAAACCTCTTGATGGCTACTCCCCACCGTCCGGGGAAATTTACTACCGACCGATAACGAAAATGGCGAAAAAAACACACAATAATCGGTGTAAATCGTTTTTTTCTGCGGCCAAATCGTTGTGAATGGTATTTGCGATGGCATTATTGGGTCTTAACATTTTTTAAGCGTCTCACAACTGCTTGGGACGGTCCGTAAAGATTGATGTTTTCGTGTTGGGTTTTAGAGATTTTGCGTATTGAAAATGACTAAATTATTTTGTTGAATAAAAAATATTCTCATTGTTTTTTTTCTTTATACTTATTATTGTTTTTTTTATTGTGATAATAGTCACACACACACACACACAATCTTAATTGCTGTTTAAAGTGTAAATTTATTTGCATTCAAACCTCAATCTGAAACTTGTGTCTGTTGGAAAAAAACAGGACCTCAGAACAGTTTTTCTTTTCTTTCAAGCAAGAAAAGAATAGACAAACAGTCCACAAATTCACATAAAGGTGTGCAAAATTATCCACTAACCACAAAATCTACCATCAAATTGGTCGATTTAAACTCGTCTGCCAACTTTTATACCCACCTCTAGTTAACAAAACGTCTCAAGTTAAACTCAAGTCAAGTAAGTAGTCTCTTAATTAACCGTCGTTTACCTAAGCTAGGTTAATGATAGAGTACGAGACATTTACAACTTGGAACTTGGTCGGAGTTGGATTATTTTAATTTGATTAATAAGGAACTTTGGTTGTAATTGGTTATAAGTCGCGCTGGGTTCGAGTCAGTTAGTCTTTGAGGCGTAAACACATACAAAGGTGTTTAGCTTTGTAATTAAATAAATTATTCAGGAATAACATTAACAGAGTGTTTAATTTGGATAAGCTTATGATATCGATTCGTATGACTTTGTTTTGTTGTGTCCGTATTTTAATTTCATAAACCGTCTTCATTAGTATTGTTTGTATCAAAAGTTAGTTCAGAAAATAATTATCTCATTCATCTAGAAAACACAATACCAAAACTAAGGTCCAATTCAAACACTAGATAAAAAATAGAAATAAAATTCCTAATAAACGTTTATCATACTTCAGCTCTCCTTTGATTGAATTCACCTTTTGTCCGAAAAGCCAGACAACAGTCCAAATTGTTCAAATACGCAGCAATCTCTAAACACAATAATCCCACTATGATGTCTGTTGTCTGGCATTTGTCTAGAAAATGTATCGGAGAGTCATTATATTATTATCTAGCAATTTTCAAAGGGAGACTTAATCTGTTTTACTGCGTAAACACGCACTATACTAGACCACAAATGATTTTCAACCACTGACCAAGCAAATTATCTTCAAGCTAAAATCTTTTGCCAGTTTAAAATGTAAAAGCTTTTTTCATTACTCATACTCTGAAAGTAGGTCTGAAGTTGCCTGAGGAGCGGGTTGAAAGTAATACTTTTCATCCCTAGGGAGAATCGCTTTCAACTGACAGCTGTCAAATTAACATGTAAAAACTCTGCGCGCGACTGGCGGCAGCACTTATGCCAAGAATTGGCCTCTGATGATGCAAATTGCAATCAGAACATTTTAGTTCCAATTTTATCCGCGCGCAGAGTTATCTTGAATTCTACTAACTTCTTTACAAAAACAAAAGAGTTCCTATACCTACATTCAACAAAAGAGTTCTTATACCTACATTTAACCAAATAGTTCGATATATATTTTTGTTATGTTGATAGAGATTTTGTACCTATAAAATGAGTTCATCTGATTTTAATATAAATTTAACGCCTGATTTTATAAAAGAAGAGGCTAAAGCGGTAGTGGAAAATCATCATACGATTTGAGGTATCTTTGTTTTGACTTGGGTAGTAAAATAAAATTTACTCATATTTTCTTTAGCTAATTCATGTTTTTATTTTTACTTTCCTCGTATTTGTAATGAAAAGCACAGTGTTTACCTCGGGTTAAAGACTTATATAGACCCGAGACGGGGTTTGGCGCCCGAACGCAGTGAGGGCGCCAATAGTTCGAGGGACTTACTGTGAAGTTACTTTCACCCCTAGGGTAACAATGTACCATTACATAACGTTACTGGTATTTATTCCAGCTAACAATTACAGAATAATAAAGTTCATTAACGTCAATATAATTAATTAACTGCATTGTCACATAATGTCATACGACTTGAAGTGAAATATTGGGCCTAACTTATATTTATAAAGCCCTCTTTAATACTGACACCAACGTACCTAAAAAAATTGCCTTTCGAGATACGCGAAGGCGCTTTCAAATCGAAATAAATTCAGTTTTCACTAAAGCAACGGCCAATTTAGATTTTATTGCTGTGTACATAGAAAAAATATGCGAATCAATTTGTCATAAATCTTTAGTCTTATCCATTTTTCTATGCAATAATCTATGTTAAAATCAGTTGTGGAACATAATGTTATGCTTATTCGGAAAATGCTCCTTACAAGATGGATTCAGGTAATATACTTTTCAAGCTTTGTGGAATATTTTACAAATTCATTTCGAAGTAATTATATTTCATGATCGATTATTTTATCGTTTAAAAACATGAAAAAAAAGAACAAATAAGCAAGCAAATAATATGATTTATATATAATAATAAGTGATTACTCTGAGAGCCATACTAATATTTCATTCGACTTTTTCCTTCTTTTTTCGGATAACAAAAGGAGTACTTCAAAATATCGAATAACAAGCTAATAATTTTGCTTCTACATTAACCCGTCGGGAGTCCGGCCACCCCTTTACTTTATGAGGAGCGAAAACTCGGCCCATTTTTTTCGTCCTTATAAAGGGGGTCATACACCATGGTTTTCATTAAAATAGAATTTATTATTATTGTTGTATTTTATTTATATTTGTATTGTGTTACTTTCTAGCAAATATGAGATACCTTGTAATTTTAAAAACACGTCCGCCTATGCCAGTTCTTGTAGGCCTAACAAGCTAATTTAAGGGTTTTAGACTAATTAACAACAAAAGTGTTATGTTTTAAATATATGTCTATCTATTTAATACACGTTAACGAATTTTCACTAGTTCCCGTTATAGATACAATAAAATATCAGCTTATATATTGTACATTCCCCCTAAGCCTAGTATTCGCGTAGTTCGTAGGCCTAGCTGTGGTATGCTCGTCCACTTCACGGGACATAAAGCTTTTATGGAGATACACGGGCGTCCCATGAGCAAATTTATTCTATGGCCCAGCACTACTAGCTGACATATGCCCCGAACATATACTTTATTCCGAGAGGCATTTCCAACTCTATACAGCCATTTTTTATTCTTTGACACTGTGAAGATTATTTCACCATCATACTTGTTTACTTTCTTTTATTACTTATAGCTTTCAAATAAACAAATTAGAAAAATAGTACCACGAAGCTCAAAGAATGGACTTATCAACGACCAGACTTTAAGTTTCCATTGTGTCAATAAATTTTACTCAAAAACAGATTAAACCGTAGTGAATTTGGTTCCAGACAAAGCTCTTTGTTGTTGAAAAACTGACAACATCAGTGTAAAGGCGAAGGTTGTTTTCAGCAACCGCGAATTAAGTGGAACAAGCTTAAAGGTGCTTTAAAGTTCGGACCATTCCAAAGTCAATTTTAAAGTTATTTGCATATTTCGTGTTTTCCGGACGAGATTGGTTCGGCATCGGAGCCGATGTTCCAATATTCATTAGGCGGATACCGATCGGTTAGGTAACTCAGCTTTAGGTAAAAATTAAACAGAGTTTTTCTCGGCTTAGGACGGGTCGGTGCTGCAATCTTCGAGGGAATTACCCTGAATTTATATGGGGAGTTTAATTTTATCTGATAACTTTGTGAATTGGCGGCTTTAACAAAGCCAGCTGTTTTGTTTTTCACATCCTTTTTTTGTTACGGTAAAAATAATTAGCGTAAGGAAAATAGAGACAAACACAGTTTGGTACAACCATAAGCAAGAAACGTGCGTAAAACTGGAAGGCGGCTCATTTTGGATGCAAACTTCCTGCCAACGTTTTCAAAAAGCGGAGCGGCGTAAATCGCGAGCGCAATCTCTTTAATCAAATCGGCTTGGAGCGCAATTGTTTTCCGAACCCGTAACCTCCAACAGAAAACTAACATCAAAGCTTAAGTAAGCAATCCAGGCGACATCAGAAAAGCTATGAATGTAAATCAAGTGGAACCTCATCAAAGTTGGTGACGGGCCTGGGGCGGTTCCCAACTCATTTTCATATTACGCTCGCTCCGCGATGCGCGCAGCGGATTAGGACAAACTTTAATGCCCTTTTCGCTTACGTTGGATTTTTTCAGGGCTGATTACAATGGGTAAAAGGTTTGGTATAGAGCGTTTTGTGTTGCTGAGACGGTTTTGTTTTTTATTGGTTTTGTATTGAAAGAAAATAATAAACCAAGTTTTGTAATTTTCTGTCATAAAGAATATGATATGTTTTTATTAACTAGATCTCTATGTTCTACGAGTATGCGTATGTATCTAAAATATAACGGAACTTTTTAAATCCTTATGAGGACAAAGTTTCTGCTTTGGCTTAATAAGGAGAAATGAACTGATCATAATCATGATATAATCAATCATTTTTATTACTGTAGATCATTTAATAAAACAAATTCTGAAATTTTAAATTTGAGTAGATATTAGCATAATAAATACCTCCATATACAAACTGAACTCTCCTATCGTGCGAAATCAATGAACTTCGTAAGTAAAAGTTCCGAGGAAGCGTTGTGATTTTTATCGGAAGTGCAATCTGAGCTAACCCAAGGTGAAAGGTCGAGAAAGGGATACAGTTCCAAGAAACTCAGCAAATATTTCCGCAAACACTGCGAATAAAAGTAGACCGAAGTTTTATTAATTAAATGACTTGCGGTTCACCAAGCTGAATAGGATTTTGATTGTGGCGCAAATAATTAATTTGCACAATGTTTTGTTGTGCCTGTTATGTTTTTTAGGAAACGGTTTTTTGTAAAAGAAAATCGTAAATGAAGATATCGGAATTTCGTTGCTATGACTCGCTATTTCCAAGATTTAGTCTTTGCTTGTCATCTTTGTTATGTAATTATAAATAGTACATGTACTCGTATCTACCTACAATGATACATTATTAGGCTCAGATGTAGCGACTCAATGGTAAGCAATAGAAAAATTTATACAGTTACGTTAGACGTCCTCAGACAATATCCTTAAGTATATCGTATATTTTTTGCAAGACCTATATTTAGGAGTAAATACCTAAAAAAATTGATATAGTAAAACGTTTTTCTCCGCTTCTTCACTGGTGACTCGCCTTAATATCACTTTAAACATTTGTTATTTGTTCAACCGTCTATCCCTTATCAAACTTAGACTAGTTTATGTAACGTTTTTCAAACTCTTCTTTGTACAAAAGGGTCAGATATCATAGAAAACTAAACCTATGTTACCCCTAACATACGTTTTAGGCTTAAATTAATTGTCAAGCATAAAGAGCCCAAAAAAAACATACTTTATCAAACCCACGTAAGTAAAATGAATTTATATTATGTAATCCTTTAGGATGGAAAGAAACAACCAAATAGAAGAGATGTTTATTAAGGCATCATTGTTGTATCTTTTCAAGATAATATTTGCCATTTAGATATAATTATAATTTGATTAAATTAATTGACAAACAGCTGACTAATAAATCTGGGAATTAACAAACAAATCAAGCTATTAAAAATAAGCATAATACGATTAATTTAATATTTTAATGAATTTCTTTAAAATATCAAACGTGCCAATAGATTAAAAAAAAATATAAAGAAAAGTCTTTTCCCCGTTTATCAGATCATAACTAAGTCATCTAGAACTTTCGCTATTCAAAATAACCTAACTTAACTACGAACTTCAATTCGCTAAATCCAAGCGAATGAAATTTAACTGCCCTTAAATAAAAATGTGTAACCCGGCGAGAATGTGGCAGGGTATAACACAGCTCTACAGACCTAAAGGTCTGTAGTAAAATATGTTTAAATAGTTAGGTATTTGGGTTGGCAAAAACCTTTGTAGAAATATTTTACCGAGCATGATATAAGGTAATATTATTTTTCATTAGTATAGAGATGGAAAGACTTCGTACTCTTGGGTAGATCGGTACTTGTATAAGTAAAAACATAAACACATGTACATTAAATATAATAGACGTAATTAAGAAAGATTAATATTAGTAAAGCTGTATTCCTATTCAATTGGTACTCTGCTATGTACAAGAACAAACTCAGTAACCGATTTAAAACCAACATATAACGTACTATCTTATTTCTACGTAAAACATGTCGCAAACCGTTTATCCCATTTGAAAAATAGAACGTCATAAAGAAAAGTCTCAACACATCTCAGTCATCGATCTCCAGCGGAGTGGATCGTGACGTCATTCCACTGTGCAGTTGACAGGTTCAAAGCGCGCCGACTATTTAATGCAACGACTATAAAATCCGAATACGACAGATATGACACGTAGTGTAAGGGACGTGGGGAAACGATCAGCAGTTGTTGAAGAGAAATCAGCAGCTATTTTGCAAGAGATGGCTGTCATATTGAGTTTCTTAGAAGTATTGTTTATTAGTGTACAGTTTATGTACTAAAGTAAATGTAAGATTAAGATTAAGATAAACATTGTTTTTTTGCTTGCAATATGTATGTTACTACATGAGGATATTTTTATGGGAAGCCTTATATCACTCCTCCTCAGAATCAATTTAGAGCCAGACTAGAAACATTATAGGGACCCATTCATTAACTCCAACTTCAAGCGGTTCCAGTGTCTGCTTTTCATCCAGACGCACCCTGGTTCGAATCCAGCCCTACACCAATGATTTGTATTTTTTAAGTTATGCGAAAATTTGCACTCGCTGAAGGGAAACATTGCGAGGAAACCGACATGTTCGAAGACTACAATATCCGAGGACATGTGTCTTCCGTGGAAGGATCTGGGCGCAAGAGAACTCCTCTAACGAATTAATTCTCCGGGGGAGCCACGACCCTTAGTCATGAGGAAATACGGCTCAAGAGACAGAGAGAACTCCGAATTTAAGCACAAATATTACATTTTAAACCTTACTAAATATCTCTCCACCCGTCTGGTCACGTCTAGCGGTCACGTAGCGGACAGGACTCCTAATGAGACGCCTGTACCCACACATAGCAGGCTGGTGGTTAAATGTAACTCCATTGCCATTTTACACCTATTGTGTATCTCTCTCTCTTGAGTCGTATTTTCTCATGACTGAGGGTCGTGACTCCCCCGCAGAATTAATTCGTTAGGGGAGTTCTCTTGGGCAGATACATCGTGGTGGGCGCCCAGGTCCTTCCGAGGAAGACACATGTGTGTCTATTGTGTACGTGCAAATGAATTTGTATATTGTGCTGTGATGTTTCTATTCTGAAACCTTGCTTTACAGGACCATTTCGGTACCTAGTGCAATATTCAGGGTTACCTCACGACCCTCACGTACCGGATACTTCTCTGCACCTGGAAAACTGTGTACCTAAAGAATGTACGTATTAGACAAAGTTTCTTGTCAAGAAACATTTTAAATTGTTAAGGTGTAAGTAATCATATTAAAAGCAATTTATCACACCATTTAAAAAATGTGTGTTTCATTCATATTTATATTCATTTATTTTCGTAAAGCCTATTTAGGTACACGTCCAATAAAATTTATACAATTACATTTTTGGCTGTCTGTTTTGTTTCCCTCTTTCACCACAGAATACTTCACCTAGTACCTACTATTTTCATGCCGCAATGGAGCGACGGAGCAAAGTGATGTTGGTATGGAGATAGTACGAAACTAGAATCCTGTGAGTAATTTGCTCCAGTTGCTATTTTATGAAACAGCTATAGTAGCATTGGCTTTAAAGCACAAATCTACTTTTTTTTTCGGATTCTCGGTTTTCAGCTTAAGGACTTTTTTCAAGCCGCAAGGGTTATCATTATTCATTTTTTATACATATTGTTATGTAAAAGTATGACCAGACGTACGTAGTCACTAAGACAGTAGTCCATTTTATATCATCTCAAAAAAATATATTTCGTATTTATTTCTAAATGCAAACATTTGATAAGTTCCTCTCATATAGGATACTGAACTTGCGCTCACAAAAAATATATCATGTTTTGATTGATTACACCGGTCAAACCAGATTTACCATAACTGGCATACAGTGAATGCCGAAATACGTTGTACAGGTGCTATCAATATCCGTTTACCGTTATAGTACGCTGTTTAGAAACTGTTTTTTAAAAACTTGCTTTAATAAAACAAGTAGCAATTGCCTACATGCCAAATGATTTAAAGCTGTCGCAAAAAAAAATATTACCTATGTTATATCTACGACTAGTGGGTGCTCACGGCTTCGCTCGCATTAAGAAGTAACACCTGCATCCCCTTTTTCACCCCTTTAAAAGTAGCATTTCCAAAAATCCTTTCTACGTCATAACATCTACCTTCATTCCAAATTTCAGCCCAATCCGTCCAGTGGTTTGGGTTGACCTTTGAGTTTTATAGATTATGTTGCAAGGTATTCTAAAACAAATATTACGTAAAAGTATGAGTATATAAATAATGTTTACTTGCAATATATTGAAATATTTATCGGCTTCCTTGAAATTTTACAATATTTAAACAAGTATAATGGGATTTGACTGAAACGGTTTCCTTGAAAAAAAAAATTTCAAAACATGGCTTGATTTTTAAAATTTGTGTTCTTTTTATTTTTAAGCTTTATTGACAAGAAACAAACCAGAGCGCCCAAAGCATTCAGAGCAAAGCTTTTCACAAACATTATGTTTGTATTGTAACCAATAAAAGGCATTGGAGTATTTCGACTACAATGGCGCTGTTTCGTTAAAATCCGTGTCCAGCCGTCGCGTCGTCTAATCAAAGAGCGCTGTCGATGCAGCACAAAAACTCGCGAAAATAGGACATTGGATTTTGGAAGCTTAAAGCTTGAATCGCACAATTACTTTTAAAACAAAAAAAAATCAGAGGTACTATTTAAAAAAAATAAAAACCTCTGAAACAAAACTATGCCTTAATAGTAGTTTATGCAACTGTCATATAATGAAGGGTATTAAAACACGAGTGTGAGTTTATGAAACGAGCGCAGCGAGTTTCATAATAGTAACGAGTGTTTTAATACCCGTGTTATATGCAGTTGCATACACTACTTTATCTTCACTATTGTTGTAACATTTTAACTTTTAATTTATTAAATTAAATTCACGCGTACGTGTATTGTCACAGTGATTTTGCCGCCATTAAAATCTAACCAATGAGAGCGCAGCTGCGCGCCAATCAGGTTGGTCGCGTTTTATTGATTAAAACGCGATCAACCTTTTTTTGGCCCTGCAATCAGGTTGGTCGCGTTTTATCGATGTTATAATGAGCTATTACGATATCGATGTGGATATTATACCATCATGTGAAATTGCTTAAATTGAGTGTTTTGTTGTCTGCGCTATAACAGTAGTAATTATAAGTCAAGTATTGCAAACATAAGTAGAATGTTACAACATTAGTGTAGATAAACACTTATTTGACACTTCTCGCGGCTTCACTCGCATTAAGAAGTAAAACTTGCATTCCTTATTTCACCCCTTTAAAAGTGGCATTTCCAAAGATCCTATCTGAGCGGATGCGTCATAACATCTACCTTCATGCCAAATTTCGGCCCGATCCATCCAGTGATTTTGGCTGTGCGTTGATAGATCACTATGTCAGTCAGGCAGTTACTTTGAGTTCTGTATATTTAGACTGTAAATATGAAAAAAACATTTTAATGTATATTTTATTTTATGTAGTTGTGTTCCAGGAGCTTAATTTAAAAGCCAGTTCCTATCATGTACTGTACAGGTATTCCACGTCAACATCAGAAGCAACTAAAAGTTACTGTCCAGTGTAAAATTGCTGCATTAGATTATCATATTAAATGAAAATGGCATTCTGTCTGTATTGTCGTATGAGATATGAGGTTTACTCTATGACTTGATGATAGTAAAATGTATGATTTGAAAAAAATATATTTAAACCTGGCCCTACCTTTTCACATTAAACCACTAGATACCAAACTTCAAACCTTGCCTTTAAAAGTACAGTTAGCACAATTTCAAAAGTGTCGGTGTGATCGATTGTACGGGAACAAGCTCAGGATGGGATGGATGCCTCGCCCTGGTATAACTGGCGCTGACTATCAAACTAAGATGCTAGTTAGATTTTACAATGATGTGTTTTAACCTTTTTTTAATTGCTTACAAAGTCTGACTGTAAAACATGTGTCTTTAACAACGTATTTTTTAAAGTAAGTGATGCTAAACATCAAGCTTAATAAGGTAAAACATAATCAGTATCAGACGACCCGACACTATGATTCTCGGAAGTTACAGACTTCAGTAGCAAGTTTCTTACACTAAAGTAAAAGCAAAACACCGTGTAGAACATCTAATTAATTTGTAAGTCTACTGAAGTACTTCATTAGTTAATTAGTTTATCAAAGACAAAACACCAGAAAATAGAATTTCTAAGAACTATTTCTACAAATAAGTTTACTAGTTATTACTTTTCCCAGGGAGTCGAGCGCGAAGCAAACAGGGGTCTTCAAATCTAGAGTAGATAATATCTAGAGTAGATAGGTTTCTTCTAGTCAAGCGTGCTACATCTTAGATTATAGTGGTGCTTAACATCAGGCAGGCTATAGTCTAACGTAAGCCTATTTCGTGTTAAAAAAACGACAGCAATAAAGAAACACCATATTGCTTTAATACAGCTTCAAACTACAATTTTATTCCATCCTAGAACGAGGATGTAACCGGAAACACACACTGAAACTGTTACGATTCAATAGAGCTGTTAAACGGCTTACCTTTGTGTTGGGAACGCGGAATAAATCTGAAACAGAGGATAAAATGCGTTTTATGTATTGTGCTGAAGGGGTAAACAAAATAAGTTATCTGTTTCGCGACTATAAAGCTTTTAAATGTGCTTTGAGCGCTCGTAAATTTTGGCTACCGTAGCCTAGTTTATACCTGTAGCATGCCACGTGACATGCCGATAATACAGGTTCAAATCCTATTGAAATTATACTCGTTCACATGTTCATAAATAAAAACAATCGATGTGTGACTTTATTGTTTTCCAAAATCATTCAAACTACAGTAGTAGTACAGAAAAAAATACTGGTTTCATTATATATTTATTACTATAAATATTTATATTAAACACCAAAATTCGATCAGTACGTAAACTTTCATGGGAGTTGATTTTTTAATCAAATGTCAAAACTTTCAACACCAGCTCCTACAAATTGTATATTCAAAAATCTACACATATGTAAGTTCCTGCTCTCCTTACATCGTATTCCTCATAACTGAGGTTCGTGACTCCCTGCAGAATTGTTTCATTAAGAAAGCCCTTTGTCGAGAGTAAGTATCCTGATGTGCAAACAAAACACACACGAGCACACACATGAGTTAAATGGAACAATTTCTTATCAACCTTTACCTCACTTGTTACCGTTTAAAATATCTACTCTCCTTCCTAATCTGACAAAGGTTAGTCCGTCCACGTACACCCATTCAATTCCCGCGACACATCGCGCCGCGTCGCAGCCTATCATTTTTTCGATCAATGGTGTTCTCCAGTGATACATCGTGCAATCGGGCCCCAATCTAACGGTAATTCTTCGCTGAAAAGACCTTGATCGCTATTTTGCTGCAGGTATCTGATAGTGTATTCGATAGTAGGAGGAAGTAATTGTGTTAATATTCATAGATAATCGCTATACAATAACATAGAAAAGTGAAAGTTGAAAGTACATAATGTTCAAGTAACATACAGCGCCACCACGGATTGTCATATATTTTAGTATTACAACGTCTCAAAATTGATAATTATGCTATTCTACTCTTAATTTTTGCTAGGTACTTAGTTATTTTTTTTTTAATAAAAAATAATTTAAAAAATAAACTAAAAAATGTTGACGTTGAACCCATTTCGATGAGGAAAAAAATCAAAAATCTTTCATCTTTTCATCGTTACAACATTTATTTCTGATTTTATCACATACATATGCCCTCAAAATTTCACCATTATCTTTATAAAAACAGAAAATATAATAAAAATATATCTTACAAAGCACAATAAACAAGGAAAATCCAGCAAGATAACAGCATTACGGTCGCACCGCAAGCTGGAAACTTCTCTCATCGAAGTGTTCAGAAGTCGACTTAATCATGAGTCGAACTCAACTAAACAGGTTACCAAAGTTACGAACACAATTAAGGCAGGGCCTGATTGACAGATACACGCCGCTAAGATTCGGTGGTGAGAAAATAATTATGGGAATAGAGATTGCAAATCGTGTAAGACTCAATTAGGTATATATTTAATTCTATTTTTAACCGACTTCAAAAAAAGGAGATTATCAAGTCTTCTGAAAGTTTTTTTGTGGATATGTTACGCTATTACTCCGTTATTTATGAACCGATTTCATTTTTTTTTTATTATTGTGGACAAAAGTAGCTGCCCGCGACTTTGCTCGAATGTTTTATGAGACAGTGTAGCCTTTGTCACTGTTACGACAATAAACTACCAATACATTGAAATAACAAAAAAAGTAGCAAACAGATCTCGCTGGTATGGAGGTATATAGTGTTGATTTTAATAAGAATTTTTTTGGCTTAACAAATACTCGCTACCTTATAATTACTCTTATATGAATATAGTTTTGATCTAATCATTGAACATTATTAATTATTATAACATTATTCTTCTTCTTATCGAATGAGAGTGCCAACTCTGGTGTCGAGAGTTTATTAAACCGCCCTAAGGGCCTCTGACATGACTTAACGACTGCCGTACTAGACAAACAGCTGGGACCTACACGGAAGCACCCAAAATGGAATGCCTCCGCTAGCTGAGCATACAATGGATAAATTGTGGTCAAATACACACTTATCTATTGTTAACAGATAGTAAAATAAATAACATAATCCAAAAAAAATCACTTTTTCATATATATTTTTGGGAACCTCGTCGGGTATATATATTTTTTTATTTACAATAATTAATACTTAAATACAAGGGAAGAAAAACTAAACATACTACTTCTAACTACAACAAAAGGGAATCAAATTTTGATGTAATATAGGCTGCTATTAAAAGCCGAAAAAATATAGCAAGACAGTTTACTAATAACATTATAATATAACCATTTTCAAATTACCATCATAGTTTAAATGTAATTAATTTTATAGCACGCTTACATCGTCCTAGCCTAGACACGCAAAGTAATCAAACTTTATTAAAAATTCCTTTTCTCTAGGCCAAGTAATTAAAGTTAAACTACTCATTTTTAATGTAAAAGAACTTGGTAAGTATTCAGACCTTTTAAACGTCTGATTTAGAGAAATCTAGTTTGAAACCTGAAAAGATTTACTTAATTTGTTCAATGTAAAGTTTTCTTGGAAGATTTTATATATCTTTTGAACCTAATTAAGAAGTCATTAGTCTAATTTGCATTATGGTTAATTCACATTTTAAACGCTAAGAGCATACTTAACTTCATGGGGCGGCGCTGGCAAAACCAATATGAAGGTAGTTGAGAGAGCCCAAAGAGCACTGCTTAAAGTAACGTTTAACTTACCTTTTATGTACCCAACTGACAAACTATATAAACTGTGCAATGTACTTACCGTACGTAAACTTTTTATGAGTCAATGTTTGCGTAAATATCATAGAGAAATAGTACCATACCTCCCACAGAATAACAAACGTATTAATAGATGCCCAGTCCCTGAATATCATAGTGAAGTTGCCTGGCGACACTACTCCCACCTTGCGCCTATACTGTACAATAAACTGAATGAATTCCAAGATACAAAGAAATTAACTGTACATAAGTTGAAAAATATCATGCATAAATGGCTAGCCACGTTAAATTATGATGCAATAGAGAATATACTAGAAAAACAAATTAAGTAAAAAAAGACAATTATCAACAACACCTTAAGTCACACTTACAAACACACCAGTATACGCAATCTCAAAAGACACATAAACACGTAGCACACACACACCCATACGCACACGCGAACGCACACATATGCACATACAAACACACACACACACACACACACACAAACATCCAGAACTAATCGCCCTCCACGCATAACATCATTGTAAATATATTAATAGCTGTTCATATTATATTATATAAAATTCAATTTAGGATACAAATAGATTAAGTAATATCATATTATGCATAAGCAATAACTAGACATAAGACTATTTTGTAATCACTTAACATACTACATTATTTTAAGTTGTTAATATAAAACTAAGTTGTAAACTAGAACCCCCGGAAGAACCTGCCTCTCTACGACACAGTTTTTTACTAATGTAAGAGGCAGAGCTATTTGTAAAGTGTAACATATTGTTTTGTTTACAATAAATTTATCTTATCTTATCTTATACTTTTGATTTTGATTTCTTTAATAGATGTTTTTTTCATATTTGGCAATTTAGGAAAATATAATTTTATTATGACTGAAATGTATGAAAACTCAATCCGTATTCTTTAAATAAAGGATATACTCGTAAACTGACTCAATTCTCTGCCATAAAATGTAAACTTTTAAATCCAAATCAGTTTCACTGCTACAAAGATTTTTATGAAGACCCATAAAACATCTACCTAGACACTCTTGTATGAAAATCGAGCTATAACCATTACTTTCGATTTGCCATGAACAATCACTCATTGTAATATGATCCGAGGTTTTACTATAAAATAGAGCTCCACCATCAATGAAAATGAAACGTTTTCCTATGGAATACCATTAAAGAGATACATTTGCTAGGATTTCGCTTAAAATGTTTAATCACTAGAGTCTTACAGCTTTTAAATTTATTTAATCTAGTTTTCGTGTACCTGCTTAGCAATGATTTTATACCAATACCTTTTATACCAATACCTATTAGTATTAAGTTCTGGGTTGAATATGCCTGAAATAAATGACTTTTATTTATTTAATACATGCAAATGTTATGTTAAATAACAGTTTATTTAAGCTTATTAACTATACGTTGTATCGTCAAGTCAGTGTCACACCGTTATTATTATTATTATTATTATTAATATAGATGCAGAATGAACTAACCTACATATATAATGTTAGAAATAAAAGCTTTTTTCAAATCCCTAATATCGGCCCTACATACAATAAAAGAAAGTCCATCCCAGTCCCAAAGATTCCTCGATTCCTTCATTCGTTTCAAGGAGCGCACATCAATAAAACATAACTCACACAAATGCATTATTCAAGATCAAAATCAAATGAGATACTTGACACTTTCGTCGGGGACAAAGAATGGATCGTTTACAACTGTCACAGACATGCCCCTCGTGCACCGCACTTATCGCCTTCTTGTAGGGCTGACTCGTTTCTATTCGTTTCATGTTACAATCGATCTTCAATCGACTAAAACTGCACCTAATGGACTCGAAATGAGCCTTAACCTGAGTGTTAACAGTTGTGTTCTTGAAATCAGCTCTGAATATGGTGATCGCCAAATTTTTATCCTCGCTAGATAGATTTTTTTTAAATAGTAATATTTTTATGTTTATATATGTTCGGTGACTTCAATAAAAGTGTGAAATCATGCGACAAAAGATTTAAAATTAAAGATTAAAACTATGATCGTGAGAACGAATGACTCATAAAACGATAAACGTAATCAGTAATCGATAAAGAAGCCCAAGTTAAATTGCAATTTAAAATTAGTCATGGCAACCCTTGCACGAGAAAGGTCGGACGTAACTGCATAGCGAATAGATGGGTATCTGATATCTATTGTGTTGACACGAGCAATTAACGGACCTATGGCTAGGAAAATAGGACAAATAGCATTCTATTCATGGGAAAATAAGAAAGCTAGACCAGATTTTATTTAAAAGTAAAATCTAGGTAAAAAAATATTGATATCCGTTCGTGGTTACCAAAGTTAGCCGCGTTCATTACAGCTACAAAAACATAAAGTGGTATTTAATCTAGGCACTTCTGTGGAACGGGTAATAATAAGTTAAATAGTAGGTTCCAGCAGTTCGTTGAATACTACAGTTATTCAACCATGTCATAGATCGGACGGTTCAAGAACTCGTGACACCAGAGTAAGACACATTCATACAAAATTACTTTTAAAATATGAACTGTTAACTTTCAACTATTGAACGAAACAAATGATATAAGTTCTTATTTCAGTCAATGTGTATAAAAGCTTAACAATGTTGTATTCCGTAACCACGTGGGTACTTATCATAACCACAAATAAATTCAGGCATCAATAAAATATCAAACACTATGTTATGGACTGCGGTTTGTTCCACGAATTATTAGGTTTTGCTCACCAAAATATGGTGTTCTGAACGTGTCAATTGTGATGTTTATTACAATATCGTCACATTATGCTTAAATTGGTTCATAAATCGTCATTGAATAATTAATTTACAGTTTCTTAGGTTAACATAATAATATACTTACATGCAAATTGTTAGGGTCTTACTAAAATGTATCTGTGACTTACAAGATACTCTCTTTGAGTCGTATTACCTCATGACTGAGGGTCGTCACTCACCGCAGAATTAATTCGTTAGAGGAGTTCTCTTAGGCAGATACATGGTGGTACTGATACTTCCATGGACAAGATACAATAAGATATCTCAAAGCACTACAAAAAAAGTTTCATAAAAGTACACCTAATATTGGCACGCGTACTTCTAGGCTGTAACAATTTGCGACGTGGTAGAAGCCTAGTGAGAAAGTAATATACAGGTTTTATTAATATCACACAAAGTATCTGAATGGCAAAGAAAAAGTATTCAATATTTGCAAACAGTTGATTGCTTGCGGTTTCACTCGTGTTGTTTTTTATGCAAGATAGGCTTATGCTTGACTACAACTCGTCTAATATAAAGCTACGTTAGAGATAGATAGACAACGAGTAAAGTACGTATTACGATATTGTTACGAGAAAAACTATCGACTATATACCTACTCAAAATTTATGTCAATCCGATATTGTATGTTACGTGAAAGAGATAAACAAACCAACAAACCTCTTCCGTTTCTATGTTATGGTATATGATTACGAAAGAGTATTTAATATATCTCGCCTCCGACGCTTACAGCTTACCCTGCCATTCAGGTAGGGAAGCTTATCATGCTAGCCTTAGACACGATTAGTCCATTTCGATTCGCAGTCTTAATAGGATAGGACAAGAATTATGTGGGTCGGATTATACAGCGGGTTACTCTCATTTGGCTTATAGCATTGGGCCGGAAAATTCCAAAATTCGAGCCTCGGATGAAATATCATTCCTGGAATGAATACGTTTCTGCATCCGCAGACATACGTAGAAGTACAAGTAGATATAATAGACCGTAATATAGCTTAGCATTAGGTGAGATGTAATCAAGGGTAAACCTATCCGCTAAAAAAATGAATTTTGTAGATAATGACAAAAAATACATTTTATTATAGCAACGGCAAGGATTATTCGCACTTCACAGTACTAGCCTGCTGTGAAATATTATCTTATTATTTAGGACTTGTACTTTTCCGCCTACTTCGATTGCACTTTCGCACCGCTTGTCTTGTACATCATTTTTTCTTTAATTGAGATCAAATATGTATATATTTTATTTCTACCTATCAAGCCGTTGCTCCTGGATGCCAGTTCCATATTAAATTTTGGGTCGGCCCCGCGCAGCCCTCTTTTGAATAGTTTATGATACGTTTGCAAGTTTGCAGCTTCAATATACGGAATACAGGCGTACGGTCAATGACTTTCTGTAAGCTTCAGCTTTCAATCGGATTTGGCTGATTTTGTACGTTGCTCACAGCTACCGACATTAAGCTACGAATATATTTATTAGGTATGCTTTGGTAGATTATACAAACGAAATTGGTTCTTATGTGTTTGAGGTGTAAATGTTGTGGGACTCAGTACAAATAGATAACGTATTTATTTCAGTAACGAAGTTTTGTAATGCATAAAATACCAACAAATATAAAAAATATATAATTTTCAGTAGTACGGCTACTGAAAATTATATATTTTTTTATACACTACTACGTGCAAAATTGCAATATTTTCTCTTATAAAATATTCATTGTATATTGTCTATATAGAGCTTGTAATTATTGCTCTTTTAAATAATTTAAACTATGTTTTGTATAAGGTATCTGTTAAAGAGATAAAGACAAGCTGGAGCAAATAAGTAGTCCCTGTTGTACCCAATTTGAATTTGAACCATTACCACGTTTGTACGAAGTAGTTCGTAGCAGCAAAAATGTGTACTTAAAGTGTTAGCTCCCAGCTGACTCGTACAAAGAAGAACCTAAACCTATTTTCAACTTTATCTCCTTGAATTAGGTATGAAAATTGCGTGTTAAATGTTCACTTGCACTTCTAAGAAGAATTGAGACGTGACCGTCCTTAAAACTGTGTTGAGGTGAGTCGAGATCGGTCCCGTTATGGCCTTGATCGTAGGTAAAGTGGTCATACCTCTTTATGAGATGTGGTTTTGAATCCGCTGCCTTTGGAAGTGCTTACCTGTACGTGTGTTCGTTACTTTCTTTGTATGCTGAGGAATACTTTTCACTCAGACTTACTTACATATACATATGTACATATTTGCATACCCTATCAGGGTCATTGTTAAGTGTTTATATATCTTTACAATTGCAAATAAACGATATGACTATGACTATGACTATGAATATATGAAAAGGAAATAAAAGATACAAAGGGTCGTACGTAACAAATAATTACAAATAGACCTTCTTAATCGTAAGTTCAAACCATGATTAGTTTCAGGCGTGTTGTTCTCAAGTATGAGCCAATTGTCGTATAAAGAATAATATGAACATGTAAAATACTTAACATAAATTATAATCATATATATATTGTATGCTCACCTAATACAAAACTCACGTCAGTATATATTTGTTTATTTGATAAATACATATTTGAATTAATGATTCATTAATATTCATTCCAATATCTTTTTGTTAAACAGAATTATGCAAAATAAAATATATTTTTTTTATTTTTTATTAAACCGTGCCTTCTCTCGTATGTGCCTTGTATAAAACCTGTATTTTAGCAAACCTGTAGACTTACCTGGCTCTACTTTTTGTAAATATTTTAATCACCTGAAATATCCTGTCTGGCATCTAAGTAGGAATTGAAATAAACATTTATAACAAAGCATTCTGTCGTTGACAGAACAAAATCCAACGAAGAGTTCATAAACATAAAGCCACAAGCGTGACTAAGTTGCTTTTATGCAGAAAAATACCAAGAGATAAAAGAACATTCTGTTTTGATGATCTTATTCAGGATAAACTAACCTTTTTTAAAATAAAGCCACGTTTAATCTTTTATGCATAAATGTTTTTATATGTGCTCTGCGCATTTCTTGGTGCGTTATGATAACAATTTTAACCTATCTGTTTTAGTGTCATTTAGATTTGGTGGACATTTTCCTGAAAAAAATCTGTTGTACTGGTGTAGATTACGATAAACACACTCAAAAACTCGTGCGTATGCAAGCAATAGACTTTTAATCTGACAATGAAATAAGCACAATACACATTTGATCAAACAAAGTTGAATAAACTTCCTATATGATATGTAAGTAGTATCGTGATATTATTTGCCGTCAAAATAATTCCATCTATTAAAACTACTACAACAGATACTTTACACGTAACTAGAGATTGCCCCGCCAGGTGTTCCAAACATTTCTTTCATCTATTTTCAAAAACAACTCGTCGACTATGAAATTGATTTTTTCATTGTTGTTTTGGAATGTTTCTGTTTCACGGCGAGACTGTTTGCAACAGCGATATTGTAGAGGATTGAAAAAGAAGCAAAAAATGCTGACAGGGAATTTCTCAATTAGAAATGCTACCTTGTGAACTCTGTTAGATGAAATTGGAGCCGCTTTCAACGTGTAGTTAGTGTTTGTAATTTATAAAGAAAAGAGATTGTAAGAAACAAATAGATCCAGTAATTATTTTGGTGTTTCGGTAGATTTTTGGTTCAAGTAATTGTGATTATGCAAAATTTTACAAACTGCAATTAACTGTGAACGGGGTTCATATTTAGCAATCACCATAAAAGAGTTGGAGAATTTTACTTCACACTGTCAAGCTATCATAAATATCTCAGTTTCAAGTTCCAATTATTATTATAATAACTGAAATAATAGCTAAGAACAAAAACATCATTAAATAACCACCACATTATCTTCTACTCGCGTATAATTCGTTCCCTAACCGTCCAATCCAGTATCATACTGGTCTTGAACAGTTGAGCACCTCAGCATTTCCATAATGGATAGAGACAGTCTTAGCAGATCCTACAATGTATACAATTAGTACTGAAGTAGGACACAGATCTCGTAAATATTAAAGTCCGGACTTTGATGAAGGAAAACTGAAGATACGACCTTTACATTGTCTCCACGATGAAGATTACATCCTTGAGCTTTTGTATTGATTTGAGTATCCTCATAAAAATGTTATGAGCCAGCTGGTTTGAAGTTTTCAATTTGTTTTATACTTTAATAAATTAAAATTTCATCTAAATAACTTAACAATCTTAAAAGTGTTTTCCAATCAGTTAACGTTTGTCAAACATCATTACATGGGATAACATGCTATTTTCTGTTGCAAGAATAACCCACCATTTATTAATATTCGATCATTTATTCTCAAGATTGACTAATGACTAATTGATTTAGTTTGCATAGTAAGACTGTAGATTACACAAATGCTACACAAACGTTACATCTGTCTTTATTTTGCTCAATCTAAGATCCATGCAAATAGCGAATGCATTTGTATAGAAAGGGCCGGAGCCGCGGCTGCTTACATAATTTCCACAGAATTAGCCTCAGAAGCCTACTCAAGTACTCACACTACCTTTTAGGTATCTGACTGCTTGAATACGTTCACAAAATGAGCAGCAAATATTGTATGAACTAATAATGATATGGATAAACGTTGTAAAGTTATTTAAGACTCCCAATTGACAAATAGTTAGTATAATTATGATAGATATATCAGGACATTTGTTTCTTTGCCTTTTTTTTTTACTTTTTGGTTTCTTTTTTAACCAGTAAAAGGGTTATTTTGTTTATTCTTCGTTCATTTTAATATTAAAACTTTCGTGAGACATTTTATCAATATATTAACTAAACGGTTTTCACTCACGTGTAAATCGCGTAAGTTGTTTACGCGTTTCGGATGTTATGACATCCATCTTCAGAACGTATGTTCTGGGACCGCGGCAGCACGCAGACTGCGCGCCGCCGCGCGAGCGGCCCGCCGGGACACGGGCGCGGGGGCCTGGGGTGGTGGGGGTGGAGGCGAGGCGATGTTACTACTCCCTATGTTATTCTTCGTTCATGCTACAATGGAGCCAAACCAGTTAGAGAAGTGAGGGATCATCATGATTTTTGCCATGAAGTAAGTAACGAGTAATTAAAGCAGAGGTTCTTTTGTTTCAAAAAGACGATATCAAAGCCTCAAAGTAGTAACTACCTACTAATAAATAGTCGAACAAATGGGCAATGAAACTAGCCTTGCATAAAATAGGTAGAGGCAACACAGGCTCTTAGCGCCGAAACTTGCAAATTCATCGGAGCACTAATTCCGCTGTCGCCAGCAGATTGCTAAATAGCTCGAAAGCACGTAAACTTTGAACAAAGAGGCACAAACGTTTAATTTAAGGCTACAATACAATGGTACTACAATGTTAAAAATAGCAAATAAATTATAATCTGAATGTTGCGAATTGACAAATAAAAAATAATGTAGAGTAGAAAATGCCAATAATAAAATTATGTATACAATTACTTAGGTAAGTATTAAGTACCTAATCATTTGTCTGGCAGTTGTTTTTAAAACGGAAAATGTAGGAAGTAATTATACAAATACGATTTTATGTACATAAGCATTCATTATTTTATTGTTTCAATGTATGGAAAATTTAACATTTCCTTTCAGTCACAAAACTGACCGTGAAATAGACTATTTAATAGACAAAATATACGGTATTCTCTTATAAAAGACAAAAAATAAGCAGGTTTATAAACAGAGTGAGAAAAAAAGAAAGAAAGATATCATATGAAGTCGCCTTAAGTAGCACACTGAATATTTCTCACTCCGTTTCATTCCAAAAACTGATATTTAAAAGGAAACCAAGTTTCGGCAATTTATGAAATGTAAATCTTTCGGACCTAGGAGCTAATTTAATTTTGGCTTCAGCAATTGTAATTAAGTATATCCCTTTCTCTAATTTCATTTCGGTATTTAACCTTAATAAAATTTAATAACGTTTGTATCTGCTAGGAACCGAGTACGAAGCAGTTAGTTTTAATCATTACAAATTATAATTTGCTGACCTGTTAGCTTAGTTGGTAGTGGCTCTGCCTTCTGATCTAGAGGCTGCGGGTTCGATTCCCGCATGACACAAGTATTTATAAACTTTATAAATTTATAATTACTTGTGTTGAGTCTGGTCGTTTCTATGTATATTAAGTATGTATTTACAAAAAAAAAGTATATAAGTATTATATCCGTTATCTAGTACCCGCGACACAAGCGTTTGCTTAGTGCGGGGCTAGATGGCGCTGTGTGCAATGTCCCGGAATATTTATTTTATTTATATTTTTTTATAATTGTAGACTGTTGAGTTGTAATTAGTAAGATCATCTAGTAACAATGATTCAAATGATATGATAGGCCTATTTATTTTGTATAGTTACTGGTACAAAGATATGGTATACGTGTAGATTCTTTGTTTGTCAGATCCGATAATTTCAGTATCTAATAAGTTACATACAAGTTACGTAATTTCAATAAAATTATTGGATAGTAATTTTGAGGGGTGTTTTTTGATTTTTCTAGCCATAAGTGTGAGAATTTTTATTCAACCACTTTAAAAAAAAGTAACTTGTTAATAAAGTAGTGTAGTGTTTAGGTAAGACATAATTAAATACAAGCTATCTAAATGACAGTCTTAAATGCAAATCAAAATATACCTAGATCACCCACACACTCAACTATCACGAATCTAGTTCTACATAACAAGGTCGATCAAATACTAACCAGGAACCAAATGGCAAAGAGAATGGATATAAAATGGCGTTATATCGAGCAGGTTAGAGAATAGAACTGCTAAATAGCTGGTAAAGTGTAACTGCGTGAAACAACGTTCAATAGTAGGACTATTCTTTGAGCTGCTAATGTGGTTTGGACCTAAACATCAGATATATTTTAATGGGATCATATTTCACCACAGTCTGCGTGTCTAAGCTGTATCTCGCTTGCAGAGGCAGTGCTGGACCGACTTTTATTTATATTATAATTTATTTATATGAATTTACAAATGACAAAAAGTAATTTGAAAATACACTTTCGATGCATGCTACTTATACGTGAAAATAGATCTAATAACCATATATTCTACGATAATAATAGAGAAGTCTCTGTACCTAACGTCTAATGTGATGACTGTATCATGACTGTAGTCGTATGTCCAAACCTACATACGCTTTAAGTCTGCATTTGCCTAATAAGATTAAAATACTAATAGTGTTACACGCAAGTAGTAGAGAGCCTTCGCTACAAAAAAGATAAAGATAAAAAGATAAAAGATTTTTATTTGTAAACAGATAAATGGGATACAATATAGTGTTGCTCTGCCTTCTACTGTAGTGTTAACTGTGTTGTAGAAGGCAGGATCTTCCAGGGGGTCAATTTGTTTACAATTTAAATAGTATAAAATTATTAATGTTAGGTTATGTTACAAATATATTATTATGTGGCTATCCTAACACTAACTTAGCCTAAATATACATATTACTACTAAGTTAATAAAACAAATCACGCCGTTGTGTGTGTGTGTGTGTGTGTGTATGTGTGTGTGGGTTTCTGTGTGTGTGGGTATGACAATGTGTGTATGTGAGTGAGTATGTTTGTATTGAGTACCAATTACTGAATAGAGATTACCGTAGGACTAATTAATGCAGTACAGTAGACCCCATTGTTTATAGTTAGGTAAATGTATTAATGTATTAGAGTGAATATAATCAATAAAAATTAAAATATTGAAATATGGGGATGTGAGTGTACAAATAAAAAAGTGAATTATAATAATCTGGAGGTTTTTCCAGCAGTTGTTCTATATCGTCATACTTTAGGGTGTCTAGCCATTTGTAAATTAAAATTTTTAGTTTATGTTGTGTCAATTGTCTAGTAGCTTGAATAGTGTTTAATTCATTGTAGAACATAGATTTTAGCAGCAAAAAGAATTCCTTCAAAAAGAATAAAGCCCCACTGCAGCCTATGTCCAAACCGTGCGTTTGATTGCGCCACTGAATTAGGCAGTAAGCGCTGCACTCTGCAGGCTGATAAACACTGCACGGTTGACTTCCTCATTCACTGGCTTATTGAGGTCTAATGGAATGTGCTGTAAATATATTTGTTTATAACTAAGTCGTTACATTATAGGAATTCATCCAAAGCAGTCATGGGATCCTTAAAATGTAAACGATCTTTATCAAGTTTTTTTTTTTTCATTTTTGATAACTTTTTTGTACATAAAATGTATTAAAATAAGTGGCATTTATTATATTCTATCCAGCCATTATATTTCTTTTAAAAACTCGTCTACTTTGACTAAGAAAATATATAAAATTTTGACTGATGCATGCCTTTGACGTTTCTTATTTATCTACTAAAGTCACGGAACAATCCTGACAAATGGAATACTCGATTTTATACTTATGTAGGTATACTCTTTACAACTTGCAACCATATTTGTTGCTTTGAATTTACGAGCCCCTAGAAAACTTACACCACCATCAAAAACCAGGTCCATCCAAGCCCAGCAGTGGTAAATTGGGCAAACCACGTCGCACGAGACGAGGCGATTCGGTGAATCCGATTTGTTCAACTGCTGAATCGGGTCGTTCGACTAAGCAGATTACTGTCTAGTTTGGAATAGGAAATGGTTTAATGCTTAAACACTCGTCGCAATAGTTTCGTGCCTTAGCAGTTGCCAATTTTCGTGACGATAATGGGGAGTGATTATGATTGTTGCCAATCAAGTTTTACTTTTTTGAAGCATTATATGAACTCGTATAACTATTGTTCACTTAGAACTGTGTCTTTGTGAGCTTTCAAACACTATTTTTCAGTGTCGTATTGAAAAATGATACATGACAGGCTCTTGACGTTGTTAAAAATTCTTATAAGAAATTATCACGAGGTCATTTTTAGCGACCAGTTTTGAGTACTACACATTGAATGTGTTCATTAATTAATATAATATGTAAAAAAATAACCACCAAAAGTGATTAGTTTGCATTTATAAATAACTAGTGGGTGTTCGCGGATGTATAATAAGAAGTAAAACTTGCATCCCCTATTTCACCCCTTTAAAAGTGGCATTTCAATAAAAATAAACATTCGTTAATTAGTTGAAGACCTGTTACGTACCATCTGTTTTTCATTTATGTAATTCCTTATTTTTTTCTTTAGTACCGTAATATAAATCATTCGGTTCAGTGAACTCGCGAACATTTCAATGTTTTTTGTGACTTACCTCAATAAATAGTTACTAAGTGGACTTGTTTCTTTCATACCTACTTTCCAGTTACGTGCAATATTTCTTGCACGTAAATATGTTTCTTTTTGTTACGTAGCATTATTTTATTTAATATAAGATAGAGGTTTAATTGGTTGCCTTCATAATGAGAAACAAAAATTGTATCTTAGAGAAATAACTTATAACTGAGATTACATTAGAAGAACGCGATTCCGTTTTATAACTGACACGCATAAGAACAGGTATATTTAATTATCTAATTAAGCTAATGTTGGAAAGCCAAAAAATAATTTGCAATGATATTGATTACATACATTTTTAGATTATTATTTGTTATCGAAGCTATTAATAACCTGAAATTCTTGACCATAATTATAGCGTTTATAACAAAAACGATAGCTTTATAAATAGTAATTATCTGTAATTGAACTCTCTTATAAACTGGTGCCTCTACTAACTAAACCTTCCAATTTCACCTCATTCAAAATCAAACGACGCCGTGATTGTTATTTTAATAGTATCTAGTAATGCCATGGTCATACGCTACACAAACAGATGACCAACAGCTCTCCGTGTATGTTACACTCTGTATGAATGTAACATACACCCTTATTACCCTGACTACCGTATACAAACTTTTTAGATGATATATCGCATGTGCATTAATATACTTGCTGTAATAGTGTTTTAGGCTTTTGTGATAGTAATAACAACGAACATACAAAAAACTGCCCACTCTACACCATCAACAACAGGAGATTGGACTGTGAATTAGCTGTCATACAAATAATGCCCTGTTCACTGTTTTGGTATACCTACAATAAGAGAGTGAATGGGTTATATGAGACGTCTAATTAAAAATAAATAAATATATCGGTACATTGCACACAGCGCCATCTAGCCCCACAATAAGCAAACGCTTGTGTCGTGGGTACTACTCGTAGATAAAGGATATAATACTTATAGACTTTTCTTTTGTAAATATGTGCATACTTATTATACATACAAACGACCAGACTCTCAACTCAACACAAGTAATTATAAATTTTAAAATTCATAAATACTGGTGTCACGCGGGAATCGAACCCACCACCCTTAGATTAGAAGCCAGAGCCACTACCAACTAAGCTAATAGGCCAGTCAAATTATAAAGAAAATAATAATTAATAGTTATTAATTGTCAAAATATTTTATATGACGATTCATTTCGTTGCAAAGAGCGACCATTGCTGCATCACCAGACGATGACTTGACACTGAGAATGCACAGGAATTGATTCCCAGGCGTGTATATGGGGTATTAAATACATGCCACGGGCCTCCAAAACCCGGCCATGTTTCATGACCAGCTGGTTTATATAAGATGGAATGCAGTTGTCAAGGTTAGCACGAATGAACTTGAGTGCAAGCTCGTTTGACATTTCCGACAATGTCGATTTCAGCTTGCGAATCTTGGTTATGATAATTAAAATAGAACAACCACATTTACAATTAAAGAAATATAAAGATATGTATTTTTTTATATATGTTAAATTTATAAATAAATTTGTTTTTTCTGGGTCTTAGGCCTACCAAAACATGTTTGGAATACATAAAAATATTATATACATACTTTGTTGAGATTTGGTTTTGTATAGCCGAACCATCATCAGAAGATGATTAGAACAAAAAATACCGAGCCCATGTACTGTCCAATGTCCATGATTACCGTTTTTGTAAAAAAAAAACCCATCAACCGGTTCTACCAAACCTTGACTACTCTGACTCAGATCGACTTGTTTCGCGAGATAGTTTTCGATTCTTGTTATTTTTAACCGACTTCAAGAAAAGGAGGTTATCAAGTCTTCTGAAAGTTTTTTTTTTAATACTTGATATTATATCTCAAGCTCACACTGCCCAGAAGCTTCCTGTTCTGTTTCTATATCTATTGGGTAATTTTCCTCGTTACTGAGGGGAATCCCCGCAGAATTGATTCATTGCGGAAGTATTCTCAGGTAGGTAAATTATAGAGGGCGCTCAGTGTCTTTCACGACAGTTAGGTTTAGTCTAAAAGAAATAAAACATCTGAATGTAATAAACTAACCACCTTTCGAGTATTAAAAAATAATACATGTATAATTGAATGTTAACTCAAAACTTAGAAGCCTTCGACCGGGACGCATGGAGGGAGTTGGGTGAAACCTTTGCCCAGGAGTGGGACAGTATAGGTTAATAAAAAACTCAAAACTTGTAATGGCATTTATTTGAAAAACTTATGAAACATAAAGTTTACTGATTTAAAAAAAAAACTCAAACTCATTACTCATCTGCAAACTCCCATTCATAAAACACTTCAAAGAGCAGGTGAAGTAAAGTAAATTGAAGAAACAACAAAGAGTTATCTCGTATCAATCCAAATACAGATGAAAGAAGCTATCATCTAACGTACCTTTAATATTCAGAATAGTATGCACGCAAATACGGCCGGTACGGACTCCGGACTGAGGTGAGGTATAGGCAAGGAGGAAAGGCCTAAACAAATAGAGGGAATAACATCAACTATAAAAGGGACTGTATACCATGAGGTATAGAAATTGGTATGGATTGGTGACTTCCTTGAAATTCATTGTTTTTTTTTTACGTGGGATAGGTTTACGTTTGACGTATTCGCTAAGATATTGCTATAAGTGATAAAAACTCATTATCACTTGAACCAACAAGATACAGACTGACTTGCAGAGAGTGACTTGTATAGGCAACAGTAGATTTTAAACTGAGTTAAAAAATAAATCCCGTAAGCACTAGTAGTACAAGTCTGTTAAACGCGTGAGCCTATCTCATGTAAAAAAAAGTCTGTTATTATTGTTTTCGCGTTGAACAGAATTTGAAATATAAAAGTCAAATAGAGTACAATAAGGTTTATGTTTTGGTCCAAATATACTTAGATTACTCTTGGGGCACAGAGGTAGCTATAACGGCCGCCACGACATGACACCTTACTGAAATGCGAGTGTCATCAAAAACCTATGATTTCATTAAGCCAATTTCACGACGAAGCTTTTGGCCTCCATACTTCAAGTGGCCTAGGTCACCGCGGTGTGAAAGAAATTACATAATTATATTTTATACTAATTTGTTACAAAGGGAATATTTTTCTCCCGGACGTCTCCGGGTTCTAGGGAGCTACTCCGGGACCTTACGCCGGTCGCAACTGTATTACACGGCTTTCGATATTTTTTCCCGGATTTATTACCCGGCCCGCTGGATTTACAGCTTTGACCGAAATGCTTACCCACAGCATTTTGTTAGCTTTTTATTGGCAATTTGTTACCTTGTGTATCTTTTTGGGATTCGCGATTCGCCCACAAATTGAACTCTTGAGTTTGTTTGATTTATTTATTGTATTACTTGTTTATGAGGCGCCGGAGGTTGCCTTTAAGTGCACGCTGGTGGAAGAACCCTTCTTGCAGGTGGTTGACCCTGCCAGATATCAACAATTTTTCAAAGATATTTTGGTAATTGTGTTCTGTATCATATTTATCAAATGCGCAGACGAGACATTATGTGATATATTGAGTATAAATATATTTAGTAGCTGTTAAACTATACAATACAACACAATATAACTTTATTGCACACCAAAAATAAATAACAATATGAAATGAACTTAAACTATAAATGAATGCACAAGTGGGCGGCCTTATCACCTTGAGTGATCTCTTCCAGGCTAATACTATGTCAATTCAGTAGTAATAAAATAGTCAGCAGAAGTAACTTCTTCAAATAAAAGTACGCCAAATACTCAAAAGTAACTAGCGCAGTTGTCCATAAAATAGAAACTGGATTCTCAATCGATGACACATTTTATAAAAATGGCGTTGTATTACGAACAGTTATGTTTGGTACGAGGACAACCTGTTTCCAAAACTGGATTCAGATATAACACCATATTTTTGGAAACTCCGCTAAAGGTTATAAATTGCGTAGGTTATACTGCAAACGATATATCTATTTCATAATCATGGTTAGGTATTATGAAATTTGTAAAAGGAACAATAATTTCAAAATTCTTTTAATGAATTATTATTATTTTCCAAAACCTATCGGAGCGCTTGGTTGACGCGACGCATGACCAAAATGCTGGCCTTTTTTTTTTTTTTTTTTTTTTTCTTTTTTGTACTTAGTAGTTAGTTTTTCTTCCCTTGTTTTTATATTTTTTTTAATGAATTTTAGTTGTAATTAATTATATGGATATTTGTTTCATTCTTAAAATTTATAAGTAGGTAAGAAAATCTAATATCTAATGAAAACCGCTACCCTTCTGAATGTCCACATCTGGTGCAGACAATATATTATACTCCTATATTTGAACATTATCATACAGTTTTGAATAAATTGTCTCAAATGCGGCATAAAGCCACCGAGTAGGAAGTGATACAGAATGATCACTTCTGTATAACTGTCCTAACTAAACGACAGTAAACTAAGTAATGAGGGCTTACACCAAATGTCAATAAGCTTCTTAATTTGAGTACTGCATCTCTGCTCAACACGAAAATTAAAAACCATCTCTTCAATACAAAGCATGGTCTGGTAAATAATGTGATAAAAACTATAAGTGCATACATATTTTTCTGCGTAGTTTTTACTCCACAACCAATGTGGCTAGACGAATATCTCTGAAATACTGGAAATCCCGCGTTGACAGTATCGTTTTAGAGATATATCTGCAGTACCGTGAATTTGAAATAAAATCTGCAGTTACAATGCTGCGTCAGCAATGTTGGACACAAATTCACAAGGCAGCGAAAAATTTGAATATCGGACGTTATCCGTTTTTATGTACCAACTAGTAAAAATATCTATTTCAAAAATATCACTTTCAGACATATGTATATGGTTGCAAACGATTTCAACTGGACAACGTCATAGAAAAAGTTATTAATATTGCGGAAAAAATTATTAAACTTTTATTGACCAAAACAGGCACAATATAAACCTCCGTTTGGTACAAAAATACTTTTATAAACGGCATATAACGAACAAAACCAGGATCAACAAAATGAAATCAACAAAACAGTATTATGATCACAATAATTGTTTATTTAGGTACATTACATGGAGCAAAAGCACTCGTACGCATTTCGGAATAGCGTAGGAGTAATCAGGGTGGTAATACCATCGGAACATCCTGCCAGCTTTCTACCTCCACGGGTATAACAGCCATTACGTGAGATAACAACCCCTTACCCTATTTCTAAACCCGTTGAAACACTTAGACCATTTACACATTAAAACTTGAAAATCGTACACGATAGTATCACAAAATTAAACTTGTTGTTACTGCAGTTCAAGGTGGTGCCAAATGCCTTTAAAATTAAATTGTCCAATACTGAGTACAAACATTTGTATTATTTATAATTTTGTCTTTATATCTGATTACATACGTAGATAGGAATATGATATATGCTTATTCTACAACTACTTCATTATAAAAAAAAACCCTGCCGTTAAAAATTTTTGGTAAAATAAACGATTTTGGATATTGATTTTATTAATGTTGATTTTAATTGGGTATAAGTACTCGTAGTTAGAAGAATATTTTATTTCTTATGTGTGTTTTGGAATATTTTGGCTAGTCGCGTTTGCATATGACTGCTCAAATAGATAGATAGATAGATAGATAGATAGATAACTCTTTATTGTAACACACATTGAAAAAAAATAAAGACAAACAGAAACACAAACGACTTAAAAAATAGTGCCACAACTGGCACAAATAGGTAACCTGCCATACTATGAAGTGCAAAAAAAACCTCGTCACATTTTCGTCTAAACCCTAAGCACAATGTATGTGCACGGCCCCTAGATTGTATAAACTGCCACGAGGGTCGTTATCCTTTATGATACGATGTGATATGATGAAAACATAACAATGATGTTCAATTCTCAGAAGTGGTTACACTACTAAGGAAAACATTTAGGCAACGATACTTTGCCAAGATCCCATCTTAATGGCATTTGAATTGTGGTACAAATGTATCTGCTCCAGGAGAGTAAATTAGGATGATGCGGTTACATTTAGTACTGTACGTTGTTATTGTTGTAGGTACTTTGAATTATCGATGTTATTTTATCAATAATTATAAAATATGTTGGTTTATAGCTTTTTTTTCACGGCAAATGCAACTATAGAATGGTTTGAGCATTCGTTTGGGAAAGCAACTGATGGTTTGAAAAAATGTGAACAGTAGTTAATAATATTAACTGACGAAACTCAAGCAAGATTAATAACATACCGTCTGCAAATAGAAGAAACTAAAAAAATAAAATAAAAATTAGATGGCGCTGTGTGCCGGAATTTTTATTTTATTTTTTATTTTTTTAGTTTCTAACTACCGCACTAAGTAAACTACATCACTTAATTGCCTCAAAATGATCGTCAACGGCAATTTCAAAAAGCATTCAGTCTTTACCACTCCAGTAACACTTTTAAAGATTTCTCCGCGTTTCTCCTTTAAAAATCAGCGTGAAAAGTCAAAGGCGATCGGTGAGATCATTCATCTTGTAGGCGTATGTTCTGAGATGCGAACTTGATGCCAGATTGGATCGCATCGCTCAACGGACGTTGATCGATAGATCTAGTCCAACTGGACCGACACTGTTCCGAATAGGGACGTAGGCGGTAAATAAGTTTTAATAATATTAAAATTTAAGAAAACCTTCTTTTAAAGGTGTTTAGGCTTGAGATATCTCTTCTATATCAGAATGATAAGGATTTAAGCCATATTAGTATCTCAAACTGCATATGGTTTTACGACCATCTCTTTACTGACTATTTTTCAATATAAATTTTATTCAAACTGCATATTTATGTCATAATAATACAAACAAATTCACTAAATCACAGAGTTTCAGAGTTATTTAGCACAGCCAATATGGAGCTTTATTTATGTTCACATATTTTATAAGTACATAATCTTACCCCCACAAGTACGACAACTAACTTATGTTTTGTACGTAATTTAATGTGTGTATGTAAAAATCTTTGTAATTTTTTCCCCATACAAATTAAAACATGACAGACCTCAAAAGGATCGTATCCTGACGTCAACATGTCGCTATGCAAAGTCTCGTTTAGCTCGGGCTTCCCCAATCAAAACTTACAAAGAAACCTCGCTGTTAAACTAACAAAGTAAATTAATTACCTGCATACCTATTACGTGGGTAGTTCCCGTTAGGCACCCACTCTTGCATATTCAGGATTGGACGGATCTAGGGTTAGAATAAGGACATGACTTTGGTCTTAGAGTCTTAAGGCATCAATATGCAGTATCTACTTAAACTTACTTCTACTTACTTATGTAGTTGGTATTAAAAGGACACGTAAGCTTTTGTATGCTTTCTACCTTTAGACGTGGCCATAATTTCTAATTTCTTGCTAACATTTTATTTGAGTATGTGCTAAATCAAATAAGGTTTTTTACATAAACTTACTTAGATGTGAGCAAAAATAGTCACCTCCGGCAATATAACGACCTGCAATAAATCAATAATATCACATCAATATCCAAGTTCTCGGGTTAGGAAAACAATAGCGCCATAATATGACCTTTTATAATGCTTTTTTACTCTCTCTTTGACTCGTATTTCCTCATGACTGAGGGTCCTGACTCCCCTGCAGAATTAATTCGTTAGGGGAGTTCTCTTAGGCAGATACATCGTGGTGGGCGCCCAGGGCCTTCCACGGAAGTCACATGTCCTCGGATATTGTGGTCCTCAAACATGTCGGTTTTTTCACGATGTTTTTCTTCACCGTTAAGCGAGTGAAAATCCACACTTAATTTGAAAATTCAAGCCATTGGTGTAGAGCCGGATTCAAACCATGGTGCGTCTGGATGAAAAACAGACACTGGAACCGCTGAGCCCCACTCGCTTCACGCTTTTTTACAGCCATACGTAAACATTCAAATATAAATAATGCGCCTAGATCCACACCTGCAGTACATAGAGTATCCAACAGTTCCAAAGGCCAGGGTGAGGCAAAACACTATTTGCCGAGCAAAGATTGAGGGCGCGTCCCCGAAGTGTGTTTGCTGTGTTAGCCCGACCAACAAACACATCGCGGACGATAGACAAGACATTATTGTAAATAATGCTGACACAAAATGATCATCATACGAGTACATCTGATACATTCATTATGTGTTAGAAATATTTTTTTTGTTATTTTATTTTGTTTTTTGGCAGTGTGTGCTGCGTGCTGCCGCGGTCCCAGAAAATACGTTCCGAAGATGGATGTCATAACATCCGAAACGTGTAAACAACATACGCGAATTAGACGTGAGTGAAAACCGTTTTAGTTAATATATACATAGAAATATTGACATTAATGTGTTTATTGGCAAAAGCGTATTGGTTGGTTTATTAGTCTGTTTGATCCACTTTTACGCCGCGGCGGAGCAACGGATCTCTTTAGAGTAAGTAGTTTATTTTAGATTTTAGATTGCTCGACACTTATCATTACTGTATTCATTAGGTAATTCAAGTCGAGGGTGGATTGAATTCTTCTAACCAGACGCATAGCTAACTTCACTGTTGCCTAGCATAAGGCGAGTTAGTCTTTGGCTAAAAACTCAAAACTGTTAGAAGAAAAATAGGTGTATCTTAATTATATTGTCATTGTCAACCAACAACCATTGTGCATAATAGTCTTTCTCACTTTTTGCGTCGTACGACGTCGGTACACCGCAAACTTACCTATAAGGCTCTAATACTCGTTTGCCATGGAAATGGTTATGACTGCTCGTTATAGATACACCTTTTTGTAATGATGTGGTTCGTGACAATGTCACCTGCCTTTATACTCTGGGTGTTATAAAATGAGGGTAGACGTGCAGCAATCAAGAGTGGGGAATAAAGTAATATGTATAAAAAAGTAAGCAAATTACGTGAAACGACAAGGTGAAGATTTTAAAAGACACTGCTGCTAAATAATCCTACAAGCTTTAGCTTTAGGATCTTCTACAAAGAATCTTCGAAAGTTTACAGATTCTAGAAATTTGGCAAAAGATTGAAATAGCTTATGTGAAGTTAATTTTGAAAAAAAAAAGAAAACTGAACCTTCAAATCAAGTAAAAATTAATAGATTCTTTTTAATACTCATCTTATCTAATAAAAATATCTTCGTGTATAAAAATACGAACTAAAAATTGGGTAAAGTGAAACATTATTCTAATCAAACCGTTAAATAAATCTGGCAGCCGTACAAACGACTTCATAAAATCAAAGCATAAAAATCCAGGGTTAATATAAATGGAAGCCGATGGACCAAAGACCTAAGTCATTTATTACGGTCTATGATATGAACCTCGAATCCAATTTGTCAGCCATTTAAATTCCAGCCAAGAAACGCCTGAGGCTAATAAAATGTTCATCTCAAAGGCACTGAAAAATCGCTTTAATTTATAACATTCTGTTAATAAAAACACTTGGTGCTATTTGATAGCTATATGTATTGTATATACATATAGCTATCTATATATATGGTTTAGTAAACTTTGTTAGACAGAATTAAATATATATTTTAGTAAGAAATTTTAGGAGGGATTAAGATATTTTTTCTTAATTCTTTCTTAGAAGACTACGAATGAAAATAAAAAATGAAAATATTTATTGTGTACTAGGAAATGACTTAAGGCTATGTAACATAAAAATAACTAATAACTAGGTTCTTAAATAACTAACTTAGCCTTAGGTAAACATAATGCGTCGGACTCCAGACTGGGTTACCGTATCCTGGAGCCGACCTCTTCCCAATACCTACAAACTCTCTATCAACCTACTCAATCTCATTCAATTAAATGTTTTAATAGAATCAAATTTAATTAACTTATTAGTGCTCTATATTTCCATAAGTAGAATTATATTAATCTATATTGAGGTTGACAAAAAAGTGTAAATAATTACTTAAATAATTATTATAGCATATTTTATTCAACGTATAATTTGAGCAGTTTAAAATTCAGATAGCAATTAAATTTCATCTAAAAACTTCTAAAATTAAACTCCGAAAACCAGTCGTGGAATAAAATTAAATTCGTTAGCAACAGAACCAGCTATGATTATAAATCGCTTATCAAAGAATCCTCAAAGTTTACATTCCAGCTAGATATTGGAAAACTTTGAAAACGCAATCTGTAAATGCCTGTTGAGTTATCAGTCACAATCACATAAGTACGCGGCGGAGAAACGTCGTAAGAGCCGAATTTGGACGTGGCATTTAAGACCTTCTATTTAAAAGGGTAATAGGTTAAGCCTTAGCTTCGTAACATTGTAGCAAATCTAAAACCTTCATAGTTTATGTTACAGGATGGAATCTGATTTATTTTAATTCCTACGAGTTTGGCAAAACGCTAGATTTGTTTGTGTATGTATGGTATCTATATATGTACGTACCTACTCATACATTTCTGCGGTTTAACTACTTTATGCATAAAGTAGTGGATGCTCGCGGCTTCGCTCGCATTAAGAAGTAAAACTTGCATCCCCTATTTCACCCCTTTAAAAGCGGCTTTTCCAAAAATCCTTTCTTAGCGGATGCCTACGTCATAACATCTACCTGCATGCCAAATTTCAGCCCGATCCGTCCAGTGGTTTGGGCGGTGCGTTGATAGATCACTATATCAGTCAGTCAGTCAATCAGTCAGTCACCTTTGAGTTTTATATATTTATGTAAGTTTGATAACAGAAGTGTTGACCTGATTTAAATCTTTCAATTACTCACTCTATTTGATCGCTTATATAACTTAGAAGACCTTTCTTTACCTAATCAACCTGATCCAAATCCTAACGACTTGTTTTTAAAACTGATGCGATGAATGTCTCAATCAAATTAAACTAATGACAAGTATTACTTTATCTATAAGGAAAAGGATAATGTGTGCCATAGAAATTTAAAAATGTAACTAAAATTTTAGCATCGATTTTTCAGTTCTCTTCGAAGGGCAATAACAAACCAAGTTTTAAAAATCAAAACTCAATACAACACAATAGTGATATGGTCAAATGTGAGTATAATATACTCACGTGATATCAATGAAAGAGAGAAAGAGTTACATTTATTGGAACAAACACACAGACATACCTTTATCTAAGTAAATACATACCTAATTATATCATTCAGCATAATTTAAGAACTAACCAAAACAGTAAACAGGAATAAGAATCTAGTTTGAACTAGTATTCCTGCTCCAATAATCCAGAAATCCGCATCCTACGGAACTGTTAGTCACGAGAATCCACTTTTTGTTTCAAATACCTTTCGCTTTATAAATGGAAATAGTAACAGTTTCAACGGAGATCGAATGACGGTTTATAGTGGCGTCAAATAGTAGTAAAAAGTTTTAACACTTTTAAATAATACCTTTGAAAGAAAAGAAGGTCACTTACTCGTGAAGTCCAATCTTGGTTTTGAGCATCGCGATCGTTGCTGTCTTTTGTTTTATTTTCACTTTTGTTTTAAACAAGATGGTTTCATGTGATAATCCGCCTTATTGGATTAGAGGATCGTTTTAACCGGAGACATAATACATGTTTTAATATAATATTATAATAAAGTGGATTACTTACTTACCTATTGAAACTAAAACGGTCAGTTATATTGGCATAGATTCAGTATCAACGCTTATACTTTTATTTCTCTTACTCCATGTGTGTGCTCGTGTTGTTTTTACCTGAAAAAAGAAAGAAAATTTGTTATATCTATACTAATATTATAAAGCTGAAGAGTTTGTTTGTTTGTTTGTTTGTTTGAACGCGCTAATCTCAGGAACTACTGGTCCGAATTGAAAAATTATTTTTGTGTTGGATAGACCATTTATCGAGGAAGGCTTTAGGCTATATAACATCACGCTTCAACTAATAGGAGCGAAGAAACATTAGAAAATGTGGAAAAAACGGGGAAAATTATTCATCTTTGAAGGCTTCCGTTGCGTGCGCTGCGAAAACGGTTCAAGATATCAGAAAAATATGTATGACAGAATTATTCCTCTTGAAATGATCTAACAAAATGTCCCAATCAATACATGTCTATCTTTTAAGGTTAACTCACTAAGCCGTTTTTATGGTATAACTATTCCACGTGGACGAAGTCGCGCGCACCAGCTAGTACAATATATAGAAGAAAAACACTACAAAGATATTTGGTGAGCTGAACTTTTAATGCAATGGTGCAGATGTCGACATTACAATTAGTTTTTAATTGTGCACGCCGCGCCGACGAACGGAAACACAAATATTTGCACAACATTCGCGAGAAAATTAATAAAAATTAATCAAATAAAAACACCAAAGGTAATCGTGAACTGTTTCTTCCTGGATTGCATGTGCATCAGAACGGTAAAGCACAGCAATTTACGAGCATGTATGTGTGTGTGTGTGTCTTATTTGGACATACACAAGCGTGTAACTAGCTCGTTGTAAACAGTTCACAGGAAACCTAGCCGGCTAACCATGTAGCTATGTAACGGATTTATTACTCCCTTAAGTACATAATAGTAACTAAGTATCATTCCTTCTTCTTCTTCTGCCTTCTAATCTCGGGGTTGCGGGTTCGATTCCCGCGTGACACAAGTATTTATGCATTTTAAAAAATATTAATAATTACTTGTGTTGAGTCTGGTCGTTTGTGTGTATAATAAGTATGTATTTACAGAAGAAAAGTATATAAGTATTATATCCGTTATTTAGTACCCACGACACAAGCGTTTGCATAGTGTGGGGCTAGATGGCGCTGTGTGCAATGTCCCGGAATATTTATTTATTATATTCCTATTAAAAAAAACCTATGAAAGCTTTTAGAATTTTTGACGGTTATTTTACTCCTTATTCTACAGAATATCAGAAATAAAGATACCGTTCTTATTTATTACGAATGCATTTTCCAAATCGCAATGTTCAAAATATGCAAATTAATTTATTTCAAAGATATTTACAGCTTTTTTATATGCAAAGCTGTAAATACTTTTCACTAGAGAGCCATCTGTGATTTAGGAAGTCATTTAGCGACAAATACAGACATAATGACAAACAGAAAACGTTAGAAAGCGTTATTTAAATATTACACACACTATCGTTTACTCACGTAGGTACATACATACACTATACCAGTTTACGAGCTTACTTAAGGAAAGGTCGTTTCGCAACTCATTTTCTCACTCCACTCGGAAAATTTCGATTTACATTAAGCCCCCGAGAAGTCCCGGGCCTTAAATTCGTCAAATTTATCTCCAAAACAAAACTTAATATTCGCATATCGTGATCAAAACGGGACATCTTACTCTTACTTTAGTTAATTGAATCTCGCCGAATGGAGCAAGGACTGGCTGTGATGTAGCTAGATCCCGCGATTTCATCTTTTGTTTTCCACAAAGGATTCATTCAGTTTAATTGTGGCACATGCTTTGTTGGCGAGCGAAGAGAAAAAGATGAGTCGCGCGAAAATAATACAAAATAATGCAAGATTTTCGAGACGTACTTAGTCAGATTGCCTCGTATTCGGGACTCTTAATTTGATGAGAAGAATGTAAAACCGTCGTTATTTGAAGGGCGTGAAGGGAGAGGGGTGGGGGGAAGGAAGACCACGATTTATATTGCTCCAGATGAGATTATAGTATGACGGAGTCGTAAAACATTAGAATGCTAAGCCCGGCCGCTTTATTTGAACCTTTCTTTGAAGCCATGATGCTGACCTCATTAAAAGTAATGAAGTACAATGCTCTGTTTACTTTGGAAAATGAAAGGACTGATTCTGAAATCACAAGCCGGAATTTTTAATTTTTCGTGGATTTTATTAATGAGTTTATTTAATGAGTTAATGAGTTGGATTTTATGAATTTGTATTGAAGTTTTGTTACCTAGATATAAATGCAGGAACCAAGTGAACCTGCCTCAAGATATATCTAAGTCTCTATAGTATACACGTCATACATCTCATGAAAAGTTTGTTTAGCTATTCCAAAATACTGAAAATGTATGTAAGTACTTGCAGATGGCAGACCACAAAAAGACATTAGTGAAGCAAAAAATACAAAAGAAAATACGTATAAAATGAGCAATAATGTAACCTAATTCGTTCCAGCTACACCAACCTTCTTTATACCCAGCGACATGGAACAGTAACGGATTGGCTTTAACTCACCATTTTGTAAGCACATTCTCAGTTTCAAACAAAATTGTGAGTCACACTTTATGCGCTTTCTCCTGATATTGCTAATATTCAAACTGTGTTGACTTATTATTTTACAATTAGTAGCGCCCCGTGGTTTTACGTTACGTATCCAGGATAAAAAAGTAGCCTGTTTGTTAATCTAGGGAATAAAATCGTTTAAGCCAGAAGTATTTCAATAAACACAAATACAGTAACTTTCACCTTTATATTATATTATTAGTGGAAAGGGTGGGGAGGGTGGGAAGTGATTACTTCCCATCCGAACCCACTTTCCAATGTTCGGAGGGCGCTGTTTGCGACGTCCTGAAATATTTATTTCTCTATCTGCCTATGTATCGGCAAGGCCTCTCCGTTAGTGTATAATGTCAGTATTATCCCGTTCAGACGTTGAAATAAACCCAATAACAAGCGAGCGAGCCTGGAGGAGGAAAATCGACAGATTATTGGGAAAGGGCTCTATACGCTGAATTGGATAAAGTAAATTACCTTTACTTACACTACAATGCTTTAAAAGGTAAATGTTGTTCTTCTTAACCACGTTACCAAATTATAGGGTCGATTCCTGATCAACCTGAATTGTTATAATTTACCAATGCTCCGAATATAGGCAACTAATAGGGGTGGAGCCCCTATTAGTTGCCTATATTCGGAGCATCTTATCTAAACTATCTTCATATAAATTTTCATCCAAATGGGTTAAGCCGTTTAAGTATGAAGAAGTAACAAAAATACATACACATCTACATAAGCACAAACTGTCGCCCTAATGATGTTTATATTTTGTATAAATTTGTTAAATATAGTGATGCAGAATGACACAATAAATCAATATACATTTCACATATGTATATAATATATGCTTCAATAAGCTAGAACAAATCTTTAAGTCGTTTTTCCTCATGACTGAGGGTCGTGACTCCCCCGCAGAATTAATTCGTTAGGGGAGTTTTCTTGGGCAAATACATCGTAGTGAGCGCCCAGGTCCTTCCACGGAAGACGCATGTCCTCGGATATTGTGGTCCTCAAACATGTCGGTTTCCTTCACCGTTAAACGAGTGCAAATTCACACATAACTTCAAAATACAAGTCATTGGTGTAGGGCTGGATTCAAACCAGGGTGTGTCTGGATGAAAAGCAGACACTGGAACCGCTGAGCCACACTCGCTGTTAACAAATAGGCAGCCTAATATTACTCTATTCTCGTGTTGTTTGATAACTTTGATAATAAATTACGGCAATTACGTCGTACTTCACTTTGTATAGGTTGAATTTCAATATCAATTACGTATTGAAACTAGTTCACGTGATTGGTTCCAAGTTTTAAGCTGATCAAACTGAATATCGACGTAGGGATCTTGTGAATAAAATATGACAGGCTCATTTGTATTGAAGGTTTCATCTCACTTAGGAGAAGCGATACGATTTTTCTAACACCCTTTTTATTTTGTCGTCTGAAGCCTACGGCTGCACAAACGTATAAGGTAGTTCGAAAATACTGTAAATCATCAATAATATTTGTTTGGCGGCCAATTATATTTTTAGGGTCAAAACTAGCTTGATGGACAGATAAAGTATAAGACTTCCACGCAAACTAAAAATTAAGTGTTAGGAAAGTCAGTTACTTAAATTACAAAGCGTAAGATTACCCCGAATAGTTTACTATAGGTAGGTTGTTATATATTACATTATAATGGTTTTAAAACCTGCAGTCTAACTTAAAACAATGGAGTAGATTTCATATCGGTGTCAGACCGTAACAAAGACATGGCAACATATTTACCGCACGATATAAACGCACTCATAATAACCATCAACATATTCTACAAAACCTTCTAACGTAGACAATATTATCCAGACAACTATACTACCTATGTATGTACAACTCTCTTTCTCACTCTCTTCTCTATATATACTTAAAAAAATATTCTATATTCTTATCTTCTTGAAGCTTCATAAACTCTCGACATCAGAGATGACCACTCTCATTTGATAAGAAGAAAAAGCAGACGTGGTCTAATCAGCATTGGAAATTATCTTATCTGCATTGTTGTGTTATTAAATTGTATGAAATTAAATGTTGTTTAACCGTAACATATTACCAAAGTATTTCTGTATAATAAACAACTTTGTATTTACATACATTTTGAAGTAGAGGTCTGTTAAATAATTTATCGTTGTCTTCAAGTAATGCTTACATGTTTGTATATGGTCTACTTCCAAACATGCTCCACTTTTTTGCATGTTGTTTACAGGTATACAGTTATAATACTATAATGGTCATGATATCTGGGTCAGTTATGGCGACCTTTATTTTTACTTTTTTCTTCGCACTTGATCCTAATGTAGCTTTCATATCTGAGATCTTACGCCGGCTTAATTTTTTGTCAACTGGTTTTGAGATTACGAACGTGTTAAAATATCAGACACTGTGATAAGGTTGAATATGAAAGGTAGAATATTTTGGGCATAATTTGAATATGTTCGTACTAAATTCTGCATATTTTTATAGAAAATTATTATCATCAGCGTAACGGTAGGTACTACCACTGGGTTTTGTTGTTAATACAAATCTAATTTATAACATAGTCTATATGGTCAGTCAATTCTCAGAAGGTTGTTATTAGTTTAATTAACCGAAGCTTATTGCTTCTATGATTTTAAAAACAACCCAAATCAAGGATTACTACTGTCACTGATAAATTTCTGGAGAAAAAATCAAATCATCGCGAACCAAAAGAATGAATATTGCTGTATTTTCTTATGTCCCACATGTGAATGTTTTTATTTAGATTCCGATTGCAGAAGAAATCCGCCCAGTAAAAATTAAGTGCTATAGCACAGTAAGAAGCTTACATTCCTCCTACCTACTGCTAACCGCAGCCGTAATGGAAATAAGCACACACTTCTCTACAGAAACCACAAATATTTCTGCCAAGTTCTGTTTGCAATCGCGTTACTAAGGCAAATAAACTCGCGTGATTGGCTAACTCTTTATACCTACTAACTTAAAACAAGCGGTCAGTTTACGACATAATTGTTAAAACATGGTGTCTATGTTAATGTTAACAGCTGATATATATGTCAAGGTGGTCACGCCTGTCAATCAGATCGAATCTGATATTATGAGTAGGTATTGTAATAGAATATTATTATGCTATTTTTAAAGCTATAAAAAACTTGGCATGTTAAGTTTTTTGAAGCCACCCAGAGTATTACTACGTGTTTAAAAGTTACTTTTCCTCCATTATAGTAGTGTACAATCACTGTCATGTTGTGTTTTGATAACATCCTCTCAAAACATTGTCGTTTGTCAAGAAAAATATGTGCTGCTATAAAACAAAAAAAACAAGAGACAACAGTATAGTCTACTTATTTTAACGTCTGAGCCAAGATGAGCCAAGCTTAACTTTAAGGAGATAAAAGTCAAAATAGGTAGACAGGTAAACACATAAAGAATTTATTTCTCCGGCTAAAAAATGTTGATAAAACTCGCCAATAAAATTTCAACTACGTCAAAATTGTCTGGAGTTTTGAAGTTACCTCCTTATGAAAAATATAACGTAATTTACTTCAGTGACTTCACTTGTATTTATAAAGCGTCTTTGTTTCAAAACCTTTGTGCCGAAATGTGAATACTTTGAAATCAGTTATCACACAGTAAGACTAAATTGTAACTTTTTGCTAAATTTACTTGACATCTTAGCTGTCTCAACAAAAGTTAAGAAAGCAAGTGGAAAAAAAAGAAAAACAAAAGCTTTGGAACTAGTAACTAAGATACGCACTCTAAAACTTTGCACCTGAGATTAAATATTGATCTGACAATAATACAACCACAATATATGCTAGTCAACCTATATACTCGAGTCACTGTCTGAATACGTAATTAAGTTAAAATAACGAACCGGTCCAAAATATGTCTTTGATATTCTTCAACTTTCTACCCCAGAGCGCCACAAACCAAAATTGTAAAACACTTTGAGTAATTACATGGTGGTATATTTAATTTGTTGGCGGCATACGGGTTGCTTTGACGCTGACAAACTTTCTGTTCTTGTAATACGAAGTTCTCAATAAATTGTTAATGTCGAGCACATAAAGAAGTTTACTTCTGTATATTTCTGATGCTTTGATGAAGAGAGTTGCGACTATGGTTTGAGAATCATAAAGAAAATTGTGACACATGATACCGGTTCGTTATTTAATAATATCTAACAGTTAATTTAAGTTTTTCTTCTATGTCGTTTGTATGTATAATAAGTATGTATTTACAAAAGAAAAGTATATAAGTATTATATCCGTTATTTAGTACCCACGACACAAGCGTTTGCTTAGTGTGGGGCTAGATGGCGCTGTGTGCAATGTCCCGGAATATTTATTTATGTAAGTACATATATGAAACCATAAAAACCATACGTACATAAATCCATACCATACTTAGGTTATATTATTTGATGCCTTTCCAGCACAGGTTATTTATAATTATTTTCTAAACCTCGTCTAAATATCTTACTAAATTTAATGCACCAATATTCCGATCAAATGTTTCAATTTAATTTTAACGTACTTTCTAATAACCGATTTCTGATACCTAGCTACCCAAAAAACTAAAGGCAGATCAATGACAAGTTTCTAGGCTTTTAACCGACTTTAAAAATAGGAGGAGAGGAGATTCTTAATTTGATTAAATAAAAAAAATAAAAAAAATGTTTATTGGACACACAAATTCTTTTAGTACTAACACTTATTAATAATGTAATGAATGATTAATGATTGAATGTTTTATAATGATTAGTGAGTTTTTTGTCCCAGGAATATTAACTACTTAATTGTAACAATACCCTTGCTAACCGTAACTTTAAGGTAAAAAATCTGGACACAGAAGATATTAGAAAAAAATGTCTGGGTATTCATTAAATCGATAATAAAAACACGTTTCAGCAGTTTTTATATTTTTTGTCTGTTTATTTAAACACTCAGCACGCAAAAACGGATCATCATGATTTTAGGTATATACGTACGTAGAATGAGGTCTTTGAGTGTCAAAGATTACTTTTTATCCTGAATTAACGCGAGTGCAGCCGCGGGCGTTCACTAGTCCATGATAAACTCGTTTTGAATCAATCAGCCTTTATATATCGCATAGAATAGACCAGAAATTGACTGAATACAGTAAGACCTATATCAATTACATCAATACAGTATTGCCTATCGAAATACTGTTTACCAATTAGTACAGAACGGTGGATTGGATGGGTAATTACCACACAAATGGGACCAAACTTGCTGTCCTTGATTGCCTTGTAATTAGCAATGACGTACACATTATAAGTTTAGGTGAAATTTAGAAAGGACATATTAGTTGAGTGAGTGGCAGTTAACTCGTAATTTATGTTAGAGTCAGAGTAAATTGACTGTTTTAAATTGACTTAATGCCATGTGCAAAAGATGTCCTATTGTTTATATTGTTTTGTTCCAAATACCACATATTATTTTACAGTTTTTTTTAACCTAAAATTCTCTTTGTATTTATCTTAACTATACAGGTCTTAAACCAAACTGATCACACATTTATTGCCCAATTCCTGTCAATAAACTATTCGATTCTCTTATTTAACACCAGACTATCAACATAACAGCTTTAATTGAACGTTAATTGCTTGAATCAGCCTCATCTTGAATCCCACGATGGATTTCTCCACAAAGATGGGTAGATTGGTGCAATTAATATTCAAAACAATTACATTTTCCCATGTGCTCTGCGAAGATCTGTGATTAGACTGATGGATATTCGTAACGGGTCTGTAGATAAGGCTAGCTATTTTATCAAAACGTGATCTAGTTTACTACTCTACGCGTAATAAGATTGGAGCGCATTTTATCTTCAGTAAACTGCGATGAATAATATCTTTATACATTTTATCTCAGATGAAACTCTGGAGAAATATGTAGTGTTATGCTGCTGCAACGGCTTAAAACACACTTTTTTCTGTTTTTATCTAATTTTGGTGTCTGAAAAGTATCTACTAACCAAAGTAAGTTCATGTGAGAGTGGCCAACTATAGAACTATTAGTTTCTATTTGTAAATTTTCAAAGCTACAGAAGTCGAGCCTACTAATTTTTTTTTTTAATTAAACCTATCTTTATTTTTTATGCAAAAAAGAGACACCTCTTCTACGGTATTTTCAAACATCAACTAAGCATACCTATTTTCAAACTCTAACAATTCTTTTTCAAGCGCTCTGGCATTTGGCAAGCTGTAAACAACTTTATCTACTAGGCTTGGTACGTGACCGACCTATCAGTTTGACTTGAAAAGAACGGCCGCCTTTTTAACAGCATTTAGCAGAAACCGCAGATGAAGGTCGTTATTTCAATCGCATCTCACGTGTTGCAACCTTCACATTGAGAATACAATAGGTATGGAGCAGAGAATTTCATGAATGAATGTTTTGTGTCAGCAAATATGTAAGTACCTACTTTAAAAACTATTATGATTTTAATATTTTTAAATCCTATGCAAACTTGACGAAAACGATTCAAAATAATCGAAACTATTGGTTATGTATTTTTACTTTTTGATATTGGGTAACACTCACGTAAAATATAATTAATTTGTTGCTACATCACAAAATCATGGGAGGACATTTTTGCCAGTCTGTAAGGTGTAAAAACGTAAAATGTCTGTGCTTTATGACGTCACGTTGTCTCAGTTTTGTTATACACCAAAATATATTCATTAATATATTTTATCTACACTAATGTTGTAACATTCTACTTATGTTTCCAATACTTGACTTATAATTACTACTGTTATAGCGCAGACAACAAAACACTCAATTTAAGCAATTTCACATGATGGTATAATATCCACATCAATATCGTAATATCTCATTATAACATCAATAAAACGCGACCAACCTGATTGCAGGGCCAATCAGGTTGGTCGCGTTTTATTGATGCGCGCAACTGCGCTCTCATTGGTTAGATTTTAATGGCGGCAAAATCACTGTGACAATACACGTACGCGTAAATTATTGTCAGCTTTTACTCTTGTTGTTTGATTAATTGCATTAGTGAAGATAAAGTAGTGTATGCAACTGCATATAACACGGGTATTAAAACACTCGTTACTATTATGAAACTCGCTGCGCTCGTTTCATAAACTCACACTCGTGTTTTAATACCCTTCATTATATGACAGATGCATAAACTACTATTATGTAAGTAATGTACATAGATAGACATACTTCATAAGTAACATGTCCGAAAAATTGTTTCAATTTCTTTCTCAATATATTTATTTCTTTTGTAGCAGAAACAGAAAAAGAGTACTTCGTTTTTCTACAGCAGATCCAGAAAAAAGAGTACAATAATGTCGAAGTGTAACCAATTTTGAACGCATGACTTGGTAACCTAGTAACGTGCGTGAAAAAATTGCCGCTTTCTGTATTACACAACGAGTTTACAGTAGACACCTAAAGCACAGAATACAGAGTACCTAAAGATATAACTTAATTGACATAAGCGTTTGCTTAGTATGAGGCTAGATGGCGCTCTGTGATGTGTCCTGAAACATTTATTATTTAATATTAATTCCGGTACAGACATGCCACACTGTCGCCTGTGCAGTTGTTGTTTCAGCCAACAGATCAAAGTCCGACTAAAAATATATATTTTAAAAGCAAATGCGTTACATTTAAAAAAAAATGTGTAAAAAATTCATTAATAATAAACAAACTCTTTAAAAATATTCATAAAACAGAATTACAAAATTGTCAAATAAATCTGATATCTGATAATAACTTATTTCAGAGTCCTTTCAAAATCAGTAAAGTAGTTCGGGAACTACTTATCAAAACTACGGCGAAGTTGAAAAGATAGTAAAGTACTAACAACCCTGAAAAAAGAAAGCTTCGATCGCTGTACTTGAAATATTTTACGAGATAGATAAGATACCATAGATTACCACAAATAGATTATTTATTTGTTTTTAAATCATAATAAATTAATTTTGCGTGATGCCATAAGTTCGTACGTACATGTTCAAGAGTTTTGATTTACTGTAAAGATAATTCTACTATATGCCATGGAAATATGATCACTTACGAGTATATCATGAATCTAGCATTGTATATTCATTTCTGTTTAGTTATTACTAAACAGAAAAAGTATCCATTAGATATAACAATGACTATGATCCATCACTCTATTGAGCGTTAAGAAGAAACAAGGTACAAAAAACATCATTTAGTTTTTTATCACGGCTGTTTGGCTACAGCCTGCCTGATGTTAAGCACCACTGTAGTCTAAGATCTAGGACGCTTGCCTAGAAGAAACCTATTTACTCTAGATTTGATGACCCTGGGTTATAATTTTCTAGAAACAGGGCTCCAGGTAGAGAGTTCCATAGTCTCACTGTCCTGTCGCTGTAGTTTTTATACAACCAATACGAGGTCATAAAAATGGTGGTAATCTATTGACAAGAACAATACTTTGTGAATACTCGAATAAGAATAAATTCCGTAGGCAAGTTATTTTACTTTGTCGGGGAAACTTACTTGATACTAACTTAGAAGTATCGAAGCCTTGAGTCATGAATAAGTGGTTTTCAGTCGATTGATTTTGGGTAAGTTTCGGTCTGATCAGTTGTTAGGTACGCTCTTTGCTTATTTAATGCTAATAAGGATCTTTATGTACAACATGAAAATGCTATATACTTAGTAGCTTTATGTTGTATATTTGTATGTTGTTATTACGAGTAAGTAATGTTTATTATGTTTTTTTAAATAAAAACACTTATGTACACTGTACATATGTACATTACTCTACAAGTATATAATTGTTTTTTTATATATATTCAGTGACATTTACTACTTGTAGAATATATTTGAGTTTCTTCAAGTTAAAGTTAAGACATAGACAATGGTCTGGACACAATAATAACACACACAATTCAAGGTTTATAATAATATGTAGGTATTCAAGTTCACTTTTGTCACTTTTGAATGTTGTATCTTGATTATTCGTTGCATAGATCATAAATAGTTTTTTTTTTGTTAATAGGTATCTTCTAGGTAAGCATGTTACACCCTAAGCTGCAGCAATGCTTAACATCAGGCAGGCTGTAGTCACGTAAAAAAATATATTATCAAAAGTGTAAGATGAAATAGCATTCAGTAACATCGGTTATGTCAATTTTGCGGATGATTACCGCAACAAAAATGTAGCTGTTACGTAAAAACTAGACTAACTAGAGCAACAAATGCAATTAAAGAAATATCAAGTTAAATTACTTGGTAGATTACTTTTAGACTTACTCGTATTAAATCTGGTTTCTTTCCAAATTGTAACAGGTTTCTTTAAGTCTCTAGATACATAGTCTAATTACGATTTAATAAGTTCTTTCTAATAATTGTTATAACGCATTTAATTATATGCATCTAAATCGTAACTTTATTACCTAACCTGTATTTTTAAGTACATAATTTTGGGTGACATTAAATCGTACGTTTTGAAGTTATGCGTATACACTTAATTAAGTAAAAAGTAATACAGATTTTAAAATAGACCAAATGAGTTTTACATTCTTCAGGCACATGAATACAGGTACAAGCTGGCCAACGCGGGAACGTTTTAATAAAAAGAAAATACTTGTAAATTAAACTTGCAGCATCGAAAGTAACAAGGAAAAAGTAATAAAAACAGACGAAATTAACAAGGTTTGCAATAAACTAAAGCTCTCTGTCGCCGATGTTGTTAGCTTTTATAAAATTAAGTTCAGTAAAGTCGCCGGTAAGCTCCTCAGTCTACTGAATACAGATTGATAAAATTGAATTAGGTTTCTGAAGCTACTTTTACAGCTAAATTCGGGCTCGGTTGGATTCAAGAAGATTTAGATTAAGGACATTGTAGGTATACAGAGGTTTAGCTAAAGAAATCTTTATTTATTGGCAGGTCTTTAACTGCTTACGTGTATTGAAAAACATTGCCAAATAGATTTGGTTTTTGAACTCGTCACTTATTGCCACAGTGACTATTTATGTATCATTTTTTTCTTATTATATATTTATTCGCATTACATCTTTGTTCCCCTGGCAGTGGAAACGATGGGCTGTTGGAGTAAGGTTGCGAAGGCATTCATCGGGGAAATTGGGCATAAACTTAGAATTACGACCGGTGACCCCCGCTCTGGATCGTTTCTGGTGCAACGGCTATCTATTGCCATCCAGCGCGGAAACGCAGCGAGCTTGATGGGCACATTTGCACCGGGAACGATTAGGGGCGGGTTATTTAGTTAACTTGACATTAAGAAAATTCCTCATAATGCCGTAGATTTATATTATTTGTAAGGTTGTATTTATTCTTAGCCTTTTCAACTGCTGGATTCGGATAACACGTTCAATTATATGTAGGCTTAGGTGCATGTCAGGAGACTATTAAATTATTATTACTTCTTGATACTAGTGTTGTAATCAATGGTTTCGAATATAATAAATAATAAATGTACTGATGGGCTTGAAAATTAGCAAAGTTTAAATACGATCTTAATATCCAATTTAATAAAGTTTTCATCGGTCCCAACTCCCATATCACGCTCCCATGTTTGTTCAATTTATCCTAAAGTTAGGTTAGTTATCCCTGAGCCTCAAAGTTGTTTTAGAAAGCTGTCAAATAATTAGAGTGGCTCCTTAGAGAATGCTCTTGTGCCTTGAACGTATTTAAATATTCTCTCTTGAAGTCTAGTGCGTCGGGTATACTAAGGACTATGGAAATTATGGAGGAATGTAATATTGTTTTTGATATGTTCTGTGATTACGATGTTGGTGCCTAGTTACAAGAAAGGAAATTCATAACGATATATTTTTTTCTTTCGTATAAGTATTTAAATAGATACAAAAAGGACGAACTACCATCATATAATTACACATGTATATGTAAGCACACTGTCTGCTGCACACTTGTTGTACACTTAAACAAGATTTTTTAATTAGTGTTACCTGTGTGCACCCATGTGCACTGCACGTATTTATTTTGGGCTTACATCCTAGAATAAAATATAAGCAAGAGAAAATTCAATAAACAAAAACCATTTTATTTACTACCTTAATATTTATCATCCCATTTTAGTCCCCTTGAATATGTCCATTTATGTCATAAAGTGGTCCCTGGACATGCCCATTTGGCTGTGGTATTGACACTTAAAATTTAGTATTTTTATGAAAAGCTCGGCTGGGTATTAGCATAAGTAGGTGTATAGTTAAGGACGGTTAAAACGAATTTGCGAAGATTTACGAAGCCTGTCCAATTTTATTATAACTTTATGCCAATGTGTGCGATTTTCGCTTTTGTTTGAGACATATCAAGTAATAGTTAAAATATGCTCATATATATGTCTCTGCAAATGAGCTCTCCTGCTCTTTCAGGTAGGTACCTGTCTAGATGTCTGTCGTCTTGTTCAAGCTCTTTAATAATAATAATAATAATAATAAAAACGTTTATTCAAATAAACGTTTTTATTATTATTTAGAAAGAAACAGGTAAGTATAGCAGTAGTGAACATAAAATTTTACTATGAGATAGGGCTTATGACTACAATAGTTGGTGAACCCTGGACATCAAAGTAGGTCATCACCTGTGTGATGATGTCCAGTTTTTTCTAATAAACAACAACAAAGCTAGTTGTTATATTAAGGAGGAAAGTTGTGAGTTAGTGTGGTTTTAAGTACATTGAGCAAACTTTGCACAACACAGCAACAATCTTTCAAAACTTTTTAAACTACTGAATGATTGTGTGCTTAAAACTAAGTACCTACCTGTAGTGCCTTGATTTCAATCCAGTAAACACTATAGTTAGACACAGTTGTTAATTGTTCAATCACAAACAAGTTTTAGCAAAACAAGGTTTGGTTTGGCCTGATGCCTTAGTTTTACATGTGATTCTTCGGCAACACAAACTAATAACATAATGTTTAGCAAGGACACAGGCATAGTTTTTAGTAAGTAACTATTTACATGATTAATTTTAGTGAAAAACATAAAAAACAACACCTTCATTGAATTTCTTATAAGGTTACATACAAGTTTTGTCGGTACTTGCATAAAAAAGTGAGTGAATTAAGATGACAAGTTAAATGTTGCCAGAAGGCTGTTTATACCCTGCCTACTTCAGAAATTGAGTAAATTTGTGAGTATAAACTTCTGTATGTTTTATCATGTACTTAATTAATAACATTATAGACATTATTATTTGAAAGCTGGTATTAATATAATTAATTGCTAGGGTACATATAAATAGTGTTTGTTTATATAAATATTATTAGGTAGTAAAAAAATATGTAATATATTATTTATTGATAAGATAAATGTTGGTTCAAGTGAGTGAGAAATGTGAGAATGTATGAGTATATAGATAGATGCGTACTTATATATAATAGATAAAGGTGTATATAATATATAATTATCCATGCCCTTAAAAATAAAAAATTTAATTTCTGCCTGAAAATGCTAGATGGAGATTACGAGAGCTAAATTAGGAGATTTTGAGAGATAAATAAGGAGATTTTACACGTCAGGGTTTGGTTAAGTTTCATGATGTTGTTATGTATAATATGATTAGGTGGTCTTTGTATTGGGGTCTAATTTATTATATATTCTTTGTTCTCCAATAAAATATTTAGCTGGAAGCGTTCAGTATGAATATAATCTGTAATAATCTGTATCACCAGATCATATGAGACGTACAAGGTAGCCCAGCCTACAGAGCGCGCCCAGCATACTGGCCGCATTACCACGCTGGATAGCAATGCTGATACGTTGAGCCAGAAAATGACCAGCATTTTGGTCACGCGTTGCGGCAATCAAAAAACTATACTAAAAGACACGTGATTTGTCTAAACAAAATATCTGCAGTACCCATATATGGTAGCCAATGGTTATTTACCTTAATTTAATCTTAGGTAACCAAAAAAAAATAACATACCTTGGTCGGTATCTTGTTATCACTTTCATAGAAAACTTTCTTCCAAAGCAATGCACTTGCTTTGAAATCTTGTTAAGTATATATTTTATTTCTTCACAAAGATTGGTGCAGTTATTAACATTTAATATGGTTAAAAAGCGGAACCCAGGCTCTGGAATGTGGTAAATTATGATTATAGGCTCGCACTCGAGAAGATGAAGATAACTTTGTAAACTCATTATACATACTTACTAGCTGTGGAAGATTTGCTTTTACTTGCTTTATTTATTGTGGTAGCAATACTATATCTTTTAGTCAACCTAATTTTAATGGCACAATTAATTTTATTTTTTTTTATATGAAAAAGAAAGGTATATGATTAAACCGAACTGCATTAATTTTATAACAAAACGTATAAGCGTGGCCTGAGTAAAATAATGTATAAAAATACATTGTGTTTTAGGTCAATTTTAAGGTTACCAGAAACATGCGATAATCAATATTTAGTTTTTTCTGGTTAACATACGATTCAAAAAGTAAGCCATGCTGCGTTTACAAATAAAACAGTCATATGCATACTCATACAACATTTTTTCCATCTCTGTTTTAAAACATACATGTACCTACTATGTATGAATGAATATGTATCTCTGAATCTACATGTAATAGCCCTAAATGTTCCCTGCGGCGTTTTCAATTTCATCCTTGAATGTAACTAGGTACCTACCCATAAAAATTTAGGTAAAATCTAATGAGGTGCACTTTCATCGATGAAGGCATTAATTTTATGAGTTATGTATAGATATAAAATGTGGTTTAGATACCTGTATGTACTTATGTTTAATGCTACGGGCTGGAAAGTTATATTTGTAATTATATGGGTAAGTATGGGCAGCACTTTCGTGTTACACAACTGTTAAACTCAATTGGATGGATGGAGTATACAATTAACATAGTTTCGAAACGTTATTATTTCACAAAATCAGTACCTAATCAGTAATAACGTTAAAATACTCGCGTTCAAATATATGCTTGTTTTATGTAAGTATGTACTGTACTCACGTGCAGACACAATCATTGATAGCATTTTTGACCAAACGCTTAAAACTTATTAAATACAAAATATACACAATATGTAATATTGTTTTACCTTAACATTATTATGAATAAGTACCTACTCTGATCTTGTGCTAGTGACGACTGCCACTCAGAAAAAGCTTTTAAACAGATAGACGGGTTTGTTTTTAAAAATATAAAGAACTTTTTCCAGTTTAAAATACAAGAGCCCTTTATGTTTCGAGCACGACGATCACGATTAGTTTAATTCTCCCATCAAATTCTTGTTTGTCGTGAATTTGAAATCCATTTAGACATATTTTTTTTCTATTTTACCAATTAAATTACTTACTACATTCCAGTGAAGAATTTACATTGAAATTAACTAACAAACTTTATCAAATTGTCAGTATTTCCACAGAAGTCAACCGGGACATTAGAACTAATCATCCGTGAGTTGGTCCCGTAGTGCGTGGACAGCTCTCCAGTCTCCACCGGTAATTAGTCGGCTACCATCTATCCGGTTACATAGATATGGTACTGTATTGACTGATCGTGTTACGTCACTAGTTATTACATAGATTTGTATTCAATTGCAACTCTACTTTACTAGTTTCTAAAAATACCTTCCTAAAAGCATTTTCAAACAAATTGTTGTATTTGTTTAATATGACTCAAAAACTAAGAAATCGGAACTAATATACAATTTGTATGCAAAACAGAGCTCGAATTGTCAACCAACTGCATGAAAGATTTGTGGCCAGTCATATTCATTATGTCGTTTCACCAATTCATTTTTCCATAAAAAATAAAACCAACCGTTACTTGATTAGACTCAATTGACCCCAATTCACATAATATATTTATTTTAAATTATCAAATTATATATCTTACTCAACAATAACTATTCAAAGCCACAACCAATAATCACCTCAAACTAGCTACGATCACTCAATGAGCTAATTCATCCGCGTCTCTAACGGTACCGCGGCGCGCCGCGTTCCGATCTCATCTGCGCCTGCGCCAGACAGGTGGGTTCTTAGTAAGCATAGCTTGGAAGGACTTGAGTCTCGCGACAGACTAGTGTGGAGCCACGAATGGCGCCGAACGCGCCCGACTTCAGCCGAGCGCATCGTGTTGACTCCGCAATGGTTGATGCGAGCGATACGGCGGAGCTGTCAAAATTGATGTTAATTGTTTAAAACAATGATTAAATGAATTGATTATGAATGTTAATAAAATAATAAATAACTCGTTAACAATTATTATTTGTTCTTATGTAATATTTGCTGACAAATAGTTTATTATTTTATTGAAACTAAAAACCACTTGGAATTGATTTTATTGATTTTCGGACGGGTCCGCGCGTTCGATCAAAATCGTTCTCGCGGATCCCGTCGCACTTGCAATTGATTTTAATGATTTGTATTATCGTTTCCACACCACTCTAAGAAATTATTTTTTATTATATTAGTACCATAGGTAGCATACCTTCTCACCAATCTCTGCACACCTGTGATATAGCGTATAGTTGTTGTTATCTATTTTCCGAGATTTTGCAAACTGACCTTTTACGAAGTAATCAGTCAATATACTTTGTACCCATTGTTATTTTTTTTATTGTTCGTAAACAAGGATTAAACACCTGCGCGCAGGTGTTTAACCTTTTGTGGTGTTTAATCCTCCTTAAGAAGATTTGTGGCTACGAAAAAACCAAAACAATTACCTAATGTTGTTATTCGTATAGTTCCACGTATCCAGAGAGTGGATGTAGGCCTATCGGGGATACGACTATAAAAATACGCGCCAATATTATCTACTTCTTAGAGTGGTGTGGAAACGATAATACAAATCATTAAAATCAATTGCAAGTGCGACGGGATCCGCGAGAACGATTTTGATAGAACGCGCGGACCCGTCCGAAAATCAATAAAATCAATTCCAAGTGGTTTTTAGTTTCAATAAAATAATAAACTATTTGTCAGCAAATATTACACAAGAACAAATAATAATTGTTAGGTAACGAGTTATTTATTATTTTATTAACATTCATAATCAATTCATTTAATCAAATTTTGACAGCTCCGCCGTATCGCTCGCATCAACCATTGCGGAGTCAACTTGATGCGCTCGGCTCGCTCGGCTCGGCTCGGCGCGTTCGGCGCCATTCGTGGCTCCACACTAGTCTGTCGCGAGACTCAAGTCTTGGAAGGTCAGCTGATTACTGATTAGCTAGAAAAGGAGGAATTATATGATTTGCTATTTCTGTGATTTTTATTACCGACGGAAACTTTTTTACGTCCATGCAAAGTCGTGTTTTTAGCGAATGCAATGATGTACTTTTTAATACGTAGTGAATGTAACAAATTTATTCAATACCAATCAAATATATATACAGTAGGTTTGTACCACTAAGTAGCAGTATTTTAAATTTGCATAGTCATCATTCATATTCAAAACTATACAGTCCGCGCAAGATTACTCTGCACACGAATAAATTCCTAAAAGATTATCTAAATCTTAGGTAAGTTAAGTCTTTCTTTTGAAGGCTAAAACCTGTAAGAAGTTCTGTAGGTCGATTATAAGTTATTTTAGTACAACAATAACATCTTTGGCACAAAATTACTTTTTACTTAGAAGTAAGTACTACCTATTACTATTCTTATTAGGTACCGCAAACGTCGCTTCTTCCTAATTAGCTCTATTCAGGCGTGGTAATTAAAAGTGAATACTAATGAGCTTGTCTTTGTAATATAATAGTTAATAAAATAAATAAATATTCCGGGACATTGCACACAGCGCCATCTAGCCCCACACTAAGCAAACGCTTGTGTCGTGGGTACTAGACAACGGATATAATACTTATATACTTTTCTTTTGTAAATACATACTTATTATACATACAAACGACCAGACTCAACACAAGTAATTAGGTATATATATTTTTTTAAATGCATAAATACTTGTGTCACGCGGGAATCGAACCCGCAACCCCTAGATTAGAAGGCAGAGCCACTACCAACTAAGCTAACAGGCCAGTTGTACCCCAACAAACCAGTGTCAAGCCAAGTCTGCTATGGCTATTGCTTTATATATTCGCTATTGTAATGTAGCTCGTCAATCTTTAAACTAATTCACACTCAAAGATCTAAGCCCCTCGCCCCTCGCTCTATTGTCAAAAAAATCCTCACGGAAAACGACAATAGGTAATATCAAAATGTTTCATGTAAAGTATTGTTAAAAATAATTGTAAGTAGTATATTATATACTATTACTAGTATTTGTAGTATTCCTAAGATCATTTCTGAATTTGATAGAGTTATCGTCGTCTAATCACGTTACTAGTATAATGTAGCTCTAACGAGCGTAGCGCTTGGTTTAAGAGGCTATCTTTACTAATCCAAACAAAACAAATATTGTTCAGAGACAATTGCAAACTCGTAGTAATTATTCGCCAATAGCCAAAGCCGACTTGTTCCCTGTCCCGTTGAAACAACTGCAAACTCGCAGCAATATTTCGCCAATAGCCATAGCCGACTTGCTGTCCCGTTGAAAAACAAACGTGTAAAACAACCGGTAGAGGGCCGCCAATCGCCATCCGCAATTAAAACCCAGAAGAAAGTATGAAAGTGAGTGCAAAAACATACTTCATTCAAACTGTCAATGGCACTGGTAGAAAAAGGTTTTATGTCGTTTTATTATACATGTTGCCATGTAACTAGTATGTATGTTTGTCAGAAATGCTGAGAGAGAGCGTATTTCTTAAGTAGTTTTTGGTGAGAGCTTACTCTCTTACCTTTACTTGTTATTATGATAGCTATTAATTTGCTGAATTTCGAAATGGTCACCAGTATATACGAGTATAGACACTTTGCATTTAGCATATAAGTACATGCTGTTTGCTTGAACTAAAATACAATCCGTAGGTACTTAATAAGTTAATAACAGACATAGCATAAGCTGCAATTTGCTTTAGAAAAATAGTAAACACAATCCTGTAGCTTGGTATATTTTTTTGTTTTTAATGATACTCATCGTTCATACCAAGTTGAAGTAACATTTTAATACTAAAATGGCTTGAGTTTAATTAACAATCATGCCTATTAAATCAATAATAGCATGTACGAACTATGTAATATGTCCAAAACTACTTCCCATACTGTGTCTATGCAGTTGCATATAAAGTGCATTATCACAGAATACATCATAGTCTCTGAGTACCTTCTGTACACAGAATATTAAAACAGTCACAAAATTATAGCACAGAATAGAGAAGTAAGTACTATGGTATACTGTATGCTGCAGGTTCATACATACAAAATGGGTTAGCAAAATATGACTAGCTGAGTCTGTGAGTATAATTAAATGGTAATGCAGTCGAGGCTTGTATTAAAGTTTTACGAGAGTTGATGCGGACATTCCGGAATTATTGTGGGTAATATGATGCAACTTGAAATTACCTAGCTTTGCAATGCATACTTTATGTCTTTGTTTGGAATGGTTTACATGGGATGTCTGTTCAGATAGAGGTAGCGAAAAGTTTTATGTAGAGGATACTTAGTTATTGTCTAAAGAGCTATGAATACAGTTACAGTTACGTACATATTCTTGATTCTGATATATTTTCGTTTTAACAATATTGAAATACGTATTCATGAAGTACTTACACGTTTCAGACCTACAAGTATCCTAAAACATTCAGAGAATATTTCTTGAAGTCCATAAAAATCAAAGTAAATTATACTTAACATAAGAGCTTTAAATGTAAAACGGTTCTTGTCAGTTCATTTTTGCCATCATCATCATAATGCAAATTCATTTATTCAAACTCACCGCAGCCGTCAGAGTCGCTGTAACGATCAACTCGTGAAAATTTAAACAAATGTATTCCGCGGAAAAGGCTTTCCAGTTAAGACGTTCATTCATATCGAAAAGTGCTCGTTTTAAATTCGAAACGTCGGTTCCAACTTACCTGTGCTCTGACGATGTTTTCTTACACTTTTCTAACTTCCCCGAAGCGTTCCGGAAAACTTATAACTCACAAACTTGTCGACGTTCAGACACGATAAATAATCACTTCGTCGATATGAAAACATGAAATCTCCATAATTCGCAACATTTCACAAATCACATTGAACTCGCGAAGAGCCGAGAGCTTGTAAAAGGCCGTATTGATAAAAGTTCCGTCGCACCTTCGCGGCCTTAATGGCTCACGTAAAAAGTTTTCGCGACTTTTTCGTGAGTTCCGATTGAGTTATGGTGGAATTTGCACTTGAAAGTATTTGGAGCGTTCGGTCGGATCGGAGCGGTGTATGCGTGCGCGCAAAGAGGCGTGCTCGGGGGGCAGAGACCTCGGAGCGTGGTGCGCCGGCGCCGACTGGCGAGCCTGCCGCGAGTACCGTTGTAGCGAGAGTGGGAGCGAGGTCGACTCACGCTTTGACATTTCCAAGTTGTTTCGTTACTTCATTTCGATGTCATGACTCGCTTTTGTTGTTATTGTTTGTGGATAGCGAACACAAAAGCTTTTCGGCTGGCCTATGATTGAGAGCAATTTGCAGGCTGACTGTTTCACATTGTAGGTATCTAGGTATATGTACAAGTATAAGTGGCTGACTGTAGAATATACTATAGATAAGTAGTGCTTTGTTATCGTATGTGGGGTAAAGTAATCATGCAGAACCATGGTCTTTATCTTATCATTAGTGGAAGGAAGTTAAGTATTGTATACTTTCTTTTTAGATAACTAGGTACTTAACTTACAGTACTTACTAGTGCTTGTGTGTTCCGTATCCTCTCATACTTAACTTTTTTTTTACATGAGATAGGCTCACGCTTGACTACAACTTGCCTGATGTTAAGCAACGCTATAATGTACGATCTAGCGCGCTTGCCTAGAAGAAACCGGTTTACTCTCGACTTGAAGACCGACAAATTATAGTTCAAGGGGAATAGAGATTCGGGCAAGGAGTAAATAAAATTTACAAACACATTTATTTATACAAATAATATTTAATGTAAGTACACAAAAAGTCGTAAATTACATTGTAACAAATAGTTATGTAACAGAGCTCAAGAAAGTGTACGTACTTCGTGGTACTTACTTAACTAATTTCAGAGAACTACACGATGTTACTGAAACTCTTGAAAACTAACTTTGATTTATTTGTTTTATGTCTTTTACTCTAATATTATGTCTGAGGACTCCACCGAGAGTTATTACCTCAGATAAATGTGTCTTGGAACCTATACGTATAGATAACTACTTAATTCTGTGGTAGTCTTATAAAATGCCTGAATGGGAAGGACAAAGGAAGGTCGTGGCGTATATTATAGGCTTACTTATGTGTTGAAAATAAAGTGATTCGTAACACGAATCTATTAATTATTGCAATTGCATAAAAATATCATATTTAAGTAGATAACTAAGTAGCAATTTTTACTCATCAAGATCAAGACGGCCTAGTTTTTAGCCCACAGAAAAATAAAAGGTTCTAGCCATATTCTGATTTAAATTTACCTGAGTACATATGTACGAGTGTGTGCATAGCGTACAATAGGTATATAATGTAGACAGCCACGTTTCTCCCGTGATGGATCGGCTGTCACACATGCCTCTGACACCTTTTATATTATTTTTTCAATAGTGTCGGCCCGGGAGCCCTATATTTCCAAAGAAACAACAACTAAGATCGATGCGATGGAGTCAATCTTTTACTAACTTAGATATAACTCACTTATTTTATTTAGATTGATGGTGAATAACAATAATTAGAACAAAAAGCACAATTTATGTTGTAAATACTTATCTATTTTATGGTCGACTTACCAACTCTTGTTTGAATAATGGGTACCCGCGGTTCCGCTCGCGTTGGGTTGGGTTAAAATTAGACTATGTCTAATCGTTGCTACACTATGACGTGGTAGGAATTAACATTAATAAACTAACTCACCTTTGCATATTTCTTTAACTAAAACATGTATGCACTTGACCATAGTTTATCTGATGGCATGATGGTAAGCAATAGCTATGGACAAGATAGATCGAGCTTACCCAATAAGAACCGGTTCACTCTCGATTTATAGATCGTTGGATTACAGTTCGTGGAGAACTGGGAGTCAGGCAGGGAGTTCCACAACTCCAACAATCAGTTATTTTTATAATGGTATAATCATAATTTTATACAACCAGTAAAGGCGAAGTTTTCTTGCTTTCTTTTCTCTGGCAGTTGTATACTAGTGCATTTCCAGTGTATCAGCACTTAGGCAGGTATTCTCAGGTGTAAAAAACATTTCCCATCAATCAGTCTCCGCACATTAGAGTACCTCGTTCAATTTGAAGGAAATTTGTTGTGAAGGAAAACTTAAAATCATAACGTTCAGGTTTATAATGTGGGAAGAAACTTAGCGTGGGTAAACTTTATTATAGAGCGGTAATGGATGTGCATAGCAGCGGAAGAATGCTGGCTTTCGTGACCATTTATATTTTAACGGTACTTTAGTCTTTAGTACAATACTCGTATTCAGTAAAAAGTTTAAATAAAAGTGATTTTTAATTTTCTAGGTTCCTTAATGTGTTAAGCATAAAAAGTACTTATTTAGTACCTAAATATGTGGAATATTTTTTAGTTTTATGAAGCCGCATTTTTTTTAAACCATATCTATGCAAATAAAAAAAGCTTACGGGCTTTCTATTGCTTATAATCAAGATGACCGATTGGACAGTAACTACTATAACTATACATATATATGTACCTACATACTTACTTACAAAACAATGACACACACTCAAACAAGACTTCTAATCTCGTCGCACCACATCCTCTCACCCTGTCTAATCATCCTTATCTCCACAACTCCTTACTAGCTCCTATAGCTGACATAATATACTGGTAACACCATAACTCGTATCTTCGTATGCACTATGAGATTACGGGCAATGAAACCCCGCAATATCGGGGCTGGTAACACCACATTGTGTGTTTAACAGATTAGTTTGAGAGCGAGGCCGTAAATTTTCCGTATTATGCTAAGATGGTTGAAAGGAGTAACTTGGGTTATCGAATCGACTTAGACAAGAGCATAGGTAGAATGAATAGGTTACGTCCTTACCTCAAGTACCTATATTGTGGTAGAGTGTGCAAGAAACTATATCAATGTTTGGTGTCTATGTATAGTTCGTACAGATAGGTAGATATTGAACGAATTGTTATGTACGAATTTAATGAGCTTAGAATATTACCTTACCTTTTTAGGTAATAGGTAATAAGTGATGCTTTTAATCTTCTCCAAAATTACCTGTTCGATCGCATTGATGAATTGGCAAAATTATGCATCGCCTCTTTTTCGAGCTTTTATTAGAAATTATATGCACATCTATTTGCGTTAAATCTTTACAAATCCAAGTAAGACAACTAAAGAATTATTCAAAAGGACACTCTTCTATCCGTCAGCCGCCAAGTCCGTTCCACAAAATGCAAGCCCACACGTCGGCGTCACAAAGCTGCAGTTTATAAATCAACTTTATTCTATCAACAGCTGCTCATTCTGCTAATGAGGTACGCTTTCGCGGTTCGTATGAATAGACATAAAGCAATAATAGGCTGGTCTAAGAGGAACTGTGTTTGTTTTTCTGTTTGTTCCGTTTGCAAACCGCAATAGAGCAATAGATCGTCGTTAATGATATGGTGGAGTCTGATAGAAAAGGGGCCTGAGAGTTTTATAGACTATTTTTACTCAGAAACAACACGAGCGAGGCTGCAGGCATCTACTAGTCATTTTATATACTTACGCACAGACCTTACTCTCATGTTTGTTATTCTACACTAATAACCCAGTTTTGATGTTTGATAAGGAGATAAATTAGCCATAAAAAGATTAGTTATTAATTTTAAAAAAGTTTTGACAAGACCTGTCCATTATTCTATGAGGGTGCTCTTTTTCATTTCTTTCACGCGTGAGATAGAGACAGCCATCATTATGGATGCAAATTCCTCCGACGACGCTACTTAGTAGTCCGCGGACGAAGGGAGCCGTGAGAAAATGGACGCCACCGCGAGTTATTCATGCGAAAATTATTTATGACAAAGCACCTGGAGGTACGCATTTGGTAGGTAAAAGGTACGCTCACATAATGATGTGACCACAAAGGCGACACGTATACTTACGTATGTAGATATACTTAGGATATTTACCCTTATCCCAAAATGTTACCTACATTATGAGTATGGGTAAATCTGAGAACATGTAGACCATGGAAGGATCCGTCTGGACGCTTACCAAGTTGTACTCGCCCTAAAAATACTTCCAGCAACAATTTCTTTAAAATAACTTAGATTTGGGCAAAATATTTAAGTACCATTTTTTCAATGATGAAAATAAAAAATAATTGCTAAATAGCTGGCCGACCACAGAAAAAAAACAAACAAAATAGGCGGGAAAGCGGTAATTCGATCTTCATTTTTTTTTTCAATTTCATTAATTTTTTTTTATACGTTTAGCAGAGATTTGTACCTATAAAATGAGTTCAACTGATTCTGATATGAATTTAACGCCTGATTTTATAAAAGAAGAGACTAAAGCGGTAGTGGAATTCGGTTGTTGACTAATTTTCGTAAACTACCCCAAAATGTTATAAGTCACTAAAAGAAACGCTTTACAACTGTTTTTCTTAAATGTTGAGCCATTTTAATAACCAAAAGGCAGTTTTAACAAATACATTTCGTATTTCCCGCTAAAACGCTAGGTCACGTGATAAGTCAGAGGCGTGACGTCACAATGTAAAAAACAAACAAAAAAAACAATACGATAGGGCTACGCGTAGATAGGTATTGGTTAATTCGTTACGTTCTTTGTTCAAGATTTATGTAAAAATGGATTCAAAGTCTTACAGAATATGTAAGTAATAGCACAGCATAGTATATTCATCTATACTTGCAAAAAATAGTTAAACAAACCGTCGGCTCTCACAAAATCACAAAATTTTTGATGAAATCACTCCGCTTCGGTATTTTTAATAGTTCTTGTACACAAACGGTTCATGTACCTATGCTACTATTTACACACGTAGAACACTTTGATTCAACATAATTACGCTGTATTTCACTAAAATACGAAGACGTTATCGAAACAGCAAAATCTTTTGACAAACACTCTATGATTTTTTTTTTTTTTTTTGTTTGTTATACATTAATCTTTATTTACAATAATAAAATATAAAAACAAGGAAAGAAAAACTAAACATTCTACTTCTAACTACTACAAATAGGGGCACTTAGAAAATCTTTAGAAAAGCCTAAAGATAATCTAAGTGCTCCAGCCCACTACCAGAGGGCAGCGTGCCCAGCATACTGGCCGCATTACCACGCTGGATGGCAATGCTGATACGTTGAGCCAGAAAAAGGCCAGCATTTTGGTCATGCGTCGCGTCAACCAAGCGCTCCGAGAGGTTTTGGAAAATAGTATGGGCTCCCGGACCCCACGGCCCCAAAGTCTCGACTCCAAAAGGCTCAAATATGTAACCTCGGCCGAGGTTAGCATATTTGCGTCTCTTGTGATGCTCGGCAATAATAGCCGCCGCTCCAGCCCGACACCGTGTCAAAGACAGATGAGACGGCGCCAATGTGTCGACGCAAGTTGCGTCCCACACAAGGGGCCGACCCAACTTCCAGGGCACAAGAGTCATACCGTCAGGTCTTTTTCCATCGTCACGTGCTAGTCCGCTCGGTTCGAGCATAGCTGCAACATTGGCAGTGGAAAAAGCCCGGCGAATGATGTCGTTCAGACTAGCGTGGCGGCTAATTCTACCAGCACTCCTCGAACATGAGAGGCCGTGGTGCCCGAGCTGGTCGACATCAGTACCACACTGGCAGCGATGCGGCTCACAGCTCCTCGCACCCAAACGCAAACTAACCGCGAGTCGAAAAGCTGTCGGGTCTAAAAGGTTTCCTGTATTAAAAGAAGGCATGGCCTGCAACCAAAGACCGGATTCCCACACACTGACCGCAAGGATACGGGCGCGATCCGCGAAACTAGTACACGTATCGAGAAGTGATTTCCGTGCTAGTTCGCTGATCGGCCGATCCCACAGTCTCTGGGAACGAGGTGTTGTAGGGAAATCGGTGTTCGGACAGGCCAGGCGCCAAGCATTTTTAGCTTCGTCCGTATGCGCAACTACAACTACGCCAGACGGGCCTAAAGCGGGTGCGAGGATTTTTTGGACCAATTCGTAAGTACCGTGGACAGAAGCCAAAAATGCTGGTAAAGCAACACTTGAAATTTTGCGGACACCCAAACCTCCTAACCGTACAGGTAAGGAAGCTTGCGACCATGTCCTGTCATCCATGTCCACATTCAAAACCGAAACTAGTGTGTCCTTTACGATGTTGTCTAAGCTCGAAAGGAGCCCATTGTGTTGCCACAATGGACAACATCGTAAATAGTAGGTGAATTTTGGAACAAACAAACAATATTTGATAATGGTAAAAGCCATATGGGCGTTAATTTTGAGCAGACGGCCTGAAGTGTCCCTGAAATTTTGAATTTTGTCCTCTACGAAAGGAGAAAACGACTCATCTAGAATCGGTGAACCAAGAAGGCGAAGTGAACTTTTGTCTAGAATAGAAATACCCGGTGCCAAATCATTGAATTTAGATATGACTGAATCCTTGTCCGAACATGAATCGCAAACAAAAAGTTCGCACTTTTTTGAATTTAATTCGAGACCAACATGACGAAATTCGTCTACCAAAATTTTGAAATCATCGAGGACGGTGTTCACGTCACCTCCCAAAGTTCCGTCATCCAAGTACCAAACATTAAGTTTGGACTTGAGACGTTGAATTATGGGATGTATGGCCAGGCTAAAAATGGCCGGTCCAAGAGGGTCACCTTGTTGACAACCAACTGAAGAATCCATAACATAGTTTTTGTAAACCAATTTCGATGACTTACCGTAGCATTGCCAAAGGAAATTATAAAGGTCGGGAATTTTGTCTTTCACTTGGGTCAACAAAGCTCCTCTGTCTACCGAATTGAAAGCGTTTTTGACATCCACCTTCAGCAACACATCTCCACAATTTTGGTGAAGAAAAGTCCGAAGAGAGTGGACGGCGGCCTCACACCCGCCTCGCGAACCAAAACCAAGCTGCAGTGGTTGAAAAAGATTGCTCAAAGGAACAACCTCCTTCCTGCAACCTACCTTGGCCGCGAGGCGACGGTATGTGGTCCCGACCGCTATAGGCCTGATGCCACCGTCCTTTTTCAAAAGGGCGCACAAATTGGCACCATACAAAATTTCGGTGATGTTGTCATTAACCCGTCCAGACAACATGAGTTGAACTAATGCAGTTAGATCCTTCAAAAGAGTTTCGCATACCCCACCAGAACTAAAAGATAGAAGATCTTTTAGGTGCTGGGGTGTAAGGCCGTCAAGACCTCCAGCTGAACCACTTTGGAAAGATGAAACAGCAGTAGCAACCTGTTGGGTGGACACGTCAAAGTCAACATCAGAGTCCGGTGGATCAGGCAGGCGGAGATCCGCTGCGGAAGGTGGATGTTTGTCACGGAGTGACTGGACCGTATCGGGTGAGTGTGGGGCTATAGTATCGCTAGAGAACAAGACTCGTGCGGCGCCTTTAATATCACCGTCACTAATTTTGTTTTCTACTAAACGGACTGTAGCCAAATCGCCAGTGATTTTAGAATTTTGATTATTCCGCGTGTTAGGCGGAATAATATGAGCAAGGTCTAAAGGATTCTCTTCCGATGCAGCGTACTTTACGCAATTGTCCTTTACCCGTTGGGTAAGGGACTTTTTGGAGGTAGGATCGAATGTTACGTGAAGTACGCAGAAGGGAAGAGACAGGAGATGTTCCCAAGCGAGCTTAGTGTTCCTAGAAATAACGTTTCTAATAGCAGAAGCCAAACATTGGGCCACCGAAACACGGGCACCACGCGGGATGCGTTTGAGAATTGGAAGAGAGTTTTTGAGTGAGCTCAAAACCTTCCAAAACGGTTCGGAAGGAGTAACAGCGCTCACGGAACTGCTACTGGCTCCAACGGAGCCTAAAACAGGAGCAGACAAAGGAATTTCTGTAATTTTGTGACACTTCGCACGATGTATTTTAAGGCCCCTCAGACCCTTAAAATATCGGACTTGGGTACACTCCGTGCATTGAACCAGGTTCTCCTGCGATACTGTTGTAATTTGGGGGGCAAATATAGCCGCGACATGGGTGAGAGAAGCCATGTACAATCAAAATAAATAGTCTAGTGACGTGGAGATGACGGTCCGTAGCCGTCAGGCTGGCACGTCGCTCCTCGTGCGCCGACGCGAGGGGCCGTTGACATGGAAACAGAAAAATAAACAACAGCAGTATGTTGTCAAAAATAAAGGGGAAAATAAATATGAAAATAACTACCGTTTTTGTACGCCCAAGGTCCTGAAAACAATAAACTTATAACTCTATGATAGACTTTAACGTCACTCAAACATCATTTTAGTGATGGGAATGGTATTTAAAGAATGAACGTAAAATAAGACTAGGAGAATGAATGTGTTCATTTGCAACATATTATTAAAATACTGTTATGGTACCTAATACATTTTATAAAAAGTTTACACAGAAAGTTTACACACACATTTAGATTTAAGCACATTTAGATTATTATTTATTAAATCTATAATATTTTCTTACTTTTTTAAAGTAATATTGTTACGGAAGCGGGTTCAGGGATAGGCAAGAAACACCGTTTTCATTTTGCACAACGTCACTCAACCTATATTTTTCATTACTTCATTTCCGCCAAAATTCACATGTCAAAATAAACTACTAACCTATTTACAAAAACAAATGAGTTCCTATACCTACATTTAACAAAAGAGTTCTTATACCTTACATTAAACAAAATAGTTCTTACACCTACATTCAAAGAGGTTCTACGTCACAATATCCATGATGTTGTTCTTGCACACTTGACGCGACGCATGACCAAAATGCTGGCCTTTTTCTGGCTCAACGTATCAGCATTGCCATCCAGCGTGGTAATGCGGCCAGTATGCTGGGCACGCTGCCCTCTGGTAGTGGGCTGGAGCACTTAGATTATCTTTAGGCTTTTCTAAAGATTTTCTAAGTGCCCCTATTTGTAGTATAGTTAGAAGTAGTATGTTTAGTTTTTTTTCCCTTGTTTTTATATATTATTATTGCACACTCGTATCATAATATATATTAACATTCAGTACAAGCTCAATAAATCCACCCCTTTTTTTGAACCGCGAGCAAACATTTTACTAAAAGTTTGTTCACCTTGTAAATAAAATAAATATATAAGAGATTAGATTCATATGTTCATTCGCTAAATTCAAATTGTCGTTCATTCGACCTAACCACATAACTATTTGTGAATGACAAGACATTTTGTTTATTACATGTGACGTCACGAGCTCTGATTGGTCGTTGAGGCGTTTCGTTTCAATGATGTACAGATTAAAAAAATCTTATTTTTATTTAGGAAAATAAAATATTAAATAATTTTTATTCGTAATTTAAGTCAAATATTCTTAATTAGGACTTTTAATTCTATAATACTTAATAGAAAACTTATTAAATATGCTAACCTCGGCCGAGGTTACATATTTGAGCCTTTTGGAGTCGAGACTTTGGGGCCGTGGGGTCCGGGAGCCCATACTATTTTCCAAAACCTCTCGGAGCGCTTGGTTGACGCGACGCATGACCAAAATGCTGGCCTTTTTCTGGCTCAACGTATCAGCATTGCCATCCAGCGTGGTAATGCGGCCAGTATGCTGGGCACGCTGCCCTCTGGTAGTGGGCTGGAGCACTTAGATTATCTTTAGGCTTTTCTAAAGATTTTCTAAGTGCCCCTATTTGTAGTAGTTAGAAGTAGAATGTTTAGTTTTTCTTTCCTTGTTTTTATATTTTATTATTGTAAATAAAGATTTCGGAACCTAAACTTATTTATTTGATAACTATGGAAAATACTCTTTAAATAAAATTATCTCATCAAAGTTGTTGTTAAATGTAAAATAAAATTTACTCATTTTTTCTTTAGTCGTAATTCATGTTTTTATTTTAACTTTCCTTGTACATATTTGTAATAAAAAGCACAGTGTTTACCTCGGGTTAAAGACTTATTTAGTCCCTCGAACTATTGGCGCCCTCACTTCGTTCCAGGCGCCAAACCCAGTCTCGGGACTAGATAAGTTACTTTCACCCCTAGGGTAGCAATGTTGCTATTCATGGCTAGATAATATGTATAATATTTATAAAGATCTCTCAAATAGTTCCCGGGTTTGTTTAAATTTTTGAACGAATCATTCAATCACCCGGGAAACAGAAACATCTCGTCCGGGTGACAACACACTGTTATAAGAAATTACTCTTGTTTTTATATGTTTTAATATAGTGAACCTAGATGTAAGTATTTTTGAACCCAATAAACGTTTTTGTATTGTATTGTATTGTATTGTAACACAACACTAATATAAGTTCAAAGTTAAGTTCAATATGACACATGCATGTCATCGTTGTTACTGTCAGTGTCATCGAAACAGTTGTATGAGAATTTTGTAAACATTTCCGATTTCAGAATTTTCAGAAAACGAAAATAATTTTCATTTGTAGATAGGTACATTATATTTTTTGTAGATTACTTGATTTTGTACCAACACAAACAGAAAATATAGAAATTACCTAATAAGAAATATTACTTTATCGGTGTTTTGTCAATTACATGTACCTACTCGACATCATTACACTGAATACAAGTGAATTGGCTAATTAATTGATTTGTATTGAAAGCAGGAAAACTGAACCTACCAACTACTACCAAGTTCTACAATTATTTCATGACATAGTGTTAATCAGTGATTATTGAACAATGTCGGCGTTACTAACAGCAGATTGGTTCCAGCTGGACTCATACTACAGGCAAGTATTTACAAATTGACTCGAAGTAGGCGGTCCCTAAAGAATAAAGTCTTTTATTTTCAACTATTATCTTTATAATTATTCGCCCATTTATTAATATTGTAAAGCACTGGTTATTATATTTAGGTAATGTTTTGTGCAACCAATTTATGTAGTTTTTCCTGTGTCTTAATTTACTTCCAAACATCAGCTGCCTCTTTAAATTCTATTAAATCCTCATATTACAAACTCTTTCAGGAAATTCGATCTGTACACAATGAACTGGCTAATGGATGAAGGTCTCGAGAACATGATAGTGACAGGAGCAGCGTACGGAGGACCCATAGCTGTGGTGAGGGATCGGAAGAAATATGTCAAGATTGCAATCAATACCAAGCCTGTTATTACTATTTATAACTGCGCTGGGAATGTTCTTTCAAAGATATTGGTGAGATTATGATTTTTTAATTCTATTCTCTTATATTATTGTAACTATAAATACATGAAAAACAAAATGTTTGTTCATATTTAAACATTTATGTAACCAGATGTTTGGTTTGATATGACAGTGGCTTTACTTTTGTTTATGATATTGTAGCTATCAAACTAAAAACATAATTTTGAATTCATATGAAATGAAGTCAAGCTATTGTATCAATCCCACACAAGGCTACATATACATTGTATAGAAATTGTCAAACATAACATCCTAGGCTCATATTAATTTTATTTGTTTCAAAAGCTAACACTAAATGAATATAAACTATCAAGATTAAGTCCAGATATTTTCTAGATCTCCTCAGCATTGTTTCCAGAATCTAACTACTTCCGAAGAGTATGTGAAATAAAAACCACCATTAAAATTATGTTTCAGTGGAACAATGGTGCCCTAGTACACATGGGGTGGTCAGACAGTGAGCAGCTGCTCTGCATACAAGAGAGTGGAGATGTCCTCATCTATGACATGTTTGGTGCTTATCAGAGGACATTCAATTTGGGACAAGAAGTTAGAGACACAAAGGTACACTTTCATTGTGTGAACAGCCAAACTATGGAACTCTCTGAATCTCTATTCCCCTTGAACTATAATTTGTCAGTCACCAAGTCAAGAGTAAACCGGTTTCTTCTAGAAACCGGTAAGCTCGCTAGATCATAGATTATAACATTGCTTAACATCAGGCAAGTTGTAGTCAAGTGTGAGCCTATTGCATGTAAAAAAAAAAGTATACCAAGTGGACCCTTTTTTTATTTTTTTAATACATGCATAGGTGGCCCCCAAACCCCATGGTCCACCCTCAAAGCATTTTTATGGACTGGACCAAGCTTATAGTCATTTCAGTCTCATCTGTTCTATCTTCTTACGCTCAGTTCTTACGGATACCACTATTAGATTAAAATTTTCTATGGATGTATTTTGTAAAACTTATTTTAGTCATTAAATGTACACAACCCTTAAACATTCATATTTATTTATTCACTTAATGTTTCAGGTGTGCAAAGCTCAATTGTTCACAAACCCCCATGGAGTGGGTATCGGAGTAATCACCTCTACCAACAGGATGTTTCTGCTCAGTAATGTCTCCGAGCCTAAAGTCAGATCTGTACCTGATCTGCCAAGTAAGTCAATTATTAATTGTTATGAATGGAAAAAATATTACTGCACTAAAACTATTTAATGTAATGTTGCAAGGTTTTCACAATTTATAGCCAGTCAATAAAGTATGACATGGCCATATCTAAAATATATACTAATATGCACAATGCACATACGATAGTTCACAAAAGTAAATCTTGAATTTTAATTTAATATTTTTTTGACATATACAGTTTTAGCATTATTTAGTAGTATCAGATTACATTTCTTTGGGTACTATGATCTTGTTTGACAAAATTTAAAAAAAACCTGTCTACCAGTAGACTATTATATCATGACTCACCACTCAGCACCTCGCAGATTTACCTGCGTTAATTCGGGATAAAGAACAGCCTTTGTGTAATCCATCTAATCTATCTCCATATCAAATGTCATACAAATTGGTTCAGCTATTGACAATATTTGAGTTTGAAAAACTAACAAATATATACACACACACACACACACACACATACAAAGTTTCACCTTAATGATATTACTGGGTGAGATATTTTAATCTCCCGAATAAAAAAAAATAACAGGTGTTTTTTGGTTTATTTATTTCAGGAGCAAATGAACCAATATCATGTTGGTGCGTTCTCAGTTTTGGGTTCCTGGTGTGTCGAGACAAGGATATATTCAGATGTCAACTTGGAGAACTGAGAGCTGTGCTGATGGTAAATGCTGTTTTTAGATTTTTATAACTAAATGACCTTGCGTTGTAAAAGTATAAAATACGCCCAAGATCGTATACTATCACTAAACCGAAAATCACGATGGTCCGATGTGGAGCGAAAGCAGAACAAACAGCCTAACAAACTCACTTTCAACCTTATACATATAAGTATATGTACGATTTCATACTAAAATAACTTATCACACAGTCTCAGAATCGATTTTGATGAATTTTTTATCATACTCAAATTTCACCACATTCTGACAATATTATAAACATATGGGTTGAATTGATAACCTTCTCTGAAACATAAGGCGTCTGTAAAACCATACAATAACAACGGTGTATTGCCATTCAGCGCGGAAACGCAGCGAGCTTGATGGGCACATTTGCACCGGGAACGATTAAGGGCGGGTTATTTAGTTTTGTTTTATTTGACATATAAATATATAATATAAATTACATAATAAAGAAGCACAATATGCAATTTTTACACAAAAATATTTTTTTTATTATTAGCTGAGACGATGCCCAGCATAAACAATGAGAGATGCGTTGTCAACTTCTCGCGAGTCTCGTCCTATCAGAGCCCAGGATACCGTATCAACCAATCTGAGCACATGTTACCTACTTCACCATTTGGTCACCAGAGAGGGTGGTGGATCACCTTCCGTCATAGAAGTCTCTCACCAGGAGCCCTTAAGGGGATGCTGGGCATCGTCTCTGGCCTCTGCTAATAATACAAATTTTATTTTTGTGTAAAATTTGCATATTATTAGGCATGCGACGATGCCCAGCATAATGAGAGATGTGTTTGTAACTCCTGGTGACCAAAGACGACGCTATGTGAAAATTGAGTTGGTTCATGAAATGAAGGACGATTTATCCGATCAAGGATTGAATACTTGGTTAATAGTTACATATAAGATCAATAGAAGAAATAATAATTATACAAATAATAACTGTCCTGATTTTCGACCGTCTTCATCAATTAGCTATCGAAGCTTTTTTGACTACACCTAGATAAACATGAGTATTAAAATAGATACTCCATCATAATACTGGCTCGAAATTACTCGTAATAGCTGGAGAAGACTGTAGTTTACCTGCTCTCCTGCAGTAATAAAATTGAAATAATAGAATATACATATACTTTCCCTTCGGCATTTTCTCCTCCATTTTCTCCTCAATATATCCTCAATAGTGAAGTTATTGTACCAACTAAGAGAAGTGACCCGCGTTCTTTAAACTCGTGGACTTAATCCGTATACTTAGGACCATGAGCGACGCTGCCATAGTTGTTTCTAATTGTGGCACCTAGAGCATAATTACAATCTACCGTGTGCATATCGCTGCCAAGCTGGTCAACTTCTCAAATTCAGTATACCGGGCATAAATCTTATCCGTATTTTTAACACCTTCCCTCCTGATTAAATCAAAGGCGTATTGTTAAAATTATACTTTCTCCCGAATAAAACATTTCGGATACCCAGCCCAAGGTCCAATAAGGTCTATCCAATACACAAACCAAACCAACTACAGTGTTGTGCCTTTCAGTCGTGGGTGCCTTTCAGTCTAATATACTAGTTAAATTAAGACAATGAATTAACATTATCACCATGCCTGCAATAGTTATTTTGGCACCCTTACTTTCACTTAATGTAATTATTTTACTTAGTTTTTGTGTATTAGGTATATTGTAAAAGTCGTCCCTGTATAGGCTACGACCCCACTGATACCTTAAAAATACCGAGAGTAAGACCCGAGAATCTGTAAAGGTCATCTATCATGTTACCACAAGTGAATTTAATTTCAATATGGCTTTCCAAAAGTTAACGCCATTAAACTATGCATAATTCCTCAAGATATCAAAAATATGCTAAATTAATAAACTTATGTGATATTACGATGATACTTTATACAGTAGAGGTTTTGGTTTTGAAATTTCCTTCATAATAATATACATTTTTTCCAAATAGTAAATGTCACAGGCCTACGGCGGCGCCAAGAAGGAAGATCTCCAATTTGATCCCAATTTAGGGCCCCTTTTATGCTTAAGACCCGTTTCTAGTGATTTCATCTCACCAACAATTTTTCAAATTTAACGTTCTTTGTCTTTGATCTGAGGCAGTGGGATTCTGTCGTCCAATCCACCGGAACTAGAAAGTTTTCTATATTGATTCTCATGGGTTTGTTTGTATAGAGATCAACGACGTTTAACGTCGGGCGAACAAAATGCTTTCTTTAGCTGTTTGGCTACTACCAGGTTGTTCAGAGTTGCATCACGTATGTAGTTCACTACCCTCCCCCTCATGTTTCTGCCAAAGCAAGTCTATATGAGGGATCGCAAACTCGATAAATACATGCCTAAAACTATGTTTGAGCCTTTATTCTGCTGACCACTTTCGCTGATAATACCAGTCTGTCACTCCCCTGTGGATACTCTGCTGTAACTTTGTTCCTTCACTTGTCTAGAAAACAAAAATAAACAGGTATAGAATTTATCCCGATTTTCCTCTTCATTTCTTTTTTTTCACGCAACGACCTTTGTTTTCAATCTCTTGTACAAAATGGCGCCTCTGTAGCTATTTCTTAAAGCGGTTCACAGATGTCGAAACTATTCATCGGGGTTACAATGGGATCTTTCCTGATCGGCTTTGCGATGATATCATCCACTAACTCCTATGCTCAAGGCGCAGCATAATGGAGGTACGTTATTTAAAGAATTAAGTTCATCTAGACCATGCGCACGGAGCGACGATGGTACTCTTGAACTGATCTGGAAGTAGGTTGACGAGAGATCCAGCTTGACTATAGTCCTTTCTTAGCAGGAAATCCAGTGATTAAGAATGTGAGGGTCAGCCTCAATGGATTTGAAAATAAGTTCCGGTTCAGATGATTCCCGTAGGAGATCGGGCGGTTTATCTTACATCTCTGTCATTATTAAGAACATCTTCGAGAAAACCGAGATTGTAGTTACTTGTTCTGGGAGTTTAGACCCTCTTTCACCTGGACTGAATGCAGAGCCCTGAGGGACGAAGGTTTTTAATGTTGACTGGACATGAAACGCACTTAAATTTGTTTTCAGGCAACAGGATAGTAACTATTTTGGGTTAAATTGCACAATTTAAGCGCTTGTGATTAAGTTGTGATGCATTATCAAGTTGGAACTCTAGTCACTCTCCCTAGTGAGCTTACATCCATTGTGCATTGCTTAGTGCTTATCAGTATAATATGAGCAGATGGTTCGGACATGTAATGGTTTAGAGGTAAATGGTTAGCGCATTCTCGTGAAAACATCGAGAAGGGCCTCCGGAGCTCCAAAGCGCACTGCCACTGCCCTCGATACGCTCGAAGGCAGCCTCTGTAAAACCCTGACCGACCTAACTGGCATAACTCATGAATAACCGAATTAATGATCTAGTTGCAACGCCTTCTTGTGCCAGTTTAGATTTCTAGACACTTTTCGTTATTGTAGCGTAGGCTTATCCACTTATTCACACTTATTCAGTGCCCCGTCCGGATGTAATCGAAGACGTGCACCTTTAGGAAAGGTGCTCATAATTAGGGGGTATCTTTCGCAGATCCTTAACTTCTTATGCTATGATCCAGCCAGGGTACGCTCCCGGTGGATTCTAGGTTTTCCGCAAACCCTGTACCAGTAACAGCATAATTTCTTCAATAAACTTATTAACACGGATGAGTGTAGCAGAATTTCGACGTATTTGTCGAAGATTTTATAAGGATTCTGGAATCCAACTTCAAAGGAGCTGTTTCAGGCCTAGCAGGCGCTAAGCAAACAACTATCATAGTTCATGGATAATATTTTACGATCCCCACTGACGAACTATGGAGCTATAAGAGCGCCCGTATAACGTTCGTTTACGTGATGCCACGTAATGCAGCTAAGTTATGTATACTACTGTAGCTAGCGTTGCATTGTCCCATCTCAAGTGCACAATTAAGATGTATTGTATTCGCACGTGTGTACTGCAACATCTGCCCCGTGGCGCTGTGTGAGGCGAGCGCGAGGTTAGTCCAGTATTGAGTATTGTATTTCTCCGTCCAAATGTTTGACCTTTTGAAAAACGTGAGTTGTCCAGTATGTTCAGGGTACTGCCTTGAACAGATTGAGGCTTGTTGTTGTTGGGGCTTTACAATGACGTATAATGCTAAGGTTTTATAATGCAGTACAGTGTTAACATTAAAGTTTCATAATAGGCGATTGTGTCACCCAGTGCAAGGTGATTTAATGCAACCTCAACCTAGCCCAACGCTAGGCGCAAGGAAACTACACCGGTATGGGATGATCGAAATTTCACGAATAATTTGAAAGTAATTGTACTATAGCACATGTTGAGCTACTTTTCGACGCAATTACTGTCGTAAATGCTAGCCGTTTATTAAAATTAAATGAATTTGAAAGTAACTTCAAAAATTATAACTTGCCAAATGCGGCCAGCTATTATAATGATTAGCGTGATATGCTTGGAAATATTGAACAATAATTCTCAAGAAACCGATCTGGTCTATCAAGCTTTGAATAAGAAAGGCTTGATATTTTAGATATGTACATAAATCAAATTGGAATGGACTCACCAAATCACTTCCATTTCACCCAGATACTTGATCCTTCCGTAGTTGAAGAAGAGTCCAATTATCTCGTATATTTGAAGACCACGGCCGCTCAGTACCGCGCCGCTGCCGTTTAGCACGAGCTGCCTCTGCATCAGTGAACCTGTGCGAAGTAGCACGCAGGCTGTGCGCTTGCTGCCGAAATCTTGATCTGCTGAAGACGACATGATACGATCTTCGCCAACCCGATTATCGATGAGCCACCGGGCCCCGCGAAAACATTGTACAGCCGTATGCTATTTGCTAATAGCAATTATTCACGCACTATGACAGTCTATCAGGTTTCCCGAAAAAAAAACCGTTGGAATAAATTAAATATTTCAGAATAGCACTAAATCACTCATTATCACAATCCATTAGGGTTTCTGAAAAACCGTTTGATTTAAATAATTCATAATTGCACTCTCAGAATACAGAAGTTCTTTCTGTATTCTGAGAGTGCAATTATGAATTATTTAAATCAAACGGTTTTTCAGAAACCCTAATGATAATTCTGAGATTGCACTTAATACGCACGAAATAGTCCATAAGGTTTTTACAAAAACCGTTAGATTTAAATATTTCAGAATAGCACTAAATCACACACTTTAATAGTCCATTGGGTTTTTGAAAAAACCGTGGCATTTAAAAAACTAAATCTGCACTGAATTTACATGAAATACACAGAAGATTTTTCTGCTTTAGATTTCTTAGAAATCCTATCGATTTACTTTACTAAAATTTTAAACAAGCGTTAAGATTTAATATTTTTTGAAAATTAATTCATAATGCTTGAAAAAGCGTTAATTCGAAGAACGTGTGCTCAGTTCGAGAAGTAACGACGCTATGACGGAAGGTGATCCACCACCCTCTCTGGTGACCAAATGGTGAAGTAGGTAACAGGTGCTCTGATTGGTTGATACGGTATCCTGGGCTCTGAAAGGACGAGACTCGCGAGAAGCTGACAACGCATCTCTCATTGTTTATGCTGGGCATCGTCACATGCCTAATAATAATATATTATGTCAATACCAAAAACTATATGTATTGTCTCATTCCAGCGTCCAGAAATCAAGAGCCCCTACACCCAGATCCTATCAATAGTGGCGTCTCAGAACGGCAAGCATGTAGCTCTGTTCACAGACTCTGGCATGCTCTGGATAGGCTCGTCGGACTTCAAGACACGGTACTCGGAGATTGATACCGGATATATCAAACAACCTAAGGAGCTCATGTGGTGAGTAATTTGATACGGTGTCTTTATTGATATTCCCTTGGTCACTTTATTTGGACAAGAACATTACATTTAGTTTACAGTGCATTAAATAGCAATGAAGTGTAAGTATACTATAAAAAAATGTAACGTATGTATGTGTATGTACATGACTAGACTTTAAAAAGTACCTAATTTAAAAAAGGAAAAGATATAATAGGATAATTCCCACAACACCATCTAGCTCCATGCTAAGCTAACGCTTGTTTCATGGATTTACAATCACATTTCGCTTACCATTACTACTTTTATGGATAGCAACAAAATAATTACAATCCGGAATATAATAACCATTTGAAAATCCAGAGTCTAATTTATGTCCATGCCAAATTTCATCCAAATAAATATAGCCGTATGAGCGTAATGAAATAACACAAACATACATACATACACACACGGACAAACGCATTAGTGGAATTTTCTACATTTCAGGTGCGGCTCCCAAGCAATAATGGCACATTGGGACGACATGCTCTGCATCTACGGAACTAAAGGAGACTGCATCCCCTTTCCATACGACGGCCCTTTCCATCTTATACAAGAGATGGAGTGCGTCAGAATTGTATCCGAAATATCTCACGAGTTGGTGCAGAAAGTGCCTCACGTTGTGGAGAAGATATTCAGGATTAATAGCACGGGAGCTGGGTCGTATCTGGTGGAAGCTTCTAGACAGTTTCAGGTAAAATATTACTGTATTTTAATTTATTTCTAATTTCTAAAACACAATCTATAATTTTTCTGTCCAATACAACATATTCACATTACACCCATACGACGGCCATTTCCATTTCACACAAGAGATAAAGTGCGTCACAATTGTATCAGATATATTACACGAGTTGGTGCAGAAAGTGTCTCACGTTGTGGAGAAGATATTCAAGATTAATAGCACGGGAGCAGGGTCCGTTTTCCGTTTCAGGTAACAGTTCGTTAATGTAAGATAACTACTAAAACGTACGTAATTTTACTGAAAAGGAGTTCAACGTTAAGTTCCAGACGAGTAGCGTACTAGAAGAGAGGTCTATGCCTAGGTGATGACTCAGTTCCAAGATTTATCATTAAGATGCCAGGAAACTCACAAACACACACATCTACTTCTAATTCTAACAAATTAGTCAGTCGAATTAAGCACTTTTTTCTTTTATGAACTGTGTTAAAATAAGACAGATATAATATATCAAATGGTTTTTATGTTTCTACCTATTACCAATTCTAGAAACGCAGTCACCGCGCGGACGAATACATCCGCCTAGTTAAACCAGACCTTCCGAAGGCAGTACAAGACTGTATCGAGGCAGCTGCGTTTGAGTTCAACCCTGAAGTGCAGAAGATGTTGATCAGAGCCGCACAGTTTGGGAAGGGATTCATCATGGACCCGGAACTCACCGACTTGTATGTTAAAACTTGCAGGTTAGTACGTCTGGTATTTAATAACTAAGGATTTTATACGTACTGCAAAGTTGTGGAACTCCCTGCCTAACTCCCTGTTCCCCTGAAACTATAATCCAGCGATCTTCAAAGCGAGATTGAATCGGATTTTATCGGGTAAGCATGCTTCATCTTAGGTCATAGCCTTTGCTTACCATCAGGCAAACTATGGTCAAGTGCAAATCCGTCTCAGTAAAAAAAACTAAGAAAATACATATATTCATTCCTAGTTAGTTAGTACATAGTGGTTTTCTGGGTCTGTTTGTCTGGTTGTCACGTCACGTCAGTAAGATATTGATTTTTTTTTATATAGAGGTAGTTAAAAATCACAAAGGTCCTGAATGATAAGTTTTATCCCTGAAGAGCGCTAACAAAACCCTAAGCATTCACTGTTGTAATGGTAGTAGTATGTAATACCGTATTTGTTGTTATTTCCAGATGGTTGAGAGTGCTGAATGCCGTGCGAGACCCAAAAGTGGCGATTCCTCTGACCTCTGTGCAGTATCCTTTTTAAAAATTTAAAATGCTATGTGGCGGGGACATCTTTTTTTATTGATTGTTTCGTTGGCTCTAATAGAATTTAAAAATACTGCAACTCAGACATTAATCTTTCCCAGAATTCATTTGGATATCTTTTTTTTATATTAAACAAGTTATACCCTGAAACAACATGGACACGGCGGCATCAATTTTGTTTCATAATCAATAAATAGTATTTCCCATACTTGTCGTCTAGACTGAGTAACCTAGGCGAGCGCGTGCTGCTGGACCGGCTGATCTGGCGCCGCCTGCACTGCCTGGCCACACACATCGCACACCACCTGCAGCTGCGGGACGGACGGACCAGGGTGCTCGCGCACTGGGCCTGCTACAAGGTACACTGAGTAACCTAGGCGAGCGCGTGCTGCTGGACCGGCTGATCTGGCGCCGCCTGCACTGCCTGGCCACACACATCGCACACCACCTTCAGCTGCGTGACGGACGGACCAGGATGCTCGCGCACTGGGCCTGCTACAAGGTACACTGAGTAACCTAGGCGAGCGCGTGCTGCTGGACCGGCTGATCTGGCGCCGCCTGCACTGCCTGGCCACACACATATCGCCCACCACCTGCAGCTGCGGGACGGACGGACCAGGGTGCTCGCGCACTGGGCCTGCTACAAGGTACCTTCGGATCTTTAGTGAATCACCCCTGACATTAGCGGATAATGATACCTCACATTTCAAATCCCTAAGCGTCACACACTCTCAACTATAACGCTTTTTGTAGAGAGAATCGCTAGTACAAGAATCGTAAATGATTACTTTTGGGCTTCTTTCTTTTAATAATATATCTGTGTGTGTTATCCTACATGGGTAAGCTTTTGGTGTAAAATGGTAAAAGTTTACAATATTATTATATCGTTTTATTTTTTCTTAAAGCTCTTTGCGCTTTAAAAAAATTGCCATGAAAATAGATCAAACACTAATTTCAAACAAAAGTTCTTTATTCCAAACTGCTACTGAACAAGACTAACATCACATTCCAGGTGACACAACCGCACCTGGACAACGAGAGCGCGGCGCGGGAGATCGGTGAGAAGCTGCGCAACGTACCCGGCATCTCTTACACTACCATAGCCATGAAGGCGGCTGAGAAGGGACGGAAGGCGCTCGCTATTAAAGTTAGTACTATTTCTCAATATTTCTATATTTGATCATATTTAAAATTGTAGATCTCGGCTGTTATAATCAATTTTAAAAAAGGCGTGTATGTTATATCTCCTAATTTTTCGTCGGTTATGTATTGATTTTAATTTTTCATTTTTGTTAGACATCAGGCAGGCTGTAGTCAAACGTAAACCCACCCACGCCACCACGTAAAAAAAACAGGTGCCTTCTTACTTACTCACCTACAGATGTTTAATTGATTTTGATTTTATAATTTGGAAGTATTTTTATAGTATGCCTCTGGCAACATTTATTATTGTGTACCTATTAGATTTTGTTTGACATTCATAAGTGTACAAAACTAAGTTTTTACCTAAATGAAGAAATAAATAAATGAATTAATGTAGACTTGTATAAATTTCTCAGAAATCGGTTTAGGTTTGTCAGAAAAAAGTCCTGAATACACGCTATAACGCCTATAGAAAAAAAAAGTTAGCACCCTTTCGGAAAAAATATCTGCTGTATGTTTCATCTTTATCCCATCTTCCACAGATCCTAGAGTACGAGAGTCACAGCAAGCTGCAGGTGCCGCTCCTGCTGTCCCTGGGCGAGGGGTCCAACGCCCTGCTGAAGGCCACCGCCAGCGGAGACACGGACCTGGTGTATATTGTGCTGCTGCACCTTAAGGAGAAGATGGGCAAGCATGAGTTTGAGGTAAAGTTTACTTGTAAAAAAATAATTTTATATACATATATTGATAAGGAACAGGTTTAAAGACAGGCATGGAGTATACACTTAGTTTGACTTTAGTTGTGTGCTACGTACCCCACACTAGGATGAACTGTGTCGTGCGTTACAGCTTCTTCCATATTATGTCCATTCATGGAAAAATAATAAGAGTGATTATATATTTATTTATTTATATAATCACCAATGTCTCTTTTACACTTTTGCCAAAGCAGCAACTTTTGCTCATTAAACTGCCCTAAGAGCTTCGGGCTGACAATCATATAAATGACTTGTTTGGTCACTCTTCTAACGTCCGTTTGTTTCTTTTTTATCAAACCGTACCTACCGATACCTGAGTGAAGTAAATTACAAATGATTTATGCGACGCAATCTAAAGACTACATTTATCTCCTTCTCCCAGCTAACTATCCGCAGCTTCCCGCTCGCCCACGCGCTGTACATCAAGTACTGCGCGAGCCACAACCGCGAGGCGCTCCGACAGGTGTACGTGCAAGAGGACGACTTCCACGGACAGGCGGTCACACACATACGTGATGCCATCGACCAGACCAACCCGGGGAGTATAGAGGCATCGCTCATATCGGCCAGGGAGTGCTATAAGAAAGGGAAAAATGATTTAGGTAAGTACGAGCGTTGACTCTTTGACTTAAGTGTATTTGGAAGCTACCATATTGTTACAGAAGTACCCAAAGAAAAACTTGCATATAATCTTTGTTGTCTTGATCGATCCGCTGAACATAAAAAAATGATAGCTATAAAAGTCTTGCTTGCTCTATTATTCATACTTACTATAGCATGAAACTGAAACATGAAAAATATGTTGATACTTTTCGACTTTCATAATCTCAGAGGTGGGATCTACGATTTACACTGGCCGCAAATTCTTAAAACTATTTCTATCCCATTTCCAGGCGTAGCTATCTGCGAGGACGCCCGCAAGCTGTGCAAGCAACAGTCGAGTCTACAAGAGACCTACGGATCTAGCTTCGTGGGGCTCTCTCTACACAACACTGTGAAGAAATTATTAGAACAAGGAGAGATTAAGCTTGCTGATAAACTTAGGGCGGAGTACAAGATGCCTGATAAAAGGTAATTTAAAGTATTGAATAAATATTAAATAAGCACAAATTCGGCTGAATGGCGTGCCTTGGGAGAGGCCTATGTCCAGTAGCGGATGACTGTAGGCTAATGATGATGATGATGAGGTCCCCGCGTGAGTGTATGAGGACGCAGGAGACATACTTCGGGTCGACCTTTGTAGACTTTTCTGCCTGGAGTGAAGAAACTTCTGCCAAAAATCGTTTGACAAGATTTTCAGGCGGTTTTGTTTGAAAACTCTAGATACCAGAGTTCGCCGCATACATAAAAAACTTATATACATTACAGTATATCTGTATGTTTCCAATCTTCGTTATTGTACTTTTTTTTTTACACGTTGGGAGAGGAAGAGTAACTTATGTATTTAGTGCATTAATCTTGACTGACTGGTCTGTTAGCTTAGTTGGTATTGGCTCTGCCTTCTAATCAAGGATTGCGGGTTCGATTCCCGCATAACACAAGTAATTATGAATTTTCGAAATCTATAATTACTTATGTTGAGCCTGGTGGTTTTTATGTATAATAAGTATGTGTTTACAAAAAAAAAGTATAATAAGTATTATATCCGTTATCTAGTACCTACTCATGACACAAGCGTTTGCTTAGTGCTGGGCTAGATGGCGCTGTGTGCAATGTCCTGGAATATTTATTTATTTTATGAACTGGGGGGCTATATTTTTACCCGTGCTTAGAAAAAATGTAGCTTCACGGCTGCGCCTACAGTACGCACGACATCAACCAATACGTATCGTATTATATGTATTATTTAAATTGTTTTAGTTTAGTTAACTTACTGAACTTTGGATCTGTTTATAATCATGTTGTGCACGCATGTGTTTGATGCACAGAATGAATCATATAATAAACCTTTAATGTGTTTTGCTGTTACTCATGTATTTTCTGTGTATTTTGTGCCTAATAAATAAATAAATAAATATGTATGATTTCCGCAGACACTGGTGGCTGCGTATCCTCACCCTGGCCGAGCTGGACAAGTGGGAGGACCTCGACACGTTCTCTCGCTCCAAGAAGTCCCCGGTCGGGTACGAGCCCTTCGTGGACGCGTGTCTCAAATACAACCAGAACGATGAAGCACTCAAGTACCTGCCCAAGTGTAGAGACGAGATTAAAGTCAAATATTATGTCAAGGCTGGGTAAGTGTCAAGATTAATGGCAACCTTCATAAAGTAAGGATTTCTATGGAAAAGCTTTTGACTACAAAAACAACAAACAAACACAACACACTTTGTTTAGAACAAAGCTATGAATTTTGACAGTTAATTATATACGAGTACATGGTTGTATCAAAATGTTAATTCTATACATGGCTGTATCAAAATTGATAGACAAAGTATACAGGTAAATGGAAACCCGTAGCTTTGATAGACTTATTCCAGGTTAAAAAGAAGCCTATGTCACTCTCAGGACCTACATTACCACCATCCTTACCAAAAGTCATGACGATCCAACAATCTGTTGCGGCATGAAAGAAGAACAAGCAGAGACAAAACGATATTTCGTTTTTAAAAATCTAAGGCTTTCCTTTTCTACTTTAAACTCGGTATAATACTCACAGCTCCCTTGCTTATTTATCGAGTCGTTTACGCTCTTATTCTCATAGCTGAAGCTTGCAATCACCTTCTATTACCGATCTTTACACAACAAACATTTATGATAGCGTGTACTAAAGTTCATGTTAGGCATTTTAAATGTCACATTTGTAGTAGGTACTTATACCGGCAACTACAAATTAGTAGTAGTAATTATTTTTTATACTATCATCAGGCCTTTGCTTGCCATCAGATGCCAAGTGCGAACCCGTTTTAGTTTAAAAAATATTGTTAAATAGACGTCACTTATAATGTCGAAATTTTGTTAAGTGCCTACATATAACTTCTTACCCTTTATATAATTCCAGGTTCTACGGGGAAGCAGCGCAAGTGGCGTTCGAGCAGAAAGACGAGAGCGCGCTCCTGTTCGTACAGAACAAGTGTCCCGCCAGTGACGTCACTAAGCAAGCCCACATCGCGGCGCTGCTCTCCCAGCTGCACGCCAGGAAGTGATTGATGCACCACCTGCTGGAGGAAGTTTTGTAGGTCTATTACTAACAGGCGGCGTGATTTTTTTTATAACATGAAATAGGCGTACGTTGGACTATGGCCTGCCTGATGTTAAGCACCACTATAGTCTAAGATGTAGCATCTACATACATGTGTATGTGTGTGTATACATGTTCTAGCCTTATTGTGAGCATACTTTAGTCTTAGGCCCTCAACACTTAGGTGAATATAACAAAGAGTTGAGTAGGAAAACTTTGAATGTTATTTTAAAAGCGACACTATCGGTTTATTGATCTTCTTTATTTATTTTTCTTGGGTCATTTCTTCGCTGAATTCTTTTTGAATCGTTGAGCAATGGGACCACAATGTACCATAGTATCGTATCACAGACGGCATAAATAAATACTTTAGGCTCTTTGTGTGAGCATTCTTTAGTTTTAAGCCCACTTGAACAACGTTTCTTTAACATTTTTACTTAGTAATTTCTTCGCTAAATTCGTTTATCGTTGTGCAATGAGACCATATTAATAGCATGATTATTTGCCACTGTGATCATCATAATAAATTACGAAGGATTTTCGAAATGTATGGCAGATAATTGTTGCTAAAATCCGAAAGCTAATAAAGTTAGTCAATGTATGATTTGTATATTTATTTATATATGAAAAAATCTCCGGTTGACATGATTGCTTGAGCTTTGAAATATTTCATTTCATTCAAGCCGCCAAAAGACTCTGTAAAGCATAGAAGTATCCAATTAACGTAGGTATATATGTAACTAGTAAAAAATAGAGTACCTACTATCCATCACTGAAAAAATTATAAAACCCTTCTCATATACCTAATGTCTTAAATATGCCTGTTAAAAATATGCGTATTAAAAGTACTTTTTCAGTGTACCTATATATTAAGTAATTTAAGCTTTGTATATCTATTTCAATAATGTTAGTCTATCTAGTTTTATACTGTGATATCTCAATATATTCCAAAATTTATGTAAAGAAATATATACGCTACAATATAAGTGAAACACATAAATAGTTGCAGTTTGTTTTATTGTGAAGACATAACAATACATACATGCATATAATGTAAGTATGATTCTATAAGTATACTATACATCAAGTCATTTTCCCTTCCTAAATCTCGTTCATTGTAGTTTCCACAACCTTTTTCTTATAAACATTGTTCCATACAAACTTTTTTTTTTCTATTTTAGTCCGTGAATATACTAAATCTGTAAAAGCAATTCAGCTTTAGGAGAATGAAATATTCAGCAATTATTCGGTTTTTTTTTCTAGTTCAACCGAATATGAAACAAAGATGGCAGCTCAAATAAGCCAATGACAGCTCGAAGATTTAAAAGCTCGCGTTGTGATTGGTCGTTGGTCTGCCATATTTGCTTATGTTAATTTTAGGTTGCAGAAATACAAGGTATGATCTCGTATAGTACCTACGTTTTTTATAAAACTTTATATCTCTTGTGACTTGCGTGTGTCTTAGAAATAAACTTCGAATAATTATATTGTTCTGAGACGTCAAATTCTTCAAAATCTAACAACACATATGTATACAATAAATATTCACACCAATACAAGTTGCTATAAAGGTCTCAGCACACCAAAATGTATATAATATGTAAGTTTAACATGTCAACAGTGTGCTATGACTTTTAAGCATGAGGCCTAACATTAACAAAAAAGGAATTCATAATATGTATCTCTCTACAATTTTCAACAACACACACATAAAAGTACTGCTATCGCAGAGAGAATCATATGAGAATCATATGATGATTCACAAGAAGTGTGCATGCTACACCTCTTAGCAAATAGATGACAATACTATGCTAGTACGGATACAAAATCACACCAAGAAATATGCAGCTTACATCGAAAAGAGGCAAACATTGTCATGTATTTAATAATGAGTATGTAATAAATTCACAAGCTATAATCAGCAAAAAAAAATATTAAGGAGAAAAATAAATCTACTTCTTTATTCCCTGATAGACTTACGTTTGACCACAATGGGCCTTATTACAAAACGTGGTTTAAATATAAGTCTAGACCAAGTCCGTTTTAGTTGTTTAAAAATTGTCTGTCTACTGTCATAATTATCAAACTGTCAAAATGTACCAATATTAAATCAAAGTAAATTTTTTGTTGACCTTTGATTGCTTGTATGTGATGTTTCAACAACAAGAACCCATTTTTTTCAAAGGCCTGGACTAATATTTAAACCGCGTTTTGTAATAAGACCTAAGTATTACTCGCTTGTTGTCAAATAACGTTGCAGTCTATCATCAAGCGCGCTTGCCTAGAAGACAGAAATTTTCTTGTTGATGCTTTGCATTGCTCTTTAATCGATCAAATAACTTTTTAAAGATGTGGCTACATATTTCCTTATACACATTTATTTTGAAATTAGATCTCAAATGAGAATAATAACAAATAACCTTCCTGGAAGGCTCAAATCAACTCCTGTCCCAACGCAACAATTTCAAAATTGGTCTTTTAATTGACAAACCACAGATCTCAATCTTTTAGTTAATGTTCTTATATTCGTATTACATTCACATCTCAACCAACTTCGTATACTTAAAGTCTGTCTTACTAAAAAAACTTTTACAGAAACTACGATTTAACTATATTTTCCTTTTTTTAGTAAAGTAGTAAGTAAACATTTTTGTGTTATTTTTAGTAAAACAGACTATAACATTATAACATCTTTTCATCAAACCCTGTACCTACTGACCCCTATTCTGACATTACATTTTCTTTCTGAAGGAATAGGAAAGAGTTATAGACATCTTATTAGTTTTAATCTTCATTTCAGATTTGGAGTCATTTTAATCTGTTTCAAAATGTATGTATAATTTACTAAACTCAATAATACAATCCATTTAACGTTTTAATCTCAAAATTAACAGGTTTATGTATAACCTAACCGAGTCCTTCATAAAATTATTAGCGTATGTATACTAGAAATCATATACAGCAGAGGTGCTTTGAATTACAATGTAGTAACAGATATACCTCATTGGCCGCCATTTTGAAAGATGTTACTAATTTCAGTTAAGTTTAAGTCAGTGTAATACATGTAACAACTTGCATAAATTAACAATGTGTTTTACCTAATTTTTATCTTGTTCTATTGCCATCAAAATGAATAGGTACATGGTATAAAATCGTAGAGAAAGAAATACATGTTGTATCAATATTAACTGAGTATAACTACATGATGTAAATCCATTGTAATTTGCAGTACAATCTTAGAAATATTTTAACACTATTTGCGGCCAATATAAAATAAAAGTCCCTTTTGTTTGCTGAAACTCACTACAGCCACATCTTACAAAATGGCGACGCATGACATGAATTAAATCGTTCTTATTAATAAAACCACACAATTGTTACTAAATATTATTCGTATTAATAATGTCTTTCCAAGCGAATAAATTAATGATAACATAGAGGTAAGATATATTCAAACTATCAGTCTTAAATTAATATTCTATGAGAGTCAACAAATTGTTAGACACAAGTGAGCAAGACCCTTAATGTTGATATAAAAATAAGCCGTTTACGTAACCGTTTAAATAAGCCGGAGAAACATTATTACGTAATAATGTTTCTCCTAGTTACGGAATACCTATTTTTTTCTGAAGATTTCTTCGCACCTTACAATACCATTGCTGCTACCCAATCACAATCGTCTCTTATGTGCGTGCTGCGCCGTGATTGGTTGTCAGATAGCATTACTAACAATCTACGGAATTACTTTGATGTCAACACTAAGGGCACAATTAAGAACTAAAATAAATTATTAGACATATTATATTCGCATAAATAACAACTTTTACAATAACGTCTTAGGTATAAAAAACTAATATAAAGTGTTATAATCTTTAGGCCGAAGCATTAGCTATTTAGAATGAGATATTTTTTTAATTTTTTTATCTGTTTATCTAAGATGCTAAGCTAACTCAGGGTATTGCACTAAATAAATATATAGCAATGCCCCTTTCTCACCGTTTTATGAAATGAGGTATAATGATAAACTAAATGGGACGGACAATAAGCATATTTTGTCATGTGTTGCCAAAAGAAGGAACTAGCGGAATCTAGTTTTTTTTTAATAAAACATGTTTGCACTAGACCATAGTTTGACTGATGGTAAGAAAGATAGAAATAAAAATCATTTACTGGCTCAAAATTAGACAAATAAGATGTTCTCAATCTTCAATATTATTCAGATACTCTCTTTAAGAATTAAATTTACATCTTTGCTATAGATATATCTTTTTTAAGAATTGAGTACGAATTGAAAAATCCAAAAAATAGTTTCAAAATTCTACAGATATTGTTGCCTTTTTACAAAAAAATTAAATAAAAACAACGCATGACAGATGCTGGTTACAATAACTTAAATAACAAACGAATACATTTTCTTACTAATTACCAAATTAACGAATCCGTAATTGTGATACGTTGAATGTACGACTAGTTATTAATATATTGTTACATTAAGTAACACGTTAGCGGGTCAAAATGGGACATAAAGATATTCCGTTTCAAAGTCGAAAATATTATCAACTTAATCAAGAAATCTTTGGACCCAGCCAAAGCTTCTTCAATTTATTTATCAAAGACCGTTCCTAAACAAAATGATGTTCAAAAAACATGGTGCTACTGCAACACAAAAACAGGTGCAACCGCTATAATGAACATGAGTTGATAGCGTCAATTTATTTACCATATAATTCAATGTCCGCATATTTAAAATACATATAAATAATTAATCACTAATCATTTGTCTTTGCTTTAAAATAATGAGTAGCAAGACACAATCTCGAGCTATTTCAGGCTTTCTTTGGTAGTCACACTATCGTATTCCAAATATCATACACAAGCCCAAGCACCGCGACCAAATACCTAATAATTTAGCTTCAATCAAACACGCTTCACAAGCTTTATCAATTACATTTTCTTATTTTATTCGCCAACGCGTTTCTATCGAAACCCTTTTAGCACCTTCCCTTAACAATGTTTAGATATCGAACTGAATAGTAATGTTTGCTTTGAGGAAACAATAATTGATTTATTTATAAATAATAACAGGTAACTGATCTGTTATTTCGACATGTCTTTGGATCCTGTATTGCGGGGATACAGGTCAGTCCGATTCATTTGCTCACATGAATATCACACACGTAACAAATATATGAAACTATCAAAGATTACATCGTTAAGCTTTATCGATGTTAATGTCACCAGCAATTTATATTGTTTCCTCAAAGGTTGGTAGCCTAGCCACTTTATAAGAAACTAAACCCATTTTTATAAGATTTAAAGTGCTCGTGACATAAAAGTCGAACTAAGATTCTTATAGATTCTGTAGATAGAGCACTTATCGATTCAAATTCTATAACAAACAATTAAAGGAAAGACACAGCTTCCAAAACAATCACATCGATGAAACGTTTCAACGATTTTAAAATTTTTGGCGAAGAGTTACGGCAACTACACGAATTTCTTAATACTTACTCTATCTTTGGTAAACTATTTCAAATCCACAAATTTTCAGCAAGTACATATTCTAAAACGTGCTTCCACTTATGGCTTAAGCCAGATTTGTGATGTAATAAAATTTCATGAATTTAGATATTCTTGTCAATAAAAGAAGACAAAACACTCATGTTTTAGGGTAAAATATTGAGGTCGAAGGCACACATTAACTAGACATACAAACGAATGAAATCGTCGCCAGCCTTAAATCTACAGTACCTATGTATTTTAAATACAAGCAATTTTTTTTTTTCATTTTCTAGTTATATCACATTTACGAGTATATCATTTACTCTAGCTTTATTAATAAAGTGAATGCTTTTTTTGTGTTTTTTCTTAGTTACAAAATCTAAGGTGAAAATTAATTATTAAACAATAGATTAAAATAAAAATCAAATCAAAGATAATCGTTTGAAGTAATCAATAGCTTGATATTCTGTAAGTAATATTTTCTGCTTACAATTATATATACCATAAGCAATCTCGTGAAATTATTAAGTACAATATAGTCTATATAAGAGAAATAATGGCACATAGAGAATGGGATCTAAGATATGTTCTAAGACCCTATAAATTCTCCACACATAGAACATTCGACATGTTTGGGGAAGACTACACGAAATGAGGGTATTTTGAAACACTGTCTGCCGTAATATACGATACATACATGTTATACCTAAAATACTACACAAAGGCTGATACAAAAACAGCCTTAACAATGAGACATCTAGATCAAAAAGTCAATATTCATATACTTAAACACGTTTTATCCCACAAATCGTATTTCGGGACAACAAATGTACCTAACATATACTACCTACTATAGACGAGTTTTTATACATGTGCCCAAGTATGTAGATATAGTTCGCAGATCCATCGATCCAACAGGAGCTGTCTTTACTCCAGCGTATTTAAACTTATTACGAGGAAATAACATAAAATAAAAAACTCAAACAAAACAAATCAACTTCTGAAATAAATAAATAGCCTTACGTGAAAGTGCGATGGAATCTTTGTGCAATCAACTAAAAGCATGCTTCAAGCAAAACTACACGTTTAACCAGCGCAAAATAAACTTTTTTTTTGTTTGTTTTTGTATAGGAACTTGTTGTAACTAAGCCTAGCATAATGACTTAAATTCGTGAAAGTCGGTTGAAGACCAAACTGACGAGCAATTTCCCTCGGAGATACAATCTACATTATACGAATTTTCGCTAGATCTTGCATTATCCAACATCTCAATGCGCATAAGTCTCAGCGAACTCCATAAGAAAACTGCCTGATCCGATTTGGCTTCTCAAATAAATAAATTTAGTGCTCAACATAGGGCATGGGCTGGTTCTGTACGGTCACCTTGGGGGAGCGGTCGAATTTCTTCTCTACGGGGCTCGTATTAGGGGTGATGAGCCCATGACGCAGCTGGTTGCCGCTCACGATGGTCAGGTTCTGTTTGGGGATGGTGAAAGTGGAGTTATTCTTGAACGAGTCGTAGATGCGGACCAGTTTGTTGGTGTCGTATGTGTCGGAGCGCGCCGGGGAGGCTGTCACTACCAAACCTGGCATTTTGACGATGCGGGGCTCCGGCGGGACGGGCGGGGATGCAGTCACGGTGACGGCGGGCGCGTGGCTCGCGTGATGGATCGCAGAGTGGGACTTCAGACTCTGCGCGGTCTTATAGCTTTTGCCGCATTGGCATTTGTAGGCCTTTTTTACCCTGGAAATTACAAAATGCTTGTTGCAATTTGGGTACGGGAAATAGTCATAAAATTTAAAATACTACGAATATTTACGGGAAATAGTCAACTTTAATGTTTCGGATACTGATTGGCTCAAAAGCTAAATAATCAAATTACAATTAAAATCTAATGTTCTTTAAACATTATATTTTGACATGATTTAAATATACATGTTAATTAACGAGTTTACAAACTTTATCTACTAAATGGCAAATTGTTGATATAATAATTAATTAATAATTTGACTGCTCTGTTAGCTTAGTTGGTAGTGGCTCTGCCTTTTAATCCAGGGGTGCGGGTTCGATTCCCGCATAACACAAGAAATTATGAATATTTAAATTTGTAATTATTTGTGTTGAGTCTGGTCGTTTCTATGTATAATAAGTATGTATTTACAAAAGAAAAGTATATATGTACATATTATATCCGTTATCTAGTACCCATGATACAAGCGTAAGCTTAGTATGAGGCTAGATGGCGCTGTGTGATATGTCCTGAAATATTTATTATTATTAACTATATTTTTTGAAACAGGCTTCGCGTGACCAAAATGCTGGCTTGTACTTTGTCCAAAAGATTAGCTAGTCTAGCTATTCAACGGGGCAATGCAGCCAGCATTTTGAGTACGCTGTCTTTTGAAAAAGTAGATTAGGTTGTTTATATATATATTGTTTTATTTGTAAGTGTTATTATTATTTTTTGTCGCAGAGGATTAATAGATGATATAACTAGTTATTAATCTCTAGTCTAATGTACATAGGTACTTATTATATCGCTGTCACAAAGGTCATTACGTAACCTAAACTATCAGACACGCTAGTCCCTACACGACTGAAGTTCTAAATACTTACCTAATCCAATAATAGTACTCTAACCAATCTAGTCACGGGTATTTTATTATTATATATTATACATTCTGTTTTAAAACCTGTACCCATTTCTTCCAGAAATATTCTTGGGCCGTCAGACGTTTCTTGGGAGCACGGTAGTACTTTTTATTGTACGACTCAGCAGGCATCACCGTAAACTTTCTATTATGGAAGGTAATTAAAATGTTAGAAAAGTCAACTACATAACACAGATACACCACTAAATAGAAGGATATAGCATAGCATCCTCTCGTTTAGTACTGTGGAATATTTGGGCCTGCGGTCTGGACTGGACATCTAGTGAAACCGTTTATTACATTGATCTGAGCACACACCCAATAGAGTTCTCAGCCCACCAGTTAGAAAACTTTAATTTCAAAACGATACGAGATCATCGGATCAGTATAGCGATCTTCAAAGCAAAAATGAATCGCTTCTTACTGGCAAATCACGTTTCATCTTAAACCATTATGATCTCTTACTATCAAATCAAGTGTCAACACAAACGTATCAGTAGTATATATTTTATTTAGTACCATAACACAAGCGTTTACTTAGTTAGCGCTGTATGGACGTCCCAGTATTTATTTATTCTTAGTAAAAAAAACAGATAGAGAATATTAAGAATGTAACTCTTCTAGATGGTACTTACTTCCCATCCTTCTTATGTCCATTCTTGGAGTGGTACTTGATGCCGTTGACGTTCTTGTACCGTTTCTTGCAGCCCGGCACGGGGCACGCGAACGGCTTCTCTTGTGCAGCCGGGCCTAGGGCACCGGAGGCTGCGCTCGGGTTCATTCTGAGAGAGCAATGGAAACAATTTCCATAGAATAGCAATCGTTACGCAATGTCGGAGGCTCTTAGGGCGGCCTGATAAACTCTCGACACCAGTCTTTTATAGAGTGTTTTCAAACAGCCTCGTGGCCTCTGATATGGTTTACCGTCTATTGAACCTACAATTTAACTTATAACCCAGGCGCCCAGATTTCTGTACCATTTATTTCACACGGTTCATCGTCGTGGATGGATATCCTAGGACTGATGGTAACAGTTGTTCATCAACCCTAAATCCAAGAGCTCTTCTTAATTGTAGGTATAGTTTGCTTTACTGAGCCACCTACGCATTTTTTGTCCCGCTTTTATTATATATCTAACCAGTAATACCTAGTTCAGTTGCGGCTCTAGTTTTGTCCAGGATGTTTGGTGACTTCACTTCACGTAAGTAACCCTTACCAGTACCTATCCCTGTACAATGATCAATGGTTAAGTAATGAAACTCACTTGACGCCGTACCGCAGGATGTAGTCGGGGCTGTACTCGTCCGCGGTGGTCCACGAGTCATTGCTGTCTTCAGACAGGCTCATCATCTCATCCTCGTCCATCTCGCTGCCTGAACATAACATTAGTATTTAATTAGCTAAGGTTTTTTACTGGACTGTAAGTCATTAGATAGCCAGGACATCTAAATAAATAATAAAATAAATAAAAGTCATTTATTTCAGGCATATTCAACCCAAGCAACTAAAGCAATAGCCGTAGAAGTGGAATTCCATGTACTAATCCAGCACTAATCCTCATTTATATTATAGTGTTATCCAAAAAACTTTCTTATTTAGGTAGGTATAGCCAAAACTAAAGATTTCGATAAACAATACAGAATTGAATATTACAGTCCGCTCCACTAACGTCGTTTCGTATTTCGACGAAATAATTGCATTTCTTTTTTATCGTATCCATTAAAAACTACCTAGGTATTACCTACCTAATTTACACTTAACAGCATAGAGCATTTATTTATTTATTTATTTATATCAATACAATAAGTGCACCTTACAGCTACGCCAGATCGTACACTTATGATTAATTTAAATTAATAAAGTACATAAACAATACAGCAGCATGAGTCTTTAATAAAGACATCACATAAAGACTTAGACATAAAGAAAGACTCTTTGTTTTTAAGAGACAGTTAGTCTAATGGATTATTTAATTTGTCAGCAAGGAAGGGCCGCACCTCTAAATAGGTACCTATACTAAACTAAGTATCTCTAAAGGTACTATTACCTCAACCGCATCAAGAGTATTTACAATACTTGACACTCAACACGCTACGTCATGGTCCATAACTATAAACCAACTAGTGATCGTGACTCATTTACGTTACAATCAGGCTAGTAGGTAAATAATTCTAGATTCTCAGCTAATATGTTCAGATTCTGGCGCTTCGGAAGACACCTAAAGCACCCTAATGGGTCTATGGTATGGTCAAAAGGCAAATTCTACGTAAGAAAAATCTCTCGCAGAACGCATAAAGATGTGTTCCAGTCGCTTTCTTTGAATGCCAATTTATTTCAATACAGGCATGCTCTACCTAATACTACCTGCTCATCATCTAAATCATCAGCAAATCGTGATCAACTTGCCATCTTCATATTGAAGTTTGGAGGTCAGTTGGTAAAACTTTCTGTGATACCGTACTGCTTTTTTAACAGACTTCAAAAAAAGGATGTTATAAAGTCTTAGAAAAAAAATTTTTTAGTTTCGGATAGCTCAGGAAATAGAGAATTTAACATAACATAATAGGTATATTGCACTGCGGCAAATACCGAAACAATATTTCAAGATCCCATCCTCACCAGTAGGTGTAGTGCTCCGCACGGATGGCTCCCGTGGCGCGGAGAGCAGCCGGCGGCGCTGCTCGGGCGCGGGCGGAGCGTTCTGGATCTCGCGGCGAGACTCCGCCGAGAAGAACCTCAGCACGTAGCTCATCGGCACGCATGATGGCTGCGACGCCTCGCTCTGCTCTAGCACCGCTGGGTCATCATCTACCGAAGAAGGCCAAACGCATATAAACCTCTTTAGACAATCGACACCTTGCCACTTCCGACAGTCAGCTGATCGACCCAAACAACAATGTTTACATAATTCGGTGCAACAAATAATTGTAATTATACGTGCGATTGCTATTTGGCACGCGATATAGGTAAATAAAACACATTTCAGACCAGCATAAATTAAAAATAGGCGAAACCTCAGAGCGAGCTTTTGTATTTCACGCGAAAATACATGACAGTGATGACAACCTAACGAAATTGATAAGGCGTAAATGGGGTGGATATGGGATTACTCATACAGATGCGTTTTAGGACACGATTATTAGTTATACATTTTGTACGTACCAATATGAATGTCTTCGATATGTCCAATGAGATCAAAGAGGCCTGTGAATTTGATTCCACAGCCTCTGTACGTACAGATGTTCGTCATGAACAGCGCCATGTTGTCGGACAATGATGATAAGTACTACGGTCGAGTCAGTTCCACTACTTCGATCAATTGGCTCTTGTGTTATCATCAATTAACAACATAGCTTATAGTCACTCAAGAGGTAGTTATTACTAGAGATAAATCTTTTATTTATTTATAATTTACTTTTATTGACTATAAATATAAATAATTTAAAATACAGTTTTAAAAGTGCTTGAAGTAATTGTCATTTTGCGCATCGGATCGATAGTTGGCTGCGCCGATCGGATATCTGCCAAATATCGACCAATAGTAGCGCCGCATTCATGCTCTGTTTCATTTCTCCACTCAGAAATTGAACATTCCAAAGGCCGGTCTCCTCCTTTTCGGTGTTCTTTGGTAAGTGCGGCAAAAATTGCGATTAAAACGAATCGTGAAAAAGTGTTTTAGCTGGAAGCCATCAGCTAATAAAAAGTGATCTAACCGACCTCCACGGCTCTAAAGTGTGTGACAGTGCGAATATTTTGTTGTGATCTTGTAAGTTGTCAAAGAAGACAGTAATTCCGTCAGCTCGCCGATTCGGCCATTTTCCGTCAAGAATTAAGAATTTCCTTCAGTGGTAATATACGCCCTTTCTCGCCCTAAAATTGTGTGCACAGTGATATCCCATAAGATAGGTTTTACATAATAGTGTTGATTTATCGACCCGACTCTTCGTTACGTAGTCCTGTTAATTACGTAACCTCAGCGGTTCGTCGGCCAAACTGTCAAGTGTTGAAGTCGCAGTTTTGTGCCGACTCCCGCAGTGTAAGCCGGTTCCGCGACTAGTCCACTCATACAGAACTTCGGTTTCTTTCAGTTGTCGCTCGCCGCACCCACAAATACACAAAATGCTGTCTGCCGCCAGACTGATCGCCCCTGCAGCCAGGTCTGCTGTAAGTACTCAGCATTTTCCTCATTTTGATAGTTCTTTTAACAGAAACTTAAATCAATGGACTTGAACGCGAAAGGAAGGTCGTATCTTCAGTGACATTTTAATAGTTGACCTTGTTAATCCTTCCTGACTTGGTGATTTGCTACATACATCAATGAAGAGGTTACTGCAGTTGACTGTATATAATTACAGAGCAATTTAAGGGTTCCTGAATGGAATTGTAACCTTAACTTTGGATGTTACATAATTACATAACCTGAGCACTGAATCAGTTGATTTCTAATCAGCTGATTTTATCAACTGCTTGAATTAAGCAATTCCTGAATGAGTGTAACCTACTATTACTGTACTGCATTGGATCACATTGTGGTGCATTGCATTATTGATTTATAGGGTGTAGCCAGTGCAGGGTTATGCATACTTGATATTATAAAGGTACATTTGGATGGTTACAGATCTTCAGCAACACAGCGCTGGTCCGACCACTCGCAGCAGTCCCCACGCAGTCACAGCTTGTGCCCGCAGCCCCTGCCCAGCTCTCAGCTGTGCGCTCCTTCCAGACCACCTCCGTCACCAAGGATATTGACTCTGCTGCCAAATTCATTGGTGCTGGTGCAGCGACAGTAGGAGTCGCTGGATCCGGTATGGTCATATCCACCTTTACACTGTTCTTGTTCATGTATATTCTGTGTTTTACACATGTCTTGATTTCTAACCTATTGCTTGAACTTTTAACCTCAACAGATTGATATTTTTGATATGGGTATTTGAGATGAGATGATGAGATGGGTGTAACATCTTAGGTTATGGGAGGATGTGATTGCATAACACAGTATTGATTTTGTCTAAAGAGGGCTGGCCTGCTAAGGGTTGAAGGTTCAATGTTATTTGAGGAAGTGCAGTATTGTATACATCATTGGAAAAAGAAAATTATTGATTAATGGAAAAACTTAAAATTAATAATTAGCCTGGAAACTTGTTTGAAAATGAATCATGGAAGCTGTTCAAACTTCTATTACTTGGGACATAAATAAAAGCTTAATAATCATTCTACAATACTGCAAATCCTCTAAGTATTATGTTATGTTGCTTACTATCCCAGCCCTGGCACTAAACCCCTTACATTCCTTATCATTCCTGCAGGTGTTGGTATCGGAGTGGTGTTTGGATGCTTGATCATTGGCTATGCTCGCAATCCCTCATTGAAGCAGCAAATATTCTCATATGCAATCCTGGGATTTGCCCTTTCAGAAGCTATGGGATTATTTTGTATCATGATTGCGTTCTTAATGTTATTTGCTTTTTAGCATTACTATAACCTGGCACTGTGTATATTGTGGATCATTATTGTACTGATATCATTTGATTTTGCTTTGATACTAATTGTTTTTGTAAGCTATATTTTATCAACAGTTTATGTTGACTTATTGAAGTGGTCTATGAAGATTGAGATGAAGGTGAGGTGGATTCTGTTGAGTTTTGTAGCTAGCCCCACTAGGCACCAGGTAGATATTTACTCATCTCTTGTAGTTAGTATCTCATTAGATCTTTATAATAATGTAACTGTTCAAATCAAAGTTCCAAATTCATCAGTATGTTTGTTCATTTGCAGAGAGTGTTGTCTAGCCCTCCAAAAACTAATGCATGTTGTACATGTTTCCAGGAGCGGGTATTGGAACGGTGTTTGGCTCCCTGATCATCGGCTACGCCAGAAACCCCTCCCTGAAGCAGCAGCTGTTCTCCTACGCTATCCTGGGTTTCGCCCTGTCCGAGGCTATGGGTCTCTTCTGTCTTATGATGGCGTTCCTGCTGCTGTTTGCTTTCTAAGCTCCTTTACGTTTAAGAACACTACTGCCATCCCACACGATGAGGTTTCAGTGAATACACCTGGAGTGGACGGCCGCGGAATCGAATGTGTGAAACCTCTCCTCATAGTGATGCAAGGACTGATGTGTACAGTGTTACACTATCCAGTGTTATCATCAGGAATGCAATTTATTTAATTATGTAGTAATAATATAAAAATCTGCAAATAAAATGTTGTTCGTAAACATTTCTTTGGATGCTACTGTTATTTCAATTCCTGATTTTTGTAGACTGAACTATTTCTCTATCATGTTGAAACCATACTAAGATTCGGTGATGATATAAATTAGCCAGTGAATGCGTAATGCGTGAATATTGTCATCGACTTTTGGAATGCTTTGTTCTGTTTGAGGATGTCGGCATCTGTATTGTACATTTTTAGGGCGAATAAATGATACAAACAAATTTATGAGCTTTTTTGTAACTTCCTAACAATCTACATTCAAGTGGTAGGTTAGGACTTGGGAGAAGATAGCCTGATGCTCAAACAATATGATAAAAGCCCGCAAAACACAAAATGTACAATAGATTCAAACCAAGTAGGTACCTACCTAGTTTACCACCATCAAATGACCTCAATTCTATAGTGTTAGGATTTCTTTTCGAAAAATAGCTATACGTAAAAGCGTACAATAACCTAAAACTTGCTAAATTAAGATAGTTACGTAACATTTGCGGAGCCCCGCTGTCGGACAATTTGCCAAAGAGCGGTGTAGTTTCGGTACGTACTAGGTACCGTCTGATTGGAGAATAGGAGATAGCGGTAAAATAGATCATTTACCCCACGGTAAAATACCATTAAACGAGTAGAAAATTCCAACTATGTAACTAAAGGAATATTTGCACACACGTGCCCATGACATTGATGGAATGGCTCAAGCGACTCGAGTATAGAGTTTAGACCCCATGGTTTAATTTTAGTTCACTGGCCTAAAATCATCTATTCTCATTTAGCAGCAGTTTTAATTCAGCAGCGCTCTAAATTTTACACGGAATCACAGGAACATTACCTATGACAGCTTATCATTGCAATACCACTAGGCGTATTTATGGAAATCCTTCCCACTAATGCTCAAACGATTTGGAATGAAGATAAACCATGGATTGACGCGAGTCACCGCTAGTAAAAGATAAATTCTTATTTATTGTCCAGGTTTATATTAAAATGACACAAAAAGATAATTGACATTTAATTAATTTAAAATTTATAGTTAATTTTTAAAAACATTCCTGATACTTGGGGTGTTAGTGACGTAGCCACGAATCTATTACTTTCCTCAGACCTACTCGTGTTCAGAGACAGGTATATTCCATGGACCTACTAAAGTAATTTTTATGCCTCTCTTCGGGACATAAGTAGGTACTCGAGGATCTTAAGTGTCTTATTACTTATATTACTATTACTACACTTGACGATTAAAACAAAAGAACATAGTCAACAAGTTTATCTTTATTGTTTTGTAGTACATCCTTGCAATAAGCTTATTCATACCTCTGTTGAAAAACTACTATTTGTGATAGAGCTAAAACTTTAAATAAACGGGGATAATACTAAACGTCAGGCATTCATAATGCTATAATATTTAGAATTTCGTCTGTAATTGGCAAAATGAATGCAATCCAAAGTATATGATCAGACTGTACTCACTTTGACTGATAAGATCTTTAATGCTGAGTACTCAATGTTTGATACATCAGAAGATTGATCATTGAAATGAATTGCTTCTGACGTACAAAACAGTGACTACAAAGCTTACAAAATGATATAATATATGTGTTTCCTATAAACACATAGCCTAAGTTTAATAAACCAACAACAGCATAATTTTGGTGTCATAAATGTTGTACATGGTTCACATACATAATTTATCATTCACAATATTCAACAACCGTGGTAAAACATACCACTTGAACACAGCTACTAGTTGCGGGAAATAAAAAGTAAGTATACAAAATGACAAGTCGTAACATTACAACATAATTTAACCACGATTCTGTAAATCAGCTTCACCCATAATCTCCTTAACCTAAACAGCAAACAAAATAAGGCATTTTCCTACACAATCATTTCCATCCACTTACATTTTTAATCGAAAACTGCACATTGTTGTCGAATCGAGTTCTTGAAACAAATACATGTTTTTTTATTGAATTGCAATTAGATTACTTCTGCAGAGATCAACGCTCATTATTATTATTTGGTCCAGTATACTACATACGAGGTCGTCTCAGGAACTCGACTCAGCGGCTGTTCTTACACAATATTTTTGGCTCAACATATTCACCACAATCATAACTTTACATCTCACCACAATTTATAGTTATCTTTTACGAACTAGTGTTGATATTACTTTAATTTATATTACAGCTATCTCTATATAAATAGTATTTAGGTGTAGTTTAGATGGCTTCAGTTTCAAACTGCACGCCCTTAGATATAGTAATAGGTCCGTATGTCTCCTCCTGCTCTATTTTCAACACTTGATGCTTCTTGAGAACAAGTAAACTGTAGAACTTTTGTGCCACCTGTAAAAGATAAACCAGGTCTTTAGTAACAATAATTTTAGTCGTTTACAAGTTTATAGCTAAAAGCTGAAGGGTAGAAAGTATATGCCATTCTTCAGCACGCTATACGGTCCTCAGCCAGATGTATACCCAATACAAGAATAATCATATCAATATCATTCCATATTTGGGAGATACGGAGACAAATATACAAACTAGACCGCGTTTGGAGACCCAAATACTATAAATATAATTCTTTTAACTTTTGAAACAATAGATGATGTAGTGTACCTGTTTTCTGTTGTTGTGTCGGGGCGTCAGGTCCACGAAGCTGAGCTGCAGCCCCGCGGCCAGCTTGGGCCGCATGACGGCGAACAGCTGCGCGGCGCGCCGGTTCAGCACGCGCTCCTCGAACTGCTCGTCTGTCTCGCCTGCCTCGCGCTCGCCCTCCTCCGCCTGCACACATTATAAAGTTAGCTTGTATTATCATACAGGGGCCAAATGTGAAATAGATAGACAGAATATCGCATTCTCTTATTTGGTATATCTATATATACATACATGCCCCCTTTTTGAATTTCAATTTACGAAGCGTATTTGTAAACGCATTCTTGCGTTCCGGGCATGTCGTTAATTCTCCGAAAACCCAAAGACACGCTATGAGCAGTCAAAGCGATATTCTTTATTGTATGTAACACACGAAATATAAAAAAAACAAAGAGATTAAAAAAATATAAGTTATACTAGTGCCACAAGTAGCGGCCTTATCGCTAAAAGCGATCTCTTCCAGGCAACCACAAATAGGTTACTGTTTTATCCTCGAAAGTGGGAAAAGTTGCATCAGGCAATCACTACTACTGAGTATATAAAGAGAACATATTGTATATAAATTTGATCAGTCTTCAAATCAATCTCAGAATTCAAATTAAACGTTTCCTTAAACGAGCGAAATACTAAGCCCAAATACACTATGGTTTATTTAAAAACTGAGATATGAGCGAAAATAATCCTGACTCACGAGTATTCAAACTAGCATCATATATGTAAAGGTCCAGGATATCCAGTCGACTCATGGTCTGGCCTGTTGATCGCTTTCGCACAAATACGTTTTTAGTTGAAACTAGCTGACCCGGCGAACTCTGTTCCGCCTTAGAGGCAATAAATAAGCAAATTTTTGATTTTATTCAATTCGATTTAAAAAAATGGATTTAAAAAGTATTCTATGTCTGTCTCCTGGTTCTAAGCTGCCCACTAATTTTCAGCTAAATCCGTTCAGCTGTTCTTGAGTAATAAATGGTGTAACTAACACCACTATCTTTTATGTATATAGATGATATAAAAGTGAATAAGGTACTCACGTTCTCCGGCGTCTGCGGCAGGTCGTAGTCGTGCTGTGGACTGTGGTGGCCTGCTTGGTGGTCGTCGTAGCCCAGGTTGGTCATCTGCATGCCATCCTGCAGATAAACAACATTTCATTAGTAAGCAAGAATAAAAATGGTAAACTCTGATGTCCACAGCGTTTTATTTTAATCCAATCCATTTAATAATTTAGGGAAACACAGTGGTTTTTATGGCCTCGTGAGAAATGGCCACAGTGTTACGTCACAAGACAAACACTGTATGGATTGGCCAGTAAATGAAAGATCAAAACAGGTTAATTGAGCCGTATTTTCTCATAACTGAGGGTGGCGGATCCCTGCAGAAATAAAATATTGATCAGATATACCTATCGCAAAGGGCGCCCTTAACAAAGAAGTAATCATATCTAATTACTTCTTGCTACTTATATATTTTTTTGACGTTTCTCCACTGGTTTATTAACTGGCTAAGTTAGTTTAGAACATTTTCTGGCGGACCATTCGCTCGTCGGTACAAAATTGTATGTAATTGATTGGATTGGTTACAACTGGAAGAGATCGCTTTGAGCGCCAATAAGGTCGCCAATTAAGACACTCATTTTAAGTTTGTATGTTTCATTGTGTTTTTTCCTGTTTTTGGTGTTTGTAATAACTATCTAATTGAACTAATTTTCATCTTATTTACTATTATATTATGTGTGTTTTAGCTTAGTGCCTGTTTTGTAGACTATTAATAAATAAATAAATAAACTCACCCTGTATTGGTCGGAGAGTCTGGGCGCGAAGTCTATGGGTGCGGCGGCGCCGCCTCCCTGCGGCATCATCGGCGCGCGCTCGGCGCCGTGCAGCAGCGCCGGGTGCGCTGAACCTGGGGGGGGACATGGCAAATATAAGTCGCAAAACTATGATATTAAAAAGTAGCAGAAATATTAATTAAAAAAATGGTAGTACAGACATAGTATACGGATGCAGACAGTAAATAATAACTAAGAACCAAACATGTGATAATGGAAAACATCACGTCCAAACATTGTGGAGCATGGATTTTTTATAGCATGTTATGTTATGTTGTTGTTGATAGCAGAGTTTAGATAATTACCTGGAGTCATACATCCGTGTTGGAGCCCTGTAGGGGTCATTCCACCGTGGTGCAATCCAGCTGGGGTCATGCCGCCGTGATGTAGCCCTGCCGGAGTCATGCCACCATGCTGGAGCCCAGCCGGGGTCATACCGCCGTGTTGCAGACCAGCTGGGGTCATCCCACCATGTTGTAAGCCAGCGGGCGTCATCCCTCCGTGTGCTAAGCCGGCTGGAGTCATGCCGCCATGCTGTAACCCAGCTGGGGTCATTCCGCCGTGTTGTAACCCTGCTGGAGTCATCCCCCCGTGCACTAGTCCGGCGGGAGTCATACCGCCGTGTTGTAACCCAACCGGGGTCATACCGCCGTGACCTAAGCCAGCGGGGGTCATGCCACCATGTTGTAAACCAACTGGGGTCATGCCACCATGGTCCAGTCCACCTGGAAAAGTATATGCTTGTATCATATAAGACGTGTGACAGGATTTTTTGTAATAATAGCTTGTTATTTTATTGGCTGTAGGCAAAATATGTTTAGTGTGGGCAAACCGTTATGAAATTAGATCTAATTTTATTTTGTGTTTTAAAATAAAAACTCAGATCATAGGCGGAAGCTTTGGGCGGGAGACAATCACTAAAAGAAATTTGAAAATAAAGGTAACCTCTAAGTTTCGATTAGGATCCATGCCATTTCATCGTCTTACATATAAAAACAAACGATGATTTAAACAAATGTCTCATTAATACATTTGACTTCTGACAAAGAGTGTTTCTCTTATCGTGTACCAGGCCAATTTATATAGGCAGAATACAGATTGTATTATTTAGCTTTTTATAAGTAAGACGAAAATTAATAGAAAGAGTGAAAAATCAAGCTCATGCATTTACCTGGCGTCATGTCACCGTGATGCAACCCAGCGGGAGTCATGCCTCCGTCCAGGAGTCCAGGAGTCATACCGCCCGGAGTCATGCCTGTCCGGAACCAACCTCTATTTACTACAGGGCACAGCAAAGTAAGGACAGACAAGCGGCTAATGTTTAGTGGTCGTTGGGTACTCTACTCAATTTTATATAAGGTCTGCTAATTTTTTTATTGGGTTTCTGGGCATAGTTGGAGTACAATAAAGAGCAAGACTAATATTTTTTTAAAGATTTAAAAATTGCCTATTGTCTGTCGAAAGACTAGTATCGAATTAAACAATTTTAAAACTGAAAGTGCTCTTAGTCGATTTTAGAATTACGTAAATGTGTGGTTCACATTTGGCTTTTAATTTTAATACAGAAGCGTCCAGACAAATAACGTCATTTATTATAACTGGAGTGCTGTTTTCTTGCTTTTTATTACACCACAACACAGAATTGTGTGCCACGTTAGTATAGAGTGTAATTTTGTTTTTAGAACTATAAAACATTTTTGTTTTTTTGTTTCCAGCGAGGTTTATAGCAAAGAAAGAGGGTCAAGCAAATCTAAAATGCAGAATTTGACATGTGTAAATTACAGGGTTTACTGCCACTTCTAATAATAAGGAGGGCCGCTACCAAAATTATAAATATCAAGCAGATCTAAATAGCTTGCTAATATAGTTATGCAGATTTTAAAATTAGCTAAGAATGGTAGCAAGAGAGACCACTAGGAGCAGATACTAACTACTATTAGTTAGGAATAATATTTTAAATAGGCCTTAAGTATTGGAACAAACGAGATTATACATATTATAAACTTGAATGATTCATTCTCATGATGCAACTGGAAGATTCCATCTCCAGTGTATTTGGGTCTTATATATTTTTTTTTATATTACAACTGGATAGTTCTACTTTGTTGCCGAGTGAGAATATTTTCTCCAGATACCTCAAATATTATTTATAGGTATCTAGTGCATAGGTCACTTCTGCTAATGGATGTTCGCGACTTCGTCCGCGTTGTGTCGGAACCTTTTATTTTACTTTCACCATACCAAAAGTCCGACGTAGTACGATCATCCGTTGCGGCGTGAAAGTGGAACAGAGTAAGAAACCTTTTAACTTTGATACAATGGTATGCTTACCACCATGATGCAGGTGTGCCGGCGTCATGCCCCCCGCCAGCCCCAGGTCGGGGTGGTCTCCGTGCTGCAGCCCCGCCGGGGTCAGGCCGCCGTGGGGGAGGCCGCCTGCAGGAATAAACATTGAGTTTTTATTTATTTGTTTATTTATACCATTACTATAAGTGCACCTTACAGCTCTACGCCAAATCGTACACTTATTATTATCAGGTTACACTTTGATATTCTGACTAAAGAGTGCTCGCGGCTTTGCTCGAGTTAAAAAGTATTATTATCAATTAAAGTTTCATACAAACTTGTATTACCTATTTCACACTCTCAGAAGTGTAATTTCCAAAAATCCTTTCCAGTGGATGCCTACATCATAGTCACTATCTGCATGCCAAGTTACAGCCCGATCGTAACCGATAAGTTGAACATCTGTATATACATAGCTTGCCCGACAATAAATATATTCATTCATTCATTCATTCATCGATGATTGGTCCAGTGATTCGGGCTGTGCGTTGATACCTAGATCAGTCGGTCAGCGTCTTATACATATCGAAGATAGATAGGCGTGTAGTGGTACCTGGAGTGAGCACGCCGGGCGTGAGGCCGCCCTGCAGCAGCGTGCCCGGCGTCAGCGGGCCCAGCGCGCCCGGCGTCAGCGGAGCGCCCAGCGAGCTCAGCATGCCTGCGTATACATACACACATACAGTTTAAACATAGGTATTATAAATGGTGGCTATAATAATTCGATCTTATACGAACGATACAGATCTTTAATTTGTGCGAGAGGATGGAATGATTTTGGCATGAAAGAGGTTCAAATGGATCATGTAAACGTATGCACCTTCCATATTTTTTACAATTAGGGAAATCTTAATAGAATCGATTTAATAAGTTCACTTTCTTTCTGGACTGAGTAAGCGAGGATGTCAGAGACACTGGGGCGGCTTGAAAACACTCGGAAGAATTTACTGTGCTTCAATTATTACCCTCACGGTCAAAGTGATCTAGTTACAACGAAGGAAGATGCAGGTTATCTCTATTCCCCTCAAACTATAATTTATCGGTCTTTAAGTCGAGAGTGAATCTGTTTCTTCTAGGCCAACGCGCTAGATCGTAGATTATAACGTCGCTGAACATCAGGCAAGTTGTAGTCAAGCGTGAGCTTATCTAATTTAAAAAAAAAGTAAGAACCGCACCAACCGTGATATTTTTTGCTCTTTTCCAAATGAGTGTAAGTATATTATACCTGGCGTGTTGGGTGCTTCCACGTCGTCCATCCTCGGCGTCGGGGGCTCCTCGGGCTCCGCGGGGCGCTCCTCTAGGCGGGCACCATCATGTTATGTTAGTGAGTGGACATACAAGCGTGATACCACAACCATGGAATGTGGGTTACATTGGAATGGTTTCTTTGCACAGACATAAAAACTAACAAGACTTTCACCACATGGATATGAGTTTAGAAATGAATCAGATTTCAAGTTTGATATATATATTGAATTGTTTCTTTTATTACTATTTTAGATTTAATATGAATACCATGTCCAAATTGAATGATTCGTGAGCATATGAGTGGACAGTAGAATAATTTATTAGATAGTAAAATTGAATGATGGACATAATTGTCGAACTTCGAATTGTTTATGATGAAGCTTTCATGTCTTTGCCATTTTTCAAATAAGTATATTTAATTTTATATATGTACAAGATAATTAATCGTTAAATCAAGGAAAATCTGTTTTTAACATAGGTATTTATAGTGGAGTTATGATCATGCATGTATGCAGAAAGACTTTTATCGTTTTTAAAAGTATTCATAACAGTAATGCTTCTTTCATAGTCCTTAGTGTTATTATGTGCAAAAAGTTGTCATTTTTAATGAAATATACAAGAAATATTTGAGATATTGCAACAGTTGATTTGTTATTAAAATTTCTTCTTAAAAATTCTAAGAGTAAAATAACAGAATCCTACTTTTGACTTGGATTAGGTACTTTCAAAAGCCATTTCCATCAAAATGCGATATGTACAAGTACAATTGTTTATCAGTAAATTATATTACAAGAGGAATAATAATGGTATTGATGTTGTGAATGTCACAAGGTAGCATGTAGAGGCAGTGCATGGTAAAGTGGTACTTGTACGTACCGACAGAAGGCTCGTAGTCCTGCGGCACCGGCGTGGGGGGCTCCAGCTCGTGCGGCGCGGGGGGCTCGGCCTGGATGCTCTGGAATACAAGGGACAAAGTTAGTAATACAAATCTTAAGGTTTTAACGACTATTCTCTATTAGTGAGGTGCGTGACTCCGCCACATTATCATCCATATTTCTTGGGTAAATAATATCGTGGTGGACATTGAAGTCCTCAAATTAGGACTATTTTTTTTATATATGTGATGAAAACTTTCATTGTTGTAGTACCAAGATCATATCTATAAGGTGTTTCTCAAATTTGGGTTACCAGCCAAATACGTCTAAACTGATATATTTTAACCAATGAAATTAAGTCATAGAAGTGGCAATGCTTACTTTGATTGCCATCTAATTTTCAAGTGGTGTTTGTGAAACACCCTGTAGAAGCTGCCGATCATATTAATAAAAGTCACTGAGCAACAAACGCAATCCAATCGGATTATGTACTTTTTAAACCAAATCTATAACTAGCTGTATCCATGTATGTATATAATACACGAACCTCTTCATGTTTCCGCTTCTTGGCCTGTCGGCGCGGCGCGCTGGGCTCGGCCGGCTCGGGGGACTTGGCCTCCGCCGCCGCCTCCTCCAGCTCGCTGCGCAGCGTCATGTTGCGCTGGTACTTCTGCAACACACGACACACTTGTCAAATAATATTAAGTACAAGTCACGTATAAATAGATATGAAGAAAATTCGACAAAAAAGTGAATAATTATTAGCTTAATTATTAACTTAGGATTCAACGAAAAGAATCGAGGAGAAAAGGTTACTGGACGGAAACTTCAACATTTTCTGGTAATCTTGTCACTCAACAGTCACATTCTTCTTTTAATATTTTTTACGTGTACCTCACCCAAACAAGTACCCCCATGTCACAACACTAGCTGTTAATGTTGCGTTGTTTATGGACTAAAGGGTCTTCTGTATCGACTAACCTTGAACAGAACCCGCGAGGGTATAGGGCGGGCGGGCAGCGTGAACAGCTTCTCCACCCCGCCCGTCTCCTTCCAGTGCATGAGGCGGCGCGTGGGCGGCGCCAGGTCCAGCGTGGTCACGATGTCCGACGTGTTGGACAGCTGGTTCTTCATCTCTTCACCCGATATGTTCTTCACTTCGTCCACTATCAGTTTGCGCTTGCGCTTCGCTTTGGTTATGCCTGGAGGGGCAGATGTCACACTTTATCAACTTAGATCAATAAAATCAACAACATTATATTCATTTAAAAAAAACACCGTTTGATATGGATAAAATAAGTAGGGCACATAGGGGTGTCCTAGGCCCTGGTGGCGTCAAGATCTTGACCTGTTCTGGAGTGCCCGGCGTAGAGGCTATCAGCCAAGACGCATTGAGGGAGTTGGAGTAGACTTTTGCCCCGGAGAGGGACTATATAGCATAATATATAGTAGGTCATAGAATATTTTGATTCTATGACCTACTATATGATATGATATATGACTTTCAAGAAGGCTTTAAGTGCTCGTAATTTTCTTCTTATTTACTAAGTACTATATTATGTGTGTTTTAGATAAGTGCCTGTTTTGTAGACTAATTATAAATAAATGGCCTAATTATGGCTTGTGACTTAATAACATGTTTCTTTCTACACACCTTTGAGCACAGTGTGGTCGACGGGCGCCAGCGCGAAGGACTCCTCCTCGTTCTGCAGCAGCGTGGTGTTGTCGGCGGGCGCAGGCTCGGGCTCCGCCACCGGCGCCTCCACCGGCCCGGGGAGCGGCTCATCCACCTCCTAATGAAACAAGAAACGTGATTCAGTTGTTGTACATGTCGTTCCTGATCTGTCTCAATCTCAACAGAAATCTAGCGCTGACTGTTCGCATTGTCGTTGAGGCCTGCTCGTGACAAATTTTGTATGTACATGTGTTTATCTATTTCTCTGTAATTTGTTAACTATGTACCTAGTTTCTTGTCTCAATTTTTTACAGTCAATTGCACTCACATTTGTTCTTCTTGTCTCAAAACAAATCATTTCAATTTTTTTCAGTCAATTGTACTTATCTCCTTCCGTCTGTTGACCTGAAGTGACATTACATAAGCGACACTCGGCTGGTGTTTTGCAACATTGTAGTCATGTGTGTAGTCGTTATAGATAGTTGAAAGTCAAGCAGGAAATATTCTGTCAATAGCAAGAGATGTAGAACAAAGTTGACTTACCATAGGAATAGGTCTGACGGAGGGCGGGCGCGGCGCGGCCGGCGGTGGCATCAGGTCGGGCTCCGGCAGGGCGCCGCCCTCGTGCGCGGGGGACCCGCCCCAGCTGGGACACAGGGAATTTATTACAACACATGAATATAAGAAGAAATCCTATAGCAGGTTAGTTATAGGACTGAGATAAGTTAACTAACCTGCTATAGGATTTCTTAATAATAGGTAAAACCTTCCGAGCAAGTTACGAACACTCTGAGTAAACATTTAGATCAAACTAGCGGCGCTTCGCAATTTTACTCGCGTTATTCCGGTATAAGAAAACAGCCTATGTGTGAATCTAAGGTCTAATCTATCTTCACGCCAAATTTCTTCCAATTCGGTACAGCTGTTTGAGCCTGAAGAAGTAGCATACACACACACACGTACAAACTTTACCGAAGAGAGAAAACAAGAGAGTAAACCGGTTTCTTCTAGGCAAGCGCGCTAGATCGTAGATTATAACGTTGCTTAACATCAGGCAAGTTGCAGTCAAGAGTGAACCTATCTCATGTATATATAAATCATAGTGTTGCATAATGCATAAAATTATTTATTTCATTTGTAATGTTTATTATTTCAACAAATATTTATTTCTATAAAAAACCCTAACTTTGTCTCTCACCTGTGTTGCGGCGAGTTCCCCGCATCGTAGTGGTCTCCCATGTCGTCGTCCGAGTCGGGTGCGTCGGCGGCCGCCTCCGCGCCCGCCTCGCAGCCCGCGCCCGCGCCGCTCACACCCGCCTCGATCTCAGCCTGCACGTACAGATAGTGTTTCATTTAATTAAATATGTATGTATAGCGGTATGAGTTACAATAAAATTGTTTTATTGATGACTTGGCAACGCGCTCGAGCTCATCCTTCTTCTTGATGGCGTATGAGTTGGATGATGAATATGTGCCCGACGTCCGGCAGTTAAAAGAAAACTATGATTGAAAGTATATTTCAATAAATAACACTTAAAAATAAACACAAAACAGTGGTAGATACAACTAATACAATTTCATAAAGGAGATGGGTAGGTAGGGCAAATTTTCTCAGACATAGAACTTTCAGAGAACATATTATATTTTAAAATAAGTACACCTTTTTTAACACCCTACATTTACTGTCATTTCATTAGCCCAACAGAGATAGAGCGGTTCTCATCACCTTTGCATCAATTACATGGACACAGAAGATACAGAAAACGATGGAGGGACCTGGATAAACACCTATCAGACTGGAATACAATAGTACTGGATAGAAATAAAATTAAATGGAAAGAGGGTAAGAAAGCCTTTGCCCAACAATGGGACAATACATAGCAGAGACAACAGATACAGTGTGTGTATCGCAAAGCTGTAAGTAACTGCATACCTGCAAGGACTGTGGCTGTTGCGAGGGTCCGGCGAGGCCGGGCGTGGCGCCGGCGCCGCCGCCCGCCGACACGTCGCCGAACAGGTCGCCCTCGAACAACCCGCCCGCGTCTGCAATACATGATGTAGCTTGGTAATGTTATTCAGCAAGGGTGCTTATACATAAACATAAAGTTGTCTCTGGATAAGAATAAAAACCATTTACTGTAACACGAAACCTTAAATTTTACAAAAACAACCAAAAATATGTATGTATATAAATACAAAATATTAATAAATTAAAAGTTTCATTTTACAACCCAAAGACCAAGATGATGATGTGGTGGGCCCAATACTGAACAATATTACTCAAAAGTGGGGCCTGAAAACATGCAGCACACTTTCCTAAGCATTCATTGCTATGGATAGATATACTCATACAGAGCCACAAATTTCTGAGTGTCATTATTGTACCATCAAACTATTGGTTTAAGAAGTATGTGCAGTGTTGCACCCAATAGACATTATAATTTACATAGAAAAATCACGAAATATTGTCATAAGTCAATAAACTCATGTCCAAAATCAGCGACATCTCCAATAGTGACTCCGAAGCCATCATCTATTGAGTGGATCTACCTTCATACCTAGTCGTACGTGAGCACAGAGCCGTCAGTGCTAGAACACCCACCTTACTAGTCACTAAATATATAGCTTTATTCAGTTAATGAACTCACGTAAATCAGCGACATCTCCAATAGTGTCTCCAAACCCATCATCCATTGAGTGGTTCTACCACGTTCATATCATATCATACCTCGTTCATTCACACAAACCCACAGGTTTAGTGACTAAACTCAATACACTTTATTCAGTCAATAAACTCACGTCCAAAATCAGCAACATCTCCAATGGTGCCACCGAAGCCATCGTCCATGGGAGCATGTGGTGCTGCCTCCATGCGGCGCTCGTCTGTGAGCACGGGCCCTGCGGCGCTGGTACCTGCCGCGTCACTCTGCTTGCCACCCAGCTCCAGGGACGAGCCATCCGCAAACAGCAAGTTGCTCTGGAAATGGAGACACCAAATTTGAGATCACTACTATTCTGCATACTGTGTTCATATTATTTTAACAAATAGAAACCATAGGGTGGTTTTATCATCAGAAGATACAATAACCAATGAATTTAAATGGATCTTGGAATGAATACACACATAAAATTCATAGACATAAGAGAAGTCAGGAGATTGACTCACAGAAGCTGGCTGGCATCCATTTTGTATTCATTAATTCAGCAAAATATGAACTTTGTGACTACATTGGATGTGTAAGTAAACACATCTATATTGTGAAGAACTTTACAAGGTTGCCTCAAAATGCACCACAATCTTACCTGTTCCATCCCATCTTCATTGCCAATGTGCTCTCGCATGATATCCGGGTTGTCAGTATCAAATCCCATGTCTCCGAAGCCATCATCGTGAGTGACCAGGTTGAGGGATCCATAGTCCTCTCTCATGGTGATCTCCTCGGCACGAGACTGGTTCAGGGAGAACTGAGCTTCAATGTCCACCTCACTGTAAATATTGTAGGGCTTAGTTTGTTCTCGCTCTCTCTATAAATTTATCTGAATCTATCAAGACTAGAGCAAGTTCTAATATAACAAAAAAAATAAGTTACACTTAAATGAAGTTTAAAAGTGTTGTATCCTCTGAACTTAGCGAGATTTTATCTCAAAGAAACCACTTTCTAAGGTTTATAAACTGTAGTACTGTAGGCTATTGACGAACTTGATGAATTTTACAAAAATTTATTAAAAGTATTTAAAGTAATAACTATGGTATAGTTTGGTTGGTCAGTATGGATATTGATTAAGTCTTTGGTTTATTGCTAATTTAAATTTTCTCTAATATAGTGTAAGTAAGAAATTATTGTTTAAGTGTGTCAAAATTATAAGAACTATGTGTCTTTAATGATAAAAATTTAATAACTTATAACTTACTTCAATTCAGGCATGGCGGTGTCAAAGTCATGGAACACCTCTGGCAGGGTGATGGCATTCATGGCCGCCTCGCGGTGCTCCTCGGGAAGATCCACCATGCCGGGCCTGAAGGCCATCTGGAAGTATATAAGTATCTTTTTAAGTATTTACACAACTAAGGCAACAATACTATATGGGACTAGATGGTGCTATGTGAAATGTCCCAGAATATTAAAGTACTTATTTATTGTGCCACTGAGGTCTACAAGCACCTAACAGTGTGTTTCAGTATCTATTAGAAAGCCTATTCCAAGACAGTACAAGAATACTTTATCTTGGGCTGCAGTGATGGCTTGTTAAGGTTTGTCAGGTCACCTGGTGACCAAATGCCTGTTTGTAAAGTATAAAAAATTTACAATAGGCCTAAGGGTAGCTTTAAAATTGCTTAACACCTGAGTAGACAACTCTTGCAGGTATTCACAAAATCAATGTGTATTGGTGTTGTCTGCAGAAGGATGTATATCTTCTCAAGAATCTCTTCTCTACAATGAATGATACTACAAAAGATCAACATTAATTCGTCAGAGTGCAAATAACTACTACTAAGAGACAAACTATTACAACAAACAGTACATGCATCTCATTTCCTAAATAGTTACACCTATATGGTGCAGAATTATTGTTGTTTAAGTAAGATGCTTACAGGACAAACAATAGGTACATAAATTTAAAAACAAACCTTGATTTTGACAAAAGCTTCATTACAGTCTTGCAGCAAATATTTAGCTTTTCTGGAGTAAATCCTCACAACACCAAGCAGCAGATGGCCAGATGTTCGCAAGGCCATCTTCACTTTTGGCTTTAGGATACCATCTACTGACTTCTCAATGTTGGTCTCGAATACATGGGCTTTGGTGAGCTTCTTGTCCCAATGAGCCGCCAGCCAAATCTTGGCCAACGGGCCCTTTTTGGCCAGCACAAAGTGTGCGTAAAACATTATGCCAAATCACTTTATCCGGGCCACAATTTCATGAAACTGATCCTGAAACAAAGTGATCTTGTTTTAAACACAGTAATGCCTAACGAAACCCTAAATAAACGCCATGGTGGAGACGAAAACGTTATTCCAATCACTGCTTTGGCGCCTATTCTCAACATCATAATAAATATTGAAGAATATGTTGGAAATCGATTCTCTTTTATAAAATATTTAATGTTAATAATCTTACCTACTACACCACATATAATATAGCAAAAATAACTAGATTATTTAGTCACAAATCACAAATTTCGTTCTTCATTTCAGACAACGTAAACATGACAACAAGTTTGGTTTTCAAGATGGCGGCAGTGAAATCCATTCGGCGACGACGACCGTTGTTGTAATTTGGTTGACCATAGAAACACATCGTCTGGTCGGTTTCTTTGTGCTCTAACACTTTTGTTTTTAGCTTAGACGAAGAAAAGAATAGACGGGGCGGGTAGCTCCGTTTCATTTCAACAAGAAAGAGATATAGTATTGAGTTCTTATAAGTAACAGAAAAGGACAAAACTATACTATTTCCGTCTCTAAGAGCGTGCCAGCTTTTTCAAGGCCAGTGACATAAGTAGCTCAACAAACTTTGACAATTATTTCGTCTTTGTAAAATTGTGAAGTTTATTTTGGCATTTTTCTGCATCATTTTTAAATATATTTGCTTGCATTGATTGTTTTAAAGCAGAGATAAACCTATAAAACAATAGTTTAGAGTTTAGTTTTTTGTCTCATGTGTGGCCACGCTACCCGATCCTCTATAGCTTTTTCTTACTCTAAGGTTTTTAGCCATGTTGGTAATTTTCTTGTGGCGGCAAGTACAATCAATGGATTTTGTCGCTCAATATAGATTAATTTATTTAAGTTAATTTTATTAGCGCAACTTACTATATATGTATAACTCGAGATTTTGTAGTCTCTATATATATTATTATAAAAATTTAAATTTTCCGTTATGCTTATTTCTATGCAATAACAGTCAATAAAACTTTATCATATAAGTACTTTACAACTTATGTACATACAATGTGTGTTGTATAATATCAATTGGTTTTGAAAATATATAAGTTTGCTAAAAGCTATATGCCATTTACAAAAAAACTTTGCTATGTTACTTTTTTTTTAGTATTGGCGTCACACTCTTCGCGTATTTGCCAGTGTAACTATGTTACTTTCAAATTACAATAAACGTAAATGTCACATTAGGCAAATGAAAAAATAATACCATACTACAAAAATAGTTTTGGTTTGTGAACTTTTTGTGTTTGCTATCTAGGTTTTTTAGTTTTCCTTCCCTTGTTAACACGTTCCATTGTGCATAAATATTATTGAAATTTATTTACAAGTCTTAAACATAATATTAAAATATACAATATACCTAAAATAAAATATGAAGCAAATTAAAACAAACAAAATTAATCAAAGAGCCCACCCCGGATCACTCCTGGTGCAAAGGTTCCCATTACACTCGCCGCGTTGCCACGTTGAATCGCGATGGCTAACCTTTGCACCAAAAATGATCCAGAGCAGGTGTCCCTCGTCTTCACTCCCTGAGGAAATATTTTCGAAATGCTTTTCTTTTCCTTCCCTTGTTTTTATGTATTATTATTGTATCTAGGTCATAATATCATAATTAATTTTAAGAACTTTGTAAGCCCGTCTTCAAATATTTTTTATCGCATTTTATTCGTATATTGGTATCACTGTACTTACACAATCAAGTGTAGTTGATTTTTAATCTTCATGTTTTAGTATTGTCACAATAATTTGTAGGACCTACTTAGTACAAACATCACAGATGACTTTGTACTTATGTGTTTTTTTTTTTACAATAATGGATAATCCATCATTGTTAAGACCACAGTATAACATTGAGTAGAATATAATCATACACATCATACGTATTTAACACTTATCTAATTGCTGGTTTCATGCCTTTCGGGTATCCTGCTTGCGGACAGACAAATTATATCATACTATATGGCATGGCTTCTTGAGTGATTTTCTTCGAATTTTATTACAAAGTGTACTAAGCCTACCCTTTAGTAGGTATCTCAAGCATTCAGTAATACATTGTACTGAAATAATTATAGTTATACTTTTTAGTACATGTACTATTCACATGCTTGGCAAACAGACCACAAACTGGCCTCGCTACCAACAACTAGAAAGACGAAGCATTTAAAAATATTTTATTTTTATTTTCTTTCTGCTTTTTAGTATAATAAATAAAAGCGTAAAGCAAGTGCAGTAACTAAGAGATCAAAAAACGCTCATTCAAAAAATGTCTTACTTTTTAAAAGCTAAATGGCAACATTTGCAACACTGTATCATCGGCCATTTTGATATTTTTGATTGATCTATCACTTTTTGTCAGTTCTCTTTTCCGGTCTACCTGTGGGGCACGCGAGACGTACGTTGAGTTTTATCCTAAAATTATAGTGATATCATTTAGAATTTTACATATTTTATAGTGAAATCGGTGAAAGAAGTTAACAATATCATAGGAATGTGGTGTATTTCATGTTCATTTTCTATTTTACAGTGATCAAACATGTTGTTCACGTTGAGCGTAAAGTCGCTCTATTTGTGGCCAGACCGATGATGTGACTTCTGATCAATGTATTGATTTTGTTGCTAGGTCTGCCACAGGGTCTCCAAGATGGGCGCGTACAGATATATACAGGAGTTGTATAGGAAAAAGTTGAGCGATGTTATGCGTTTTCTCTTGCGTGTGAGAGTATGGCAGTACCGCCAGCTCACCCGCATGCACCGCGCCCCCAGGCCTACCAGGCCCGACAAGGCTAGGAGGCTAGGATACCGTGCCAAGCAAGGTAAGTTAGCGTTCTTAGGTTAAGTATGTCACATTCAAGTACGCCGGTAAAACAGTGCTTTTGTTAACACATGTTTTGTTTTGTAGGTTACGTTATCTTCAGAATCCGTGTGCGCCGTGGTGGCCGCAAGCGCCCGGTCCCCAAGGGAGCGACTTACGGAAAGCCCAAGAGCCACGGAGTCAACCAGTTGAAGCCCACACGCAACCTGCAGTCCATTGCTGAGGTTAGTACCACATTATGAATGTTATTTTTTATTACTGATTGGTGAGTTCTAACCTCAAAAAGTGCTTGTACTCATTCCGAACATGTTCGTCTCTCATCTCGTACACATCCAAGAACAGCATGTTCAACACATGCGTACATGTTAATTAAACTGTATTGTATTTTCCAGGAGCGTGTTGGTCGCCGTTGCGGTGGTCTTCGCGTCTTGAACTCATACTGGGTGGCACAGGACTCTTCATACAAATACTTTGAAGTTATCCTGGTTGATCCTTCACACAAGGTAAGCCTCTTACCCTGTAAAACAAATTTATTATTGTAGTTAAATTTCCTTAAGAAATTATTTCTATGATGAACTCTTTATGTCATGCACCAATCTGAAAGGTTTTGCTGAATACTCACCTACCAATTTATCTGATTTCACCCCCAACTCCTACTAAACCACTATTGAACAAACACCAAGTCTAAAACAAGCATTGTTCTCTGCAGGCCATCCGTCGTGATCCCAAGATCAACTGGATAGTGAACGCTGTGCACAAGCACCGTGAGATGCGCGGTCTGACCTCTGCTGGTCGCAGCTCCAGAGGCCTCGGAAAGGGTCACCGTTACTCACAGACCACCGGAGGCTCTCGCCGCGCTGCTTGGCTCAGGAAGAACACTCTGCAGCTGCGTCGCAAGCGATAAACTACCAGACTGCTGCACCAGTGACTTTCCATTTGTTTATGTCTGTCAATTCTCAGATGGAAAGCCAGTGGATAATAAAAATTTACACTACAATATCTGTTTTTGTTGCAAAGTAGCCTAGTTATTACCCAAGATGGATATGTGCTGTAAGTATTGTAGAATGTTATTTGTAAGAATTTTAAATTGATGAGTTGTAAAATTAAGTTTTATGTGCAGGTGCTGATGTAAGATAACAGCTTGCTGACTTCTCTATTGGAAACTTGTTAAACTAAGGTGTGTATTATTATGATATTATTTTAGTTATTCTTTAAATTACTATAGTATATTTGATGATGATATAATGCATTATGAAAAAAGCGCAAACCATGTTTACCACGCATTTATAACTTCCTTGGATGGCTGACATACAAATCTTATCAATTAAACTTGTGGTTGTTTTATAATATTCTCATCTTGAATTATTGGTTGTTTACAGATTGCTCCAGAGGAGTTGCCCTGCAGTTATTTTATTGAAGGTAATTATCAATTAATTACTTACCTTTTTTTACCTACTACAAACTTGAATCTTCTAGTGACTGGTAATCTTTTTTTTTTTTTTTACATGAAATAGGCTCACGCTTCCTACAACTTGCCTGATGTTAAGCAACGTTATAATGTACGATCTAGCGCGCTTGCCTAGAAGAAACCGGTTGTTTCTTCTCCCATCATAACTTAGTAGTAACATAGCTAAACAGATAAGTAATTAATAAACCTACTGGTTGATTGAAGATGGTTATTATTTTACAAAGATAAATATTTAATACCCCAGATACTGATTAAACCCAAATTCATCTTTGCTATCTTGTTAAAATGTTACAACATTGATGAGACATTGAATTTGGATAGAATAAGTCTTGCCTAGGTGAGGTTCTTGATTACTACCAACACGGTCAACGGACCTCAATCCGGCAAGAAACAAATATCTTTTCCTCCAATACCATTATAACAAAACCTTAATATTATGTATTGTTTTAGTAACTAATATTAAATTTATCTTTTACAGGAAACGACTTCATGGAGCTTTATTTATTTCATTCAACAAATGAAGACTAGCTGAGATGTTCCTGATTTGAATTTTTCAAGCTACTACTACTAAATTACGTTGTTAGCTAATTATATCCAACATGTAAAAATTACGAAGATATTCATAAACCACGTTTAAAAACATCTTGGGTAATGATGTTTTTATCGATGATACGAACGACAACAAAGATTGCCTTTTTACCGGTGGAGGCTATTATACCTACTGTGGCTTTTTGGTCAGTCACATTGAAAATAATCAAATTAAAAGAATGTCTATATAACCAAAGCTATCTACTCGTAGCTAGCTTTGGTTCTGCTGGAGCCAAATAGATGAAAACTTAGGCCATGATTAGTGACCCACTAAGTTCGTGGTGTCAGAGCTCCGGTGTAGTCCCATCATATCAATGTGATCTTTCCAGAAATTTATTGATTGCGTTATAAATAAATGTTTTACACTACATAATACAAAAGTAGTTTCACTTATCATTTTCCTGTTAAGATTTCACAAAACTTGGACACCTATATGAATATTTTGGTTAAGTAGGTACATAATTATGTTGTCGTAAACACGACAACCAAGAAATTTAGGTAACTATAATCTTACGTACGGCGTTGTGTGCAATGTCCCGGAATATTTATTTATTTACTTTTCACAAAAATAATTAGGTATGTATAAGCATTATTCATGAAATTAAAACGAAGTTTGTAAGTGTCAGTTTTCAAGTTAAATTTTTATTTTCGTGAATACACGGACACCTACCTACTTTATTGAACGTGTAAAATCCGTACTAACATGAATGCTAATTCTCAGTAAAATTTGAGAGACCAATCACATGGAATAGGTAGGTACCCATCAATTAAACTGAAAACTTAACATACTCAATTATTTCCTAAAAAAAATGGTCAGCGATGTGTTCCTGTAACACATGCCGTTCCAAGCTTTACCTACATAATACAACTTACAGTTGGGTAGGTACCATTATCAGCATTGAAATTTACAATAAGCTGTCGCACATTATGATAATATCTAATTTTACATGTTAGGTACTAGTGTTACAAAGTTGTATCAAAAGTCAAAACTTACGTCCTAACAAAGTGAGTTAGCAGTAAGTAGGTATACCCTGTTCAATTAAGGGTTGAATAACACAGATTTGTTAAGATAATGACTTTATTCAAATAATTCTATGATCTTAAAAGTAAATAACAATGAAAATCGCTGCTAAGTGCTAACATATCACACTAGCATAGAATGTGTTTAGGTTGTTTACATTACAAAAATAAGTGGGTTTATAGTTCTATAACGTATAAAAGTTACGGTGTTGAATAAATGATGTTTATGACGATTCAAACATGATACACAATTACATCTAAATAATTTAATTATATTATAAAACATACAAATCTAAGTAATTATTTACATACTGAGACCAGTGACTAATTTAAAACGGGTTCAGTAATGATAAGCAGATTCAATAGAGTACCTAGGACAGCAGCAGTCCACCGGCAATCCACATACATTAAGTAATTAGTACAAAATAAATATATTTGGGAAAACATGACATGTTTCTTTGTCAATAAAATCAATCGAGATATGGTAGAATGATACAGACAGCATTACAATACCTAAATATTTTTTTACAAACGATAAGTAAACAAAGTTAAGAGATATAACGTTACACATTTATACAAGTAGGTTTAATTTCAACTTTATACTACTAATCAATTAGATAGAAAAAAACTTGGACGGTTAGAAAGAGACAAAAACAGACCTTTGAGTTCTTTTGTGCAAATAGGATACTAGTAAAGTAGGTATGTATTTATGGTTGGGTCATTGCGCGAAATTTACATTAATTACAATGAAGTGAAATAAAAAATCGGGTACCTTAATTATTATAGCATATATAAATTCAGAGCAACTTAAAACCATAGGTTATTTGGCTGAAAGAAATATTAAATTAAGAAGGTTACTACACAAGTAATATTTTATTCATCAATTCAATTTCAATGAAAATCACCCAACACAATCTCACAATTAAGATTCATCATTGCTTCAAGTTTATCTTACATTTTCTGATAACTTGAAACAATATAGGTATCACATAACTTCTTGACCAACTGCAGTGTCGAGTTTTCAAACCGCCTGACATGTCTAAACGACTGAACATTTGACTGAAATTGTAAGTAAAATAAATTTACTTGAGTTCAGTTCACCGAAACATGACTTAGTTAGCCCTCATTTATGTTCTAAATAAGCTCTTATAATATATGTAGGCTTTACTTGATCAACAAAGAGGTTATCTGTCAATAATAAACCACATCACATCCTAGCTATTATATAGGCGATTAGACTTTATTTACATCTACTCACGTTTAGCGACACTTTGTAATATACCTGAATAGTTATTAGGCCTTTGAATTGGATCAAATTAGAAAATGATATAGTTATCCTGTTTTTTTATCGTGATATTGTTTGTTTGTTCTGATTGGTTAGGCCTACCTAACCGATCATAACAAATATAATATGTACATATTTTGAGATGAAACAAACATGTTGTTTAACTGCTGGTAAATGTAATCCTGACAGATTACTAACACAATAAATAAATATTTCAGGACATATCACACAGCGCCATCTAGCCCCATACTAAGCTTACGCTTGTATCATGGGTACTAGATAACGGATATAATGCATACATACTTTTCTTTTGTAAATACATACTTATTATACATAGAAACGACCAGACTCAACACAAGTAATTTCAAATTTCAATATTCATAATTACTTGTGTTATGCGGGAATCAAACCCGCACCCCTAAATTAGAAGGCAGAGCCACTACCAACTAAGCTAACGGAGCAGTCAACAATGTTTATCTGTTATCATTTCTATGTCATAATATATGTAAATATGTATTACAAAATGGCGTTAAAAGAAGATAAAGCAATGTAAATTACAAACCCTAAGTAATTTATAAAATTAAAACTAAGTAGGTACTAGCAATCAATGCTCAAGCACAAAACTACATGGGTTGTACAATATGTCTAGTTTTATTTATATTTTAAGCATAATATGTTATTTTATAAAACAAGAGTTTGATTGTTGTAGGCTATTTTTAATAAGGTATTTAAAATAGCCTAGAACAATCAAACTCTTGTTTTATAAAACTATGTTATTAAATAATAGGTAAAATAGTGCTCAAGTACCTATATTTGTTTTTAGGACATATTAATTGATTTTACATCTCGCTCGTGCAACTTAAATGTGAGAGAGAGCAAGAATGAATGATCAAATACTAATAATCCGGGATAAAAGTAGCCTATACGTTAATCAAGGGTTTCATCTAGCTCCACATCAAACTTCATATAAATCGGTTCAGTCGTGCGAGCGTGTAGAAGCAGCAAACGCACAAACTTTCGGATCTATATTATTAGAGGGATTTCTTTCATTGAACCAATTGATACCAATATTACAAGTTTTGGCTTTATACCTTGTTCACAATACGCTTGCAATACAAACTAGCGAAACCAGTACTAAATAAGGTAATGTTAACAGCATCCTTAGACAAGGGGAACTTTATTATTGTATGCGGGAACTAAAAACATCATCCAGTGAATTAATTAAACTTTTTTTTTTAATAATATCCCAGCAATGAATTTTGCTATTTGTTTAGTTTTTTTGTTATAATGATCTGTAAACGACGCACAGCTACTTAAATTTGTTAAAACTTTCCCGTGATTTAACAGACTTCAAAAAAAGGAGGTACACAATATTTTTGAATATTTTTTTAACTTTTTTTTTCCACGGACCAGTCAGACATACGACCACAAGCGACACTGTGGTAGGTGTAAGTCAGCTAGTTGTTGGATGCAGGATATTTTCTTTATACTTTTTTCCACTGACCAGTCAGGCCCTCAAGCGACACTGTGGTAGGTGTAACTCGGCTAGTTGTTGTGTACAGGATATTTTCTTTATACTTTTTTCCACTGACCAGTCAGGCCCACAAACGACACTGTGGTAGGTGTAAGTCGGCTAGTTGTTGGGTACAGGCTGCGGCCGGCGGTCGAAGTGGAATGTATCGGACAGGTAGAGGCCGAAGATGGCGACCGAGTAGAACACGGTGAGACCGAACAGAGCCACGCTCGCGCTCGCTGTGAACATGTTGGAGTACTCACATCTGGAAGTAGAGATAGAAAAACATTTATTGAAACAGATTTACCAAATATACACACATATATACAATAAAAATATAAATAAGTCTGCCCCAACTCAGTATAATACTGATTAGTGGATGCAATAAGCGCTGGTCTTCCGTTGGGGCTGGCTGTGACGTCACGTACGAGACAATGCTTAAGTTTACAAAAGTAAATGATAGAGCGAAAAAGAA